>OY740799.1:13519006-14069490 GCA_963514005.1 Raja brachyura | reverse complement strand
CAAAAGGGAATAGAGTATGTAATTAAAAATATCCTAGGCTTATCCTAAAAATTAGGCCTATCCTAATCCCTATCCTATTTCTTGGAATCCTCGCGAGTAATCACAAATGTTAGACTCACTGGCCTATAGTTCCCAAGCTTTTCCTTGAAGCCCTTCTTAAATGAAGGCACACCATGAACCCCATCTAGTATTCTGGCATCTCACATGTGCCCAATGATGATTCGCATATCTCAACCAACATTCCTGCAATTTCTTCTCTAGCTTCCCAAAGTGTCCTCGGATATATCTGATCAGGCCCAAGAGATTTATCTACCTTCATATGCCTTAGGGCGTCCAGCAGCTCCTCAACCATATTACAGATTGGCCTCAAAATCTGCATTAATTGTCCCGAGTTCATCTCTTTCTCCATGGTAAAAACAGAGCAGCATTACTTATCTCATGTGGCTCAGCACAGAGATGACTGTTTCGGAGGAGCCATTTTCTTTCTCTAGTTACCCTTTTTCCCTTAATGTACTCTTAAAATCTCTTATATTCCTCCAGCTAAACACTTGTTTCCAGTTGCCTGGCCAATGTCTCCTTTTTTTCCTCACAAGAGCCTTAATTTCTCTCTTCATCTCGGCTTCCTTCCTCCCACCTGCCTTGCCTTTCACTCTAACAAGTACATGTATGCCTTGAATTCTCGCCACCACACTTTTAAAAACACATACTTTCCATATGTCCCTTTGTCCACAAACAACATACTCCAATCAACGTAAGCAGGTTTCTGTCTAATTCTGTCTAAGAGTAGGTCAAGCTTTGCCTTCTCGCTTGTAGGGTCTTCTACATATTGCCGAAGGAAACTTTCCTGAACACATTTGACAAAGTCCACCCTATCCAAGCCCATGAACCTATAGCAGTGCCAGTCTATATAGGAAACATTAATATCCCCTACTATGGTAACCCTATTAATCTTGCAGCTGTGTGTAATCTCCCAGCATATTTGTTCTTCTAATTCCCGTTGACTATTTAGGGGCCTAAATAGTTGATTGTGGACATTGGACTGTGTCTCTGGAACTGTTGCACAATAATGTCGAGAACTATAATCTACACACTGTATCTTTCCCTTCGCTCTACCTATTGTATTTGAGTTTGGCTTAATATAATTTATGTATAATTATTAACTGATTTGATTGGATAGCATGCAAAGTTTTTTACTGTACCCCAGCACAGATGACAAAAATAAACCAAAACATAAAATGCTATTGCATTCTATGATTAAAGAAGTTACAGATCTTTGATGTTCTACCCTATCTAACAACCTGAACTCACAGTCCAGGATCCCGATGAAGCAATAGGGTGTGTGATTCTTCTGGAATCGTGTGATCCTTTGCATGAATAAGCACCTTGAGAATATTGGGTGGTAGGAGGCATGAGGTTATTATAAGAACAGGAGCACGGACAGTTCTGAATTTCAGTTCTTTTATTTGACTTTGTTCAGAATACAAGACACAAGAAGCAAAAAACAAAGGCTTGACTCAATACTATGCTTTTCACAACCTCAATAGGCGGTAGACAAAGAAGCAGGAGTAGGCCATTCGGCGCTTCGAACCAGCACCGCCATTCAATGTGATCATTGCTGATCATCCACAATCAGTACCCTGTTCCTGCCTTCTCCCTATATCCCATGACTCCGCTATCTTTAAGAGCCCTATCTAGCTCTCTCTTGAAAGTATCCAGAGAACCGCTCTCCACTGCCCTCTGAGGCATAGAATACCACAGGGTCACAACTGTCTGTGTGAAAAAGTGTTTACTCATCTCCGTTCTAAACAGCTTACCCCTTATTCTTAAACTGTGGCCCCTGGTTCTGGACTCCCTCAACATCAGGAACGTGTTTTCTGCATGTCCAAACCCTTAATAATCTTATATGTTTCAATAATATCCCATCTCATCCTTCTAAATTCCAGAGTATACAAGCCCAACCGCACCATCATCTCAGCATATGACAATCCCGCCATCCCGGGACTGTCATATACTGCCCTCAATAGCAAGAATGTCCTCCCTCAAATTTGGAGACCAAACCTGCACACAATACTCCAGATGTGGTCTCACTCGGGCCCTGTACAACTGCAGAAGGACTTCTTTGCCCCTATACTCAACTCTTCTTGTACCAACTTCTAACTTCAGAACACCTATTTTTATAATAATGATTATAATAGAAACTAGGAGTACATCTTTGAGGTCCACACCGGCCAACATGTCCCAGCTACATTAGTCCCACCTGCCTGCGTTTGAGTGAATGGGCAGATGCATGGCAGATGCAGTATAATATAGATAAATGTGAGGTTATCCACTTTGGTGGCAAAAACAAGGGGGCAGATTATTATCTCAATGGGGTTAGGTTAGGTAAGGGGGCGGTGCAATGAGACCTGGGCATCCTTGTACACCGGTCACTGAAAGTTGGCTTATAGGTACAGCAGGCAGTGAAGAAAGCTAATGGAATGTTGGCCTTCATAACAAGAGGATTTCAGTATAGGAGTAAAGAGGTTCTTCTGCAGTTTTATAGGGCTCTGGTGAGACCACATCTGGAGTATTGTGTACAGTTTTGGTCTCCTAATTTGAGGAAGGACATCCTTGTGATTGAGGCAGTGCAGCGTAGGTTCACGAGATTGATCCCTGGGGTGGCGGGACTGTCATCTGAGGAAAGATTGAAAAGACTAGGCTTGTATTCACTGGAGTTTAAAAGGATGAGGGGGATCTTATAGAAATATATAAAATTATAAAAGGACTGGACAAGCTAGATGCAGGAAAAAATGTTCCCAATGTTGGGTGAGTCCAGAATCAGGAGCCACAGTCTTAGAATAAAGGGTGGTCATTTAAGACTGAGGTGAGAAAAAACATTTTCACCCAGAGAGTTGTGAATTTATGGAGTTCCCTGCCACAGAGGGCAGTGGAGGTCAAGTCACTGGATGGATTTAAGAGAGAGTTAGATAGAGCTCTGGGGGCTAGTGGAGTCAAGGGATATGGGGTGAAGGCAGGCACGGGTTATTGATAGAGGACGATCAGCCATGATCACAATGAATGGCGATGCTGGCTCAAAGGGTCGAATGGCCTCCTCCTGCACCTATTTTCTATGTTTCTATGCCATCACCCTTGTTCGCATCTTTGGTCCAGTGAGACAATATACAAACACCAAAAAAATAAGAACAGGACTAAGCTACTCAGCCTCTGAAACCTACGCCACCATTCAATGTGATCATGGCTGATCTATGCTGACCTCAACTATTCAGTCTGAAGAGCGGTCTCGACCCAAAACATCATCCATTCCTTCTCTCCAGAGATGCTGCCTGTCCTGCTGAATTACTCCAGTATTTTGTATCTATCTTCATTTAAAACCAGCATTTTGCAGTACTTTCCTACACATAATGTATAGATGGAGTTGAGCAAGGGGCTATTATCATTACTTAACAGAAATCAGAAATTTGGAATAGCAGAGAATTTGAATACAAATGTAAGACGATTGAAAATCTTGCTGAATGTCTTTTGCCTTTAATAAAGCTTTCTTCCAGCAGGTTACTTCCCCTCCCCCTTCTCTGCGCAGAATCCACCAGAGACACTTCAAGCAGACTTCACAGACTTAATATACTTCAATGGAAAAAAATGCCTGAGCTTCCCTATCTGCTCATCTGCCTTTTTAATGAGTATGTTGAAAAAACATTTCTCTCCCGCTTTTTCTCTCTCTCTGCATTGATAAAAGCATTCACACTGAATTCTCTGCTTTTAATCTTTTCCATTTGGGTTATTAGAGGCTTTGGAATAGAAATCTGTGCAAAAAAATCAAAGTTTGACAAAGTGAGTTTGTGATAATTACTGAGAATTTTTTTTTCTGCATTGCTCCCGGGGTATTGCAGTACGTAATGGGAATGAATTCACAAAGATATCACAAGCTTTGGGGTAGAAACCTCACTGCGCCAGTTTACAGGAATTATGCTATGTAGCAGAGGTTTGTTCTATCCCATATCTCATGCATTGCAAATGCTGGTAGCTGTCCAAGATGCATTCCAGTGGAAAGGTTGGCTTGGGGAGAAAAATGGGATTGGAGCATACAGCAGGATACAAATAAAATAGATACAGGAGTTATTCATTTTCTCTTACTGCATTATAATGTGTTATTTGATTATTTAAATGATCAAAAACCTAACTCTCCCAAATAGGGTATGCCCATTGTCTCCATTCATGTCCAGTTAATTTTACCGGGGTAAAAGCTTTCAGAACTCAGGTTAACATGTACAAAGCAAATCAGAAATGGTCTCAGAGAATGCTTCTAAAGCTACGTAAACCAATATGGCAGCATTCATTACACAAGGGTTCCACATGGTGTCAATGTGCATTGCTACCTGTTGTTGAGAAATGGTGCCACCTGATGACTTGGATGAAAGGACTAAGTGCCTTATGGCCGCATACTAATAATATAATGAAAAGTGAGAAAACAAATGACGAGGAGGGCACAAAGAGGTTGCAGATATATGAAGAAAGAGTGCAAAAATTAGGGACATGGGAGTAAAACGTGGGAAAATATGAGGTTATTCACTTGGCAAGAAAATAAAAGCTGAATATTATTTAAATGTAGAAAGGGAATAGAATGCCACCCCCCCCCCCCCCCCCCCCCCCCCCACCATACAGACGGATCTGGGTGACCTCAACCCCAGAAATGTATAATTGGGAAATAAATAGAATGTTGCACTTTTTTACAAAGGAATTGGAATACATGAGCAGTAAAAAAATATTGCTGCTAGACAGGATACTAGTAAACCCACAATGAGTGTATTGCATACAGCTATGGTCTTCTTGTTTAATACTTGCTTTGAAACCAATTCAGACGTACATTAGTTGATTCCTGGGACGGTTGTGATTTGTTCATGGAGTTAGGAAGAATTAAAGAAAATCTTATTGTAACAGATACAATTCTCTCTGACCCAAACGCTGGAGTAACTCAGCGGGTTCTCCAGTATTTTACAATTACAATACCGTTTATTGTCATTTGAACCTCAAATGAAGTTCAAATGAAATTTGGTTTCTGCAGTCATACAACAAGAAAAGAACCAAGACACACACCAACACAATTTACACAAACATCCATCACAGTGAATCTCCTCCTCACTGTGATGGAAGGCAAAGTCTTGTCTCTCCCCCCTGCTCTCCATTCTTCTCCCGATGTCAAAGCCCCAGGCGGGTGATGGTAAGTACCGCTGCCATTAAGGCCGCGCCAGGCGATGTAAGGCCCTGCTCCGGGTCTTGATGTTGGAGCCCCCGGCGGGCACTGGAAAGTCCCGTGGCCATTAAAGCCGCGCCGGGTGATGTAAGGCCCTGCTCCGGGTCGTCCTCAACCTCGCAATTCGGGCGGGAGAAGTTGCCGCTGCGGGAGCTCCAAAAAGAGTTTGTCTGTTTTGTGTCTGTCTTCGGTATAAACCAGCATTTGCAGTTCATTTCTACACATTCAATCTGTCCCAAGTTGGGCATATCTTCTACTTCTATTCATTGCACATGAATTTTATTGTTTTACAGCTGTTAGGCACCCAGTCCATAAGTTGATAAGTCAAAGGAGCCGAAGTAGCCCATTCAGTCCATTGAGTCTACTCTGTCATTCAATCATGGTGGGTCTATCTTTGCCTCTCAACCCTATTCTCCTGGCTTCTCTACATGACCATTGACACCCTTACTAATCAAGAATGTGTCAATCTCCGTCTTAAAAATACCCAATAACTTGACAGGGTAGACAAAAAATGCTGGAGAAACTCAGCGGATGAGGCAGCCACTATGGAGAAAAGGAATAGGCAACATTTCGGGTCGAGACCCTACATCAGGGATCGACCCAAAACGTCGCCTGTTCCTTCTCTCCATAGATGCTGCCTCACCCGCTGAGTTTCTCCAGCATTTTGTGTCTTCCTTCGATTTTTCCAGCATCTTTCTTAAACAATAACTTGAGCGTATGTTTTCTCTCATGGATAAATTTAAAATTAGGGGGCACAATTTTAGAGTAAGGAGTCATTGATTAAGGTGGATGTTGGCAGAGAAAGTGAAACAACATTTAAAAGATACTCGGACAACATGGATAGAAACGGTTTAGAGGGATATTGACCAAATGCGAAAAATAGGACCAGTTTAGATGGGCCATCTTGGTCAGTATGGGCAAATAGGCCAAATGGCCTATTTCCCTGTGGTATGACTATGATTGTAGGTGTGAATAAAAAAAGATTCTCTCTGAGGGATGTAGATCATTGGAATTCTCTTTTCTCATAGAGCTGTGAAAACTAAATCAGTGATTTAGTTAATTCCCAAAATAGTCTCAGTTTGGGATTTTGGACTACAGTAGACACAAGGGTCATAGGGGCAGTCAGGCAATTGGAGCTAAACCTAAGATTAGATGAGGCTTAATCCTATTGAATAGCAGGCCATGTGATGTACTCCTGCTAGTTACTAATCATATGTTCTTATGTTTCCACCTCAATTCAATAGTGCCATTTAGTGTCAAGCCACTATGCCTTCAAGTGGCAAAGTTGTCAATATAGGGTTTGAGAGAGCAATTGAAAATTAAGAAAAGTTGAAGCAGATAGCCACCTGGAGAAAGATGGACAAAAAAAATGGCGGAGTGGGCTTAAAGGAATATTTGGCCCACCCCAACCCCAATTTACACTCAGATGAATACTAAATGCCATTTTATGATTGTTTGTGTCCCGTTGCCACTGTGCATTCACATGTCTCTGGACACGTATCAGCAATAATACCTAAATTTGACTTGAAAATGGCATTCCAAGCTCAAATGTTTGAGCACTCATTTTCCACCACAGCATCATCCATTCACAGAAAAGATAAAGCATGCATTAGGCACACTGTAAAGCTCCTTTTTCTTGAAACATCAAAACCTCATTTTCATTCTCTCCAATTAGCCACTGTCGATGTGAATTGACAAAAGAATAATGTAAATCTCCAGTACAATAATTTCATTATTTATACAATCTGACTGTATTTTTTTCTTTTCCATCCTACTAATTAAAGGTGTATAATTAATTGTTAAAACAGGAAAATAAAAGGTTATTTAAATCTTTGAGTTCTACTCTGCTTGTATCTCTTTCAGCTTTTACTAGCTTTGTCTACAAATCTTTTCTCTCTCTAACTGCTCTACTTCCTTTCTCATCTTTCTTGTCCTTCCTAAATACATTATTTTCTTGAATCGTGGCTCCTGACTTGAAGAGCTGAATTGCAGAAGTAATCTGTGCTGTAACTAGATTTAGTGACAATTTTTATGAAGTGTAATTCTCAACCAAGCATATCCTAATGGCTGTGACTAACCTCTGAGCATTGCTTCCACTTTATGTATAGATGTCACGATGAGCATGAGTAACCTATATCTTGCAAACCTTTCTCAACACATATATAGAGACTGATGTGGACCTGCATTCGCCACAATCTGGGATTTTGCACTCAGGATTCCCTGTTGTTTGAAATGTCTACCACATGAAATACCCTCAGATTCTTGTGCTGTGCAAATAGCAAAGTAAATTGTAAGTGCTAAATTTCTGAACATGGTGCACGTCCTGTTAGGTCATAAGGTCATAAGTGATAGTAGTAGAATTAGGCCATTCGGCCCATCAAGTATACCCTGCCATTCAATCATGGCTGATCTCTCTCTCCCTCCTAAGCCTATTCTCCTGCCTTGTCCCCATAACCTCTGATACCTGTGCTAATCAAGAATCTACCTGCCTCTGCCTTATCCAATGACGGCCTCCGCAGTCTTCTGTGGCAAAGAATTCCACAGATCGCCACCCTCTGACTAAAGAAAAATTTCCTCATCTCCTTCCTAAAAGAACGTTCTTTAATTCTGAGGCTATGGCCTCTAGTCCTAGACTCTCCCACTAGTGGAGACATCCTCTCCACATCCACTCTATCCAAGCCTTTCATTATTCTGTATATTTCAATGAGGTCCCCCCTCATTCTTCTAAACTCCAGCGAGTACAGGCCAGTGCCGACAAGCGTTCATCATAGGTTAATGATGAACCCCGCGCTAGATTTATACTCGCAGCACATGTAACTCCACCCTCTCTCTCCAACGGCTCCACGGGCGCCGTGAGACCAACATCTGCAACGTTCCATCTCACTTCCAGAGAGGGAATCTGGTGAAGCCTCTGATTGGTTGAAGAGGACCAGAGGAAGCAGCTGATTGGCTGCAACCAATTATTTTTAAGTTATTGGGTATTTTTAAGACGGAGATTGACACATTCTTGATTAGTAAGGGGTTTACATTTTTACATTTCTGCCTTCAGGTTTAAGGATTCTGGGAGTTAAGGATTCTGGGAGTTAGGGATTCAGTATTTATTAGTATTTATTAGTAAAGTTTAAAGGATAAAGTTTTGTGTTTATAAAAAATAAATTTAAAAAATATATATATTTAATACAGAGTAATTTGGGAGTAAGATGTCAGTGGAGATTGGCCCCATGGTTTGCTCAGCCTGCAACATGTGGGAGATCAGGGATATGGTCGGTGTCCATGGTGACTATATTTGCAGGAAGTGTGTCCAGCTGCAGCTCCTGGCAGACCACATTGAACGATTGGAGCTGCGGCTGGATTCATACTGGAGCATCCACGATGCAGTGAAAGTCGTGGATAACACATATAGCGAGTTGGTCACACCACAGGTAAAAGGTAAGAGGACAGAAAGGGAGCGGGTGGCCAATAGCCAGCAAAACAGTAGGTAGATAGTGCAGGAGTCCCCTGCGGTCATCTCCCTACTAAACAGGTTTACCATTTTGGATACTGTTTAGGGAGATGGCTCATCAGGGGAATGCAGCAGCAGCCAAGTTCATGGCACCATGGGTGGCTCTGCAGCACATGATGGGGGGAAAAAGAGGGGAAGGGCAATAGTAATAGGGGATTCAATTGTCAGGGGAATAGATAGGCATTTCTGCGGCCGCAAACGAGACTCCACGATGGTATGTTGCCTCCCTGGTGCAAAGGTCAGGGATGTCACTGAACGGCTGCAGAACATTCTGGAGGGGGAGGGTGAACAGCCAGTTGTCGTGGTACATATTGGCACCAACGATATAGGTAAAGGAAGGGATGAGGTCCTACAATAGGTCCTTATGAACAAAGACCGCATAGACTCGGTTTATACTCTCTAGAATTTAGGAGATTAAGAGGGGATCTTATAGAAACTTACAAAATTCTTAAGGGGTTGGACAGGCTAGATGCAGGAAGATTGTTCCCGATGTTGGGGAGGTCCAGGACAAGGGGTCACAGCTTAAGGATAAGGGGGAAATCCTTTAGGACCGAGATGAGAAGGACTTTTTTCACACAGAGAGTGGTGGGTCTCTGGAATTCTCTGCCACAGAGGGTAGTTGAGGCCAGTTCATTGGCTATATTTAAGAGGGAGTTAGATGTGGCCCTTGTGGCTAAGGGGATCAGAGGGTATGGAGAGAAGGCAGGTACGGGATACTGAGTTGGATGATCAGCCATGATCATATTGAATGGCGGTGCAGGCTCGAAGGGCACCTAATTTCTATGTTTCTATGTTAACCCACTCATACCTGGGATCATGTTTGTAAACCTCCTCTGCACCGTCTCCAGAGCTAGCACATCGTGCTTGATCTTGTTGACCCATCATTTCTCTTCTTTTTACCCTTTTATTTTCAAATAATCATCTATGTCTTCATAACGTTCCACAGCCTCATCTTCAGATGACTTGGTACACATGACAAGAATAAACATATATCTGATATCTGCATTCAGAAGACAAGAGGAATGCCTCTTTATGCAAAACATAAAATACCAAATAGCAATGGGCCCAGCACTGATCCCTGAAGCACACCACTGGTCACACATTTCCAATCTGAAAAATGACCTTGCACCACCACTTCCTTCCAAGCGTGCTCTACCTGGATTGGATTTAACCTTCCAGAGCCTGTCTTGAAGTCCATATAGCCAACAACTAAGATAGACACAAAATGTTGGAGTAACTCAGTGAGACAGGCAGCATCTCTGGATAGAAGGAATGGGTGACATTTCGGGTCGAGACCCTTCTTCAGACTGTCAGGGGAGAGGGCAACGAGAGATATGGAAGGATAAAGTGTGAAAATGGGAGATCAATGGGGACGAAGATCAAGGTAAATGTAGAATAGATCATTGTTAGCTAGGGGAAGGTGACAATGAGGCCAACAAAGTTAAATTTAATCAGGAGGACAGTCAAACTAGTCAGAGAACTAGGATGGGGGAGGGATGGAGAGAGAGGGAAAGCAAAGGGGACCTGAAGTTCGAGAAATCAATATTCATACCACTGGGTTATGCTGCCCAAGCAAGTCACGGTGGCGCAGGGATAGAGTTACAGCGAATGCAGCGCCGGAGCCCCGGGTTCGATCCTGATTATGGCTGCTGGCTGTGCGGAGTTTGTACGTTCTCCCCGTGACCTGCGTGGGTTTTCTCCGAGATCTTTGGTTTCCTTGCACATTCCAAAGACGTACAGGTTTGGAGGTTAATTGGCTTGATAAATATAAAAATTGTCCCTAGTGGGTGTAGGATAGTGTTAATGTGCGGGGATCGCTCGTCAGTGCAGACCCAGTGGGCCGAAGGGCCTGTTTCCGCGCTGTATCTCTAAACTAAACAAATATGAGATGCTGTTCTTCCAATTTGCATTGAGCCTCACTCTGACAGTGGAGGAGGCCCGGGATAGCAAGGTCAGTATGGAAATGGGAGAGGAAGTTAGAGTGTTTAGCAACCAGGAGATCAGGTAGGTCTAGGCGGACTGAGCGGATGTATTCAGCGAAATGATCGCTGAATCTGCACTTGGTCTTGCCGATATATAGGAGTCCATACCTGGAACAGCGGATACAGTAGATGAGGTTGGAGGAGGTGCAAGTGAGCCTCTACCTCACCTGAATAGACAGTGGGGTCCTTGGACACAATCAAGTGAGGAGGTATAGGGACAGATGTTGCATCCCCTGCGGTTTCAGGGGAAAGTACCTGGGGAGGCGGTGGTTTGGGTGAGAAAGGGATGAGTTAACCAGGGAGATGTGGAGGGAACGGTCTCTGTGGTGATGAGAAGATATGGTGGGATCCCGTTGGAGGTGATGAAAATGGTGGAGGGTGCTGTATGCAACGGCTGATTGGGTGAAAGGTGAGGGCTAGGGGGACCCTTCCCTGTTATGACTGGGGGGAGGGGAGCAAGAGTGAAGTTGCAGGATACCAAGGAGACCCGTGCGAGGGCCTCGTCTATGATGGAAGGGGGATCCCCATTCCCTAAAGAATGAGGACATCTAGTCGGATGAATTGGGAGTAGGGGATAGAATCTTCCACATGTACGGTTTTGCCTTTCATCGTTACTTAAATAAACTAAAACAAATTCATGAAACATACAAAACCATGTTGACTATTCCTAATCAGCCTTTGTCTATTCAAATACATCCATTGCTTATTCCTCAGAATTCTCCAGTAACTTACCTAATTTATTTTCTCGCTTCCTATAATAAAAAGTGCTCAAATGAAATGAAACAAACACACACTTGTTTGGATACTTCTTCATTTTATAGCAATTGGTGTTGATATTGTTTTATTATTGTCACATGCACCAAAAATACAGTGAAAACCCTTTTTTTGTGTGCTGTCCAGGCAGATCATACAATACACAAGTGCAATCATACTGCACGACTGCAATACGTAGTACAAAATGAGAAAGGAAGCAGAGAGGAAGGTATAATGTTCCAGCTACAGAGAAAGTGCAGATTAAAAAGTGTCAGGGCCAATATGTGGTAGACTGGAAGATATTCTTGTAGATTGGCTGTATGATGCGTCACAATGGTGGCTGTATTTTTAAAAATGTTCACTTGCACATAGTGCTTTCAGAATCCTGAGACTGAAATATCAAATGTAAAGACATGGCTTTTTGATTTCATTTCTTTGTTGTGTATCAGGTATAAGAGTGACTATAAGCTGCAAGCCCAGTTTACCTAACAATACTTGACCGGTTCTCCATGGAATAATTAGGTTCTGAGGATTAGATCGGTGGCATAACTTGATTCTTAATACGATACAAAGCATTGTTCTGAGCACTGCAGCACTGTACAATCCAGTCGAGACTTGCCACCACCTGATAAAAAGCCAACGGAAAAATAACAAAGCCCTATTGAAGTTCTATAACGTGGCAGGGAAGTGCTACATAGTCAAATTCACAACCACAACTCTCATATTGGGAACTGAATAAGGTCAGACATTGTCATAAACATGACTATATTCAGGAAAGCAGAGACATCTAATTGCCCCAACCACAGAGAGTCTCCCTCCTGTCTGAAATAGGAAAAATCTCTGCATGTATCATCAACTATCTTATACCACTGCATAATGAGATGCTTCCTGAATTCCACTCTTGTGGAGGCACAATGGGCATAACCTTCAACACATGTTTACTGCAAGAAAATGCAGGGACCAGCAAAAATGATAATATATGGCCTTTGTTTGAACATACAAGAGCCTTTGTCTATTTCAATAAGAAGGATTGTGCAACATCTTTCTCAAATTTGGCTGCCTGTACAAGTTCACCTCCATCTTATGTCCGCTACATGATAACTTGCAAGTTATGATATTAACCAGTGGATCCACAATTTACCCATACTAAGTGTAATCCATCGATCAAATCTCTATAGAAAAAGATTGGTATCCTATGACTCCATTATCTACATCATTTTTTTCCTTGATCATCTCACACATAGCTTGTTGATGAAATATGTCACAATTGAGATGCATCTTTTTTATTGGGGGCTCTTCAGCATAACTAATTTGGTCTTATGCATTCATGGCATCATAAATTAATTTTATCTTCTATCATCAACAATTGAGAGAAAGGTGACATGTAGATATATTTTGCAAAGGCCTACTCTAGACTGAGTCTCACTGAGGGTGGAAATATAAGTGAATTAGTGTTCTGCTGCTTATTGCTTAAGGGTAAAGCCCATGTATTTATACAAATACTCCTCAAAATGTAATAGATTATCAAGAACAATGTAAAAGTGTTGCAGTGAGAAAAAAATATTTGATTTTGTACAATGTTTTGGAGCCAATTAATTACTATTGAAGTGCTGTCACTTATTTTACATAAAATGTGGGCAGTGCTGGAAGGTCAGCATTTATTTCTGAACCCTCATTGCCCCTGTGGAGATGGTGGATGAACACCACCAGTCCTTGCAGAGAATGTAACACTCCTGGAGTGTTATTATGTGGGGTGTTCCAACCTTTAGACAGTGACAATGAAGGTACGATATATTTCTGAGTCGTATTAATATGTGACGTAAAATAACTTGCTGGAGCGCTCCACCGGAGGGGAGAGCTCCGTTCGCTGGCCCGTGGCAGTCTGAAGCAGAGCTCCAGCTGGTGCGGCGTCCTGGGCCTGGGATCCCTTGTTGGGGACCCGGGAGGAGAAGAGCTCCGACAGCCGGCCCACGGCAACTTCTACCGCGGGTGCGGTGTGGACTTACCATCAGGAGCGGGGTCCCTCGCCGGGGACCCTTGGAGGGGAGCACTGGCCACCTGCCGTGTGGTCTGCGGTGCTTCCGGCTGTAGCACGGCGGGGACTTTAGATCTTCGACCGCCGGCCAACCGCCTACACCAACCTGAAGCTGCAGTCTCCTTTGGGAAGGCACCGATGCAGGACTTACCTGGACTTTACCTCGTCTACTCATCTGGACTCCCGCAGCAGTGGCTGCGGAGGGTTGAGGTCCCAACCACGGGGGAAAATAGAGGAGGACTGGCCAAATTTTGTGCCTTCCACCACAGTGATGAATGCTGTGGTGGATGTTTATGTTAAATTTTTATTGTGTTTTTGTGTGTTCTTTTTCATTGTATTGCTGCTGGCAAATTCATTTCACTTGCACTTTACGATAATTCTCCCCACATTCCCAATAACTTGGGATTTGCCAGGATTAATCGGAGGGCTGTAGTTTTAAGGAGAGATCGGAATGGTTGGGTTTATTTTCAGTGGAATGAAGGAGACTGACAGGTGCCTCCAGTGCCTTTCCACCATTTCTGGTATTGTATTCAATTTTTATTGTCATTATCTTATTTTAGAGATAACAAAATGGATTTTCCTTAGTAACATAAAAATAAATAATAAATAAATAAACATTTAAAAAAAAAAGCACAAACACAGAAGTCCACGCACAACATAACCCCACAGCGGCACCAAAGTAAAGGATGGTACCATAGTCCAGCCAGCCTCCCCGCCGATCTTCCCAGATGTTCACCCGTGGTCGGGGCCTCCTCCAGATCAGCCACCTCCCACCGGAGTCCGCGGCTCCCGAAGTCCACAGGCCGAGCCGGGCGGAGTCGCAGGACTCCGCGATGTTGGTCAGCGCCGCCCGCGTTGGGAGCTCCGCGAACCACAGCTCCGTGATGTCAATGCAGCAGGCCCAGCACTCCAGAGCTCCAAACGGCGATCCCAGGTAAGGAATCGCCCGCCCCATGATGTTTCCAATGCTGCACCGCTGCTGCTGGAGCTCTGGTCGGTCCCGGCAGTAAAGGCTACGCCAATCTAGTAGGTAGGCCACGGGGGGGGGGGGGGGAGGACGCGACTCGAATAATAGTCGCATCCTCTCCAGGAAGCGACTGTAGGATAGTATCCCCTTTACTGTACCCTCTTCCCCCCACATAAACACGTTAAACACCCACAATAAACGCTCTTCAAACATAACAAAAAAACCAAAAAGATACCGGACTGAAGGCGGGGACAGCTAGCAACAGCAATTGATCATATGCAATGTGAACGGATGGTAGTGTGGACTCCACTGAGATGATTCTGTTATTATCTGTCCAGTTATGTCAAATCACACACAACAACTTCTCTTTGAATTTCTGCAACTTTTACTTCTGGTATTCTAAAGAGATTCATCTTTTGGCACTCCTACTTCTTATCTATCAATGGCCCTGCAGAAACATCATCCTAGAATATGACAGGTTCTGTGCATATACTGATAACAAGCAATGTACTTTATAACTCCCTTTATTGTCCCCACCATTATGCCAACATTGTCCTGCATCCAATTATGAATAAGCTGAAAATGTCTGGGAAAACCAAATCCATTGCCGTTCACCTGAAACATTAATTCTCCCCCTCTCTGCTGATGCTGCTTGACCCACTGTGCATTTCCAGTAATATCTGCTTGTATTTCGGATTTCAGCATCTACCAGCACATTTTGCCATTTTTTTAATTGATGCTGATTGTCGTCAAGCAGCAGATTGTGTATTACTGCAATTGATCAGTACACTATTGATTAGTTCAGTGTGAGTTCCAGTGTGATAAATTAGACTAGACGGATTTTCACTGTAATTGGCACAAGGTTCACTATAGTTGATGGTCACCATCCCTAAAGTGATTGATCAATGGGTTTTACCATGACTGATGTGGCACAGCTCACCAAAAGTGATAGGCATGCATTTCACCAGGATTTATTGGCATGATTTGCTGTAACTGATGGACATGAATTTCACTGCAATTGGGGGTCATGTTTTCCATCTTAATGGATCAGCACATGTTTCCCAAATGATTGGTCGGCACTTGTTTCAATGTGATTGAGAGAGACATTTCACCAGGATTGATTGGCAAATATATTCTATGTGATTGAGTGTGACTTTGTTACATGCAATTGATCAGAGCAGCATATGTTTCAGCAATTGATCACATGCAATTGATTAGCATGTGTTCACTGTAATTGATCAGAGCATTGTATATTTCACTGTGACCTGCTGAGATTTCCTGGAGATAGAAATTGCAGCCACCCAAATTGATCAATGAACAGTCCAGACATGCTGTAAGTTATTGATTGAAGTTGAGCTGCTGGATATTATAGACATGCACTGAGATTGATTAACATAAGCAAACAGTGAGGATTACTTTCTACACGGCTGAGATTGTTTGTGATATGGTCAATAATTAATTTGTTTAGAACATTTTCGGCAAGGTTTCGCGTTCTAAATTTAGTTACAACTTGAGCTAGGTTTTATCATTTTCATTACATTCTAACAATTAATCACCGGTGTCACATCGTTGCCATTACACCATCAATACAATAATACCCTTGGGCTTCTACTTCTACTTCTACTGGTCCATTAACATTATTCTGGCTTTCTTCTTGTATGTAGTCTTTTTCCACTTGAGACTCTTTCTCATTTCTTTTTTTAACCTTCCACGGCATACTGCATGCTTCTCACTGTTTACTTTGGCACAGATGGCTGACCTTCTCCTGTTAGTCACGAGATTCTGAGCCCCATCGTAGCTATCATTGCAAACATTGCGTGCCGATACTTAAAATTCAGCATTCCTATCTCGACTTGAAATGTCATCTATTCCTTTTCTCCGGAGATGCTGCCTGACTTGCTGAGTTAAGGGCCTTTTCCACTTGGGCGTCATTTGCGCATCCCATAATCTGTAATTTGTACATCCCATAATCCTGGGGCGCCTTGCGCGACCACGCGTCACTGCTTAGGTCACCATGCACCATGCGTGCATCATGACCCGTAAATGATATTACACAAATGATACCCAAGTGGGACAGGCCCTTTACTCCAGCATTTTCTGTCTATCTTCGGTGTAAACCAGCATCTGCAGTTCCTTCTTACACTCGCCTTTTAAATGTTATCATATCTGTCTCAACTACGTTCTGTACCACCACCCCCCCCCCCCCCCTCCCCATCCCCCATCCCCCGCCCACCATCTGCGTGAAAATGTTGCCCCTATAATATTCAGGGCAACTGGGAGATTGGGTATGTCCAGGAGGACTGAGCGAAGGTGATGAAGGTATACCACCCCACACGCCACTGTCCACAGTACAAAGTCAGTTGAGAATTGTCAATCTATTGGTGATAAGGGGCATGGAACTGGAAAGGGAGATCAACTGTGGTGTTCATTAATTTTCTGTGCCCAACTGCATAATAATCAACATTGTGTAAATCTCAGCAGTTTAGATCTAAAGCAATCTTCTAGTATCCATCGAGAATCTGCATTACATAGTGAATTGTTATCCGTTGGCGAAAACCATGTTTGTGTAAATGTCTGTGCACAGCACACCTGGCACAATGTAAGCTTTTCTCTTTCAGATAAAAAGTTTAATCTTCACTCATTTGAATTTCTTTTCTCATTAAATGTTTACCTTGGAGATTCCACCTCACTGTCTGGCAGAACATTGAATTCAAAGCAGATATAGTTGAATGCATTGTGCCTGAAATGGTGCAAATTCCAACAGTGAGTGTTCAATCAGACTGAAGGAGGAGGAAAAACACAGAATCAGACAAAGTAATTTGGCCCAGCGAATAGTCAGTCGCGCTACAGTTCAGAACTGTGTACGCCACTCATTTGTTTAATAACATTCCAATGACTATGCAGATAGTACACTTGCCCATAGCAAATATGATGAAAGATTTACTCTGAATGTAACATGTCCTGTACTTGAATGCAGAGGAAAACAGGCCCAAGTTGTCCAAAATGATGGGTTGCTGGAGCTGTATTTCTGGATTAGTTTTGAACAGAGTCTTTAAAAGTTATGCTGACTGGACGACAATTCCAACGCCTGAATGATTTTTATACAATGTATAGAAGACTAAGAAATTTGCAATTTTGGGCTACAAAAAAGTCACTCCATCCTACATTCCTGAAGTAGGATTAGGAAGCTTGTTGGTCATGAATATGATTTGTTGTGGCTGTAATGAAGGTTTGATGGTGGGGTGGTGTTACAACAATTTCAAGCATATGGTCGGGGCATGATGGGATGCATGTTTGGGATCAAGAGAGCATAAGGATTGGTGGGAATTGATGTATATCGAAGGTGGGAAGTGGTTGAAGAGGCTGGCAGAGGAACAAAGCTGCAAAGTCTCATGGGGACTGGGGAAGTGGGAGACAACCATTCAACAGGAATGGGGGTAGGGAGTACAGTCAGGAACTTGGGGAGAAACTCAGAGTATTTATAGGGATTGGTAGAGTGGACAGTGGTTTTTTGGGGGTGGGGTGGAGGTAGGTGTAAACCTGGCACCTTCTTCATCACCTTCGCTCAGTCTGCCAGGTTAGACCTGATCTCCCGTTTGCCAGACACTTTAATTCCCCTTCTCATTTCCACACTGAGCTTTCTGTCCTAGGCCTCCTCCATTTCCAGATTGAGGCTAAACGCAAATTGGAGGAACAGCATCGCATATTTTGCTTGGGTAACTTACAACCCAGTAATTCCTGCATTCCCTCTCTCTCTCTCCACCCCTCCCCCACCCAAGTCTCACCCAGCAAACAGCTGAAAATGGCTTGTTCATCATCTTTGATTCACTTGTTCTATCTCTCTATATTACTGTCTATATCTCTCATTTCCCTTTCCCCTAACTAGTCTGAAGAAGGGTCTCGACCCAAAACGTGACACCGTGTCCTTCTCTCCAGAGATGCTGTCTGTCCCGCTGAATTACTCCAGCATTTTCCATCTATCTGCATCTTATAAAATCTTTTGTTTTTCCTGTAATGCAAGGGGAAAGTACACAGTTAATGGAATTCAAGTTCATAGCTCACTGAAGGTGATAGCATGAGTAGATAGGGTGGTAAAGAACGCATATGGTATGCTTTCTTTTGTTGTCAGTGGCATTGAGTGTAAGAGTCAGGAAGTAATGATGCAGCTCCATATGAATTTGGTTAGGATGTATTGCATACAGTGCTGGTCGCCCTATTGCAGGAAAGACATGGAGGCTATGGAAAGGGTGCAGAGGAGATTCACCAGAATGTTGTCTAGATTAGAGGGTTTCAGCTACAGGGAGAAGTTGGATTGACTTGGATTGTTTTATCTGGAATGTCAAAGGTTGAGGGCAGAATTGAGAGAAGTAAATAAAATTATTAGAGTCATAGATAGGGTACAATCAGAACCCTTTTCCCAGGGTAAAAAAGTCCAACACCTGAGGGAATATATATAAGAAGAGAGGGAGAAAGTGTAATGGAGATGTGTGATTACACAGAAAGTAGTGGGGTCCTGGAACGCATTGCCAGGGGTAGTGGTGGAGGCAGATACATCAGTGCCACTTTTAGATAGACTATGGAATTGGTCCATGGAGGGCATGATATGGATCTTGTACACGCAGAGAGATAAGTTTAACATGGCATGATCTTCAGCGCAAACAATGCGAGCCGAAAGGCCTGGTTTTGTGTTACACTGTTCTATGCACTATGGAATACAGTGACTAGAAACTGTATAAAATATGTATGATATGGTCTAAGCGTCAATAGGTGTAGGAGTAGGCCATTCGGCCCTTCGAGCCAGCATCGCCATTCAATTTGATAATGGGTGATCATCCATAATTAGTACCCGTTCCTGCCTTCTCTCCATATCACTTAACTCCGCTATCCCTAAGAGCTCTATCTAACTCTCTCTTGAAAATATCCAGAGAACCAGCCTCCACCGCCATCTGAGGCAGAGAATTCCACACCCTCACAACTCTGTGTGAAAAAGTTTTTCCTCATCTCCGTTCTAAATGGCTCACCACTTATTCTTAAACTCTGGCCCCTGGTTCTGGACTCCCCCAACATTGGGAACATGTTTCCTGTCTCTAGCGTGTCCAAACCCTTAATAATCTTATTTTTCAAATAAGAATGCCTCTCATCCTTCTAAATTCCAGAGTATACAAGCCCAGCCTCTCCAAACTATCAACACATGACAGTCCAGCCATCCCGGGAATTGACCTTGTGAACTTGCGCTGCACTCCCTCAATAGCAAGAATGTTCTTCCTCGAATTTGGAGAACAAAACTGCACACCATACTCCAGGTGTGGTCTCACTAGGGCCCTGTACAACTGCAGGATGATCCAATTGCTCCTACACTCAACCCCTCTTGTTATGAAGGCCAATATGCCATTCGCTTTCTTCACTGCCTGCTGTACCTGCATGCTTACTTTCAGCGACTGATAAACAAGGACCCCCAGATCCCATTGTACTTCCCCTTTTCCCAACTTTCCCACTAGTCACTGCCTGCCATTCTGAAAGGGACTCATTACTTCCTACCCTTTGTTTCCTGTCAGCCAACCAATTTTCTATCTATGTCTGCACCCTATCCCTGATACCATGTGCTCTAATTTTGCCCACTAATCTCCTATGTGGGACCTTATCAAATGCTTTCTGAGTCCAGGTACACTACATCCATTGGCTCTCCCTTGCCCATGATCCTGGTTACATCCTCAAAAAATTCCAGAAGATTAGTCGAGCATGATTTCCCCTTCGTAAATCCATGCTGACTCGGACCGATCTTGCTACTGCTATCCAAATGTGCCATTATTTCATCTTTTATTATTGACTCCAGCATCTTCCCCACCACTGATGTCAGGCTAACTGGTGTATAATTCCCCGTTTTCTCTCTGCCGCCCTTCTTAAAGAGTGGGACAACATTAGCTATCCTCCAATCCACAGGAACTGATCCTGAATCTATAGATCATTGGGAAATGATCAACAATGCACTCTAGAGCCACTTCCTCAAGTACCCTGGGATGCAGACCATCAGGCCCTAGGGCTTTATCAGCCTTCAGTCCCATCAGTTTACCCAACACCATTTCCTGCCTAATGTGATTCTTCTTCAGTTCCTCCGGCACCCCAGATCCTCTGGCTAGTATATCAGGAAAATTGTTTATGTCCTTCTTAGTGAAGACGGATCCAAAGTACCTGTTCAACTCATCTGCCATTTCCTTGTTCCCCTTAATAAATTCACCCTTTTCAGTCTTCAAGGGTCCAACTTTGGCTTTATCTAGTTTTTTCCCTTTCACATACCTAAAGAAGCTTTTACTATACTAATTTATATTCTTGGCTAGCTTACCTTCGTACCTCATCTATTCTCCCCGTATTGCCTTTTTAGTTGTCTTCTGTTGCTCTTTAAAAGTTACCCAATCCTCTGGCTTCCCGCTCATCTTTGCAATGTTATATTTCTTCTCTTTTATTTTTATACTCTCCCTGACTTCCATAGTCAGCCACAGTTGTCCCTTACTCCCTTTGGAATCTTCCTTCCTCTTTCAAGAGTGAATAGTGTTTAGAAACATAGAAAAACAGGTGCAGAAGTAGGCCATTCAGCGCTTTGAGCCGGCACTACCATTCAATATGATCATGGCTGATCATCTCAAATCAATACCTCGTTCCTGCTTTTTCTCCCCCATAACCCTCGATTCCTTTAGCCCGAAGAGCAAAATTTAACTCTCTCTTGAAAACATCCAGTGAATTGGCCTCCACTGCCTTCTGCGGCAGAAAATTCTGCAGATTCACAACTTTCTGGGTGAAAAAGTTTTTCTTCATCTCAGTTCTAAATGGCCTATCACTTATTCTTAAATTGTGACCCCTGGGTCTGGACTCCCACAACATCGGGAATGTTTTTACTGCATCTAGCCTATTCAATCTTCAATAATTTTATGTTTCAATAAGATGTCTCATCCTTCTAAATTCCAGTGAATACAAGCCCAGTCCACCCATTCTATCATTATATGTCAGTCCCACCATCCCGGAAATTAACCTGGTGAACCTTCGCTGCACTCCCTCAATAGCAAGAATGTCCTTCCTCAAATTAGGAGACCAAAATGGCACACAATAATCAAGGTGTGGTCTTGCCAGAGCCCTGTACAACTGCAGTAGGACCTCCTTGCTCCTAAACTCAAATCCTCTCAGAATGAGGGCCAACATGGCATTAGCTTTCTTCACTGCCTGCTACACCTACATGCTTACTTTCAGTGACCGATGTACAAGCACACCCAGATCACGTTGCACCTCCCCTTTTCCTATTAACTTCAAATAGCCCTTGCTTTCCCTCTCTCTCCTTTCCCTCCCCCTTCCTAGTTCTCCCACTAGTCTTACTGTCTCTGACTACATTCTATCTCTGTCCCACCCACTCCCCTGACATCAGTCTGTAGAAGGGTCTCGACCCAAAGCATCACCCATTCCTTCTCTCCAGAGATGCTGCCTGTCCTGCTGAGTTACTCCAGCATTTTGTGTTTGTCAACCATTCAGATAAGAATCTATCTTCCTGTTCTTGTCACCAAAGTGGATAACCTCACATTTATCCACATTATACTGCATCCGACTTTACCTGCCCACTCACCCAATCTATCCAAGTCGCCCTGCAACCTCATAGCATCCTCATCTCAGCTGACACTGCCATCCAGCTTTGTGTCATCTGCAAACTTGGAGATGTCACATTTAATTCCCTTGTCTAAATCATTAATATATATTGTAAATAAATGGGGTCTCAGCATTGAGTCTTGCGGCACCCCACTAGTCACTGCCTGCGATTCTGAAAAGGACCCGTTAATTTCTACTCTTTGCTTCCTGTCTGCCAACCAGTTCTCAATCCATATCAATACCCTATCCCCATAACCCATACAATAACCCATGTGCTCTAATTTTGCACACTAATCTCGTGTGGGATCTTGTCAAAGGCTTTTTGAAAGTCCAGATACACCACATCCACAGGTTCTCCCTTATCCATTCTACTTGTTGCATCCTCAAAAATTCCAGATTAGTCAAGCATGATTTCCCTTTCAAAATCCATGCTGACTTTGACTGATCCTGTCACTGCTTTCCAAATGCGCTGCTATAACATCTTTAATAACCGACTCAAGCATCTTCCCCACTACCAATGTCAGGCTAACTTGGCCAAAATTCCCCATTTTGTCTCTCCCTATTTTCCTAAAAATTGGAGTTACATTGACCACCCTCCAGTCAACAGGAACTGATCCAGAGTCGAGAGAACATTGGAAAATGATCACCAAATGCATCACGATTTCTAGGGCCACCTCCTTGAGTACTCTGGGATGCAAACCCTCAGGCGCTGGGGATTTATCTGCCTTCAGTCCCGACAGTTTACCTAACACCATTTCCAAACTAATGTGGATTCCCTTCAATTCCTCCCTCCCACTAGACCCTCGGTCCCCTAGTATTTCTGGAAGATTGTTTGCGTCTTCCTTGGTGGACAGAACCAAAGTATTTGTTTAACTGTTCTGCCATTTCCTTGTTTCCCATTACAAATTCACTTGATAGTAAGGGACCTACATTTGTTTTCAATAATCTTTTCCTTTTTGCATAACTAAACAAGCTTTTACAGTCAGTTTTTATATTCCCAGCAAACTTTCTTTCATGCTTTTTCTCTCCCCCCCCCCACTCTTAATTAACCCCTTTGTCCTCCTCTGAATTCTAAATTTCTCCCAGTCCTCCGATTTGCTGCTTCCTCTGGCCAATTTATGTGCCTCTTCCTTTGATTTCCCTCGTTAGCCACAGTTGAGCCGCCTTCCCGTTTTATTTCTTCGCCAGACAGGGATGAAGAATTTTTGAAGTTCATCCATGCGGTCTTTCAATCTTTGCCATTGCATCTCCACCGTTAACTATTTAAATATAATTTGCCAGTCTATACCAGCCAATTCCCATCTCATACAGTGCATTCAGAAAGTATTCAGACCCCTTCACCTTTTTCACATTTTATTACGTTAAAGCCTTATTCTAAAATGGATTACATTTATTTTTTATCATCAATTTACACACAATAACCCATAATAAAAAAGTGAAAACGGGTGTTTAGAAATTTTTGCAAAGTAATTAAAAGAAATAACTGAAATATCACGTTTACATAACTATTCAGACCCTTTACTCAGTACTTTGTTGAGGCACCTTTGGCAGCCTCAAGTCTTCTTGGGTATGACGCTACATGCTCGGCACATCAGTACTTGGGTAACTGCTCCCATTCTTCTCTGCAGATCCTCTCATGCTCTGTCAGGTTGGATGGGGAGCGTCGATGTACAGCTATTATCAGGTCCCTCCAGAGATGTTTGATCGGGTTCAAGTCTTGGCGCTGGCTGGGCCACTCAAGCACATTCACAGACTTCTCACAAAGCCACTGCTGCGTTGTCTTGGCTGTGTGCTTAGGGTCATTGTCCTGTTGGAAGGTAAACCTCTGCCCCAGGCTGAAGTCCAGAATGCTCTGGAGCAGGTTTTCATCAATGATCTCTCTATACTTTGCTCCGTTCATCTTTCCCTCGATCCTGACTAGTCTCCCAGTTCCGGCCGCTGAAAAACATCCCGACAGCATGATGCTGCCACCACCATGCTTCACCGCGATGAGCGGTGCCTCGTTTTCTCCAGACGTGACACTTGGCATTCAGGCCAAATGGTTCAACCTTGTTTCTCATGGTCTGAGAGTCCTTTAGGTGCCTTTTGGCAAACTCCAAGCGGCTGTCACATACCTTTTACTGAGGAGAGGCTTCCGTCTGGCCACTCAACCATGAAGGCCTAGATTGGTGAAGTGCTGCAGATGTGGTTGTCCTTCTGGAAGGTTCTCCCATCTCCACAAAGAAAGTCTGGAGCTCTGTCAGAGTGACTATTGGGTTCTTGGTCACCTCCCTGACCAAGGCCCTTCTCCCCCAATTGCTCAGTTTGGCCAGGCGGCCAGCTCTATGATGAGTCTTGGTTGTTCCATAGTGCTTCCATTTAAGAATGACGGAGGGCACTGTTCTCTTTGTGATGTGCAATGCTGTAGAAATTGTTTTATACCCTTCCCCAGATCTGTGTCTCGACACAATCCTATCTCGGAGGTCTACGGACAATTCCTTCATCTTCATGGCTTGGTTTTTGCTCTGACATGCACTATCAAACTGTGGAACCTTATATATATACACATGTGTGTGCCTTTCCAAATCATGTCCAATCAATTTAATTTACCAATGGTGGACTCCAATCAAGTTGTTGAAACATCTCGAGGATAATCAATGGAAACAGGATGAACCTAAGCTCAATTTTGAGTGTCATAGCAAAGGGTCTGAATACTTATGTAAATGTGATATTTCAGTTATTTTTTAAAATTATTTTTCAGAAATGTCTAAACACCTGTTATTGCTTCTTTATTCTGGGGTATTGTGTGTAGATTGATGATAAAAAATAAAATAATTTAATCCATCTTAAAATAAGGCTGTTACGTAACAAAATGTGGAAAAAATGAAGGGGGTCTGAATACTTTCTGAATGCACTGTACCTTCAAAGTCTCCTTTCTTTAAGTTCAGGACCCGAGTCTTTGAATTAACCGTGTCACTTTCCATCCAAATGCAGAATTCCACCATATTATGGTCACTGTTGCCCAAGGAGCTTTGTTCAACAAGATCGCTAACTAATCCTTCCTCATTACACAATACACAGTCTTGGATGGCCTGCCCTCCAGTCAGTTCTTCTAAATATTGGTTTAAAAAACCATCCCGTATACATTCCAGGAAATCGTTTTCTGCCCTTGGCTATTTTGCAGTTCTACCCATACTGATTCTACAGCATCCATGCTCATGTCTCTATTTGCTATTGCATTAATCTCCTCTTTAACCAGTTGAAATTCTTCCTTGCGGCAGTATTGCAGACCTGTAAACACAATATGCAGAGATAATATAATATGTAATAAATATCAATTAATAACTACAATACTAGTGCAAAACCCAGAAGTCTTTAGTACAACTGAACATGACCCAAAGAGGTTCATTGTTGAGATTAGTGTTGTGTTCTAGAACCTGATGATTGTTGGGAAGAATATATTCTTGAACCTTGAAGTCATGTTTTTCAGGCTCCCATACCACCTTCTCAATGGTAGGAGTGAAATGAGAGTTTGGCCAGAGTGATGTGGGTCTTTGATAATATTGGTTGACTTTTTGAGGCATTTCCTCCTATGGATCCCTTTGATAATATGGAGGTCAGTGCCTGTGATGGACCGGGCAGTGCCTACCACACTCTGTAATCTCCTTTATTCCTGGTTATTCAAGATGCCGAACCAGGCCATGATGCAACCAGTCAGTGTGCGCTCTACCATACAACAGTAGAACTTTAAGAGAGCTTGAAGCTGTTGGCTCTCTACACTACCATCCCACCACTGAAGATAGATTCATGAAACCTTGGATTTCCCCTTCTAAAGTGACCAACCAACTCCTTGATCTTGCTGACATTGAAAGGAGGATTTTTGTTATGGCATAATTCAATCCCCCTCCTCTGTTCTGATACATCAATACCTGTTATTCATACAGTGGTCCCATCAGCAAATTTAAAGATGGCATTAGAACAGTGTCTAGCGACAGTATAGAATGAGTAGAGTAGTGAACTGAACACATAATCTTGAGGTGCTCCTATGCTGATGGTTAACAAAGAGGAAGTGTTATTGCTAATTCATACTAATTTTAGTCTGTTGACGAGGAAGATTCGGTTTAAAGAGGTAGATTTAAGACACTCATCTTATAGGTAGAGAGAGTCAAAAGGGTGGAGAGGTTTAACGCTAGCATTCCATGGCTAGTAACTGGCAGTGGAGTAATGGAATTTTGGGATGTCTAAAAAGCCAATGCAGGAAGAGTGCATATCTTGGGAGAAGTTTCGGGCTTGAATAATGGATTAATAAGAGATGAAACCACAGAAGGCTTTGGGAAAGATTGTATTGTTAGACAGAAAGGATGGGGGAACAGAACCTGATCTAAGTTCCAACAATGGATGTCCAAGTTACATCACTTCCTGCACCTGTATTGAATTTAAATTTATTTTCGCTTCAATGAGAATTTACCAGAAGGTTTTCTGAAAAGGATTTGTTCAGCTCTTCACTGTAAAATCTTCTGTGATTGCTGTTCAGGGATCAGTGAGTAGCTTTCGAAGAAGCGTCATAACACATCCTACCAGACCTGTTTTTCTGATTATGGTTTCTTTACATTGGTAAATCACAGATTTTTCAATGCCAGCTTCTTCTCCACGTGTATATTTTTTTGTATTATGAGGTAAAGTATCACTGGAAGTTATGTGCGACATAATGTATTGACCGGGTATTGGATAGTGATTGGGAACAATGAGATAAGAATAAGGAACTATTGAATGGTGATCAAGAGTCATTGGATAGTGAGCAGGGACTACTTTATTAGTAATCATGTGCTTTTGAATGGTGATTGGCCGTCAAATAGTTTTATAAGCCAATAGATAGTGATCAGGAGCCATTAGATAATGAGCATCAATCATCAAATTGCCAATATCAACCATCAGATTGCGATCAGGATTTATCGAAGAGCATTGAATGAGGTCATATAAACACCAGATAGAGAACAAAACAGTCTGATAGTGACAGGGACCTCTGAACAGTGAACTGGTACCACCATACAGCAATCAGTTGTCATGAATAATAGTAAGATTAAACAAGAACTTACCAGTTTGAAGTTTGATCTTTATTTTATGAGGAGTTGCGATGAGGGATTTCGTGAAGACCCCGCCAGGCACGCATGCGCGACATTCTTCAAAGCAGCGGTGTGGAATCACAGATCACAAACCGAAGATAGTAAGATTAAAACTTGACCATACCAGTTGAATATTTAATAGAGGGTTGGGAGCGGAGGGCACGAAATCCCTCATCGCAACTCCTCATAAAATAAAGATCAAACTTCAAACTGGTAAGTTCTTGTTTAATCTTACTATTTTACTTCGGAGTCACGTGAGTGACTTCGTGAAGATTTCAAAGCTCTGTGATTACATGCCCTGGACCACGCCCATGCTCACACACTGCCGTAATTCTGATGGAGGAAGTATGTTAACGTATTTCAGACTTGAACAAGCTGAAAAATAATAACATTTGTTAATACAACAATAACCCCCTGAACTCGGGGACAAACGTTTAGAGAACAGCACTTAAAACTGAATCCGCCAACGTTGCGGGAGCGGTTATAAATCAGTTATAAACCCGCTGAAGTGTAGATTCACTGGCCCAGCTCGCTATTGCGAGGCCAAAATCCATGAACACCGCCATAGTCCTTGCCACTGATGTGGATGCAGCCCTGATAGAATGACATTTAAAATATTAGTGTCTTACCTGCTGCACCGAATACCACCTCGTGTCATCTGGAGATAGTCTGCACAATCACCCTGTGACGTGGGTTTCCATGGCTGAAACAGACCCGTCTCCATACATCTGATGCCCATTTGCAGACGTGTAGTCCCAGGTCTGTGTAGTGTAAGTAATTCTTCTATAAAGAAGTTACCTTATTATGGTCCGGTCATTCTATCCAGGTTTAATTCCTGTAAAGTCAGGACCTGTTGAGCTGTGTTCAGTGCCATTACCATAACCACTTTGAAGGTGAGCAAGACCATCTGCATCATGGGCGACCAGCTCCTGAGGAAGGTCAACACTACCTCATCGCAGTCCAATCTAGCGATAGGACGACAATGCACTCCTGGCACTGTAACTGAGGGACACATCCTAATGATGACCCATGAGTATACCAGCAGCTTGGAGAGTATAGCAGATATGTAGACGGTCTAGGTCCGACTACAGAAACCTCCCATATCCTTATGTAGGCGAGGTACTGCTTCCTACTGGACTGTCTCTGCACGATGCTGTTTGACATCCATCGTCCTTTATGTTGCAGAGCCTGGTTGCGTATCCTGCAGCACCTGTCTGATGAAGCAGAATGGAGAAAGCATAGAAACCCCGCATTTCTCCCCAATGTAGTGAAAACGCGTCCATCGCCACTGCCCCAGGATCTAGTTCTCAAGACATATGTTGGTATCCAATGGCTGAACCTGGACGCAAAGAGGTCGAAATCTGGTATTCCATATTAGGCTATAATTTTAGCAGATATTTGGAGGTTCAATCTACTTGATGTCGTTATTAATACTTGTGACCTGGTGTCCGCCACTATATTGAGCTGATCCAGAAGGTACATAGCTGAACCCAATTCTTTCAATCCACCAGAGCCAAATTAATGTTTCCAATTCATCCCAAGATATTAACTTGACACCACCCATAAGGTTTAATATGCCAACTCAGTGGTATTATTTTGGAAGACGAACATACGTATGCTGCAGATTAGTGCATTAATGCGCAGCCCGTGACATGCTCCAAGCATATCTAACAGTTTATACCTAGTGATTGAAGAAAGTAGAATCATGCAATCCCATTTGCTGCCCCAACTGGAATGGTGTCAGTAGTTCCCCAGCCCTTGGTGCTTGCGTCGGTTTGTAACGCGACTACTAGGTTTGATGTAATGATGGGATTTAACAATCACAATCATTGCTAATCCACCATTGTACCTCAATTATGCTGTGATTGGCAGTTGCATAAGCTCGTAATTGTCCAGCATTCGCTATACCTGCCGAGATTTTGCTTATTCACCCAAGCTTTGATAGCGTAACGACCCAATTATGTGGCTGGAATGTAGCTCCAATTTACCCATAGCTTAGCAGTATGTCGAAAGTCAGTTCCCTGGCGCAAGCAAGGCTGTTACATGCATCTATTATGTCTATAGCTCTGTTCCCTGGATAGTGACAAACAGAGCCCCAGAATGTATGTACCTCCCCCCTACTTGTGAGGTTATGCATGCAGCACTTCCAAGAGAACCAGGCCCCCTTACCTCCATGGTTACCGGCGGGCCTGACGTTCTGGTTTCTAGTATTCCGTCTTTGCTGGGTGCTGCTCAATCGCCTCGGTAAATCCTTGTTCCTGCAGCTGGTGTGTGGTGAGGTAGTCTATGCTGGCTCTGCCCTAACAAGGCTTCTGCTGTTGGGGAGCTGGTGCAAATGTGTTCTTGATGGCCTCGTCATTGACCTGCTTGGGCAGGTCCTCCCCAAACAGCTGTCTTGGTGGTGTGGTGGAGGTAGGACCCAACCCAGCGAATTCAGGGTTAATGTCGGGCCGGATGGAGCTCTGACTAAAACAGTTTCCCGAAGTGGGCTACACAGGAGGGCTAGAGCATCCTGCTGCTCTGCGGATGCACCTGTCCCATCGAGGGTCCTAACGAGCACCGTGATGCCCGACGCCAATAGCTTCAGAATTTCCTGCCTCTTCATCTCTTGTGCCCTCGCATTGGAACTAATGTTCCCTCAGATGGCTGAGTCGACCCTCGGGACGTTCCGGGGAACACAATTTCCAGGATCCTTGTACTTCTCCATGGTTTCTGAAAGCACCTGGTCTTGGAACTGGTGTGTCGTCAAGAAATTAATACTTACTGCCAATGTAGAGTGCAGCGGTACCCCTGAATACAGGTTTCAGATTTTTGACACTACCTCCAATTCCTTCTTCTGGATCGAGAGCAGTGGGCTCTTCTGCATTGAAGGTGGCGGTCATGATCCGACTCCCAGACCGCTGAGACTCCTACTCCTGCTCTTGCCGATCCAGGTCCTGCTGATATAGTTGCTCCACCATTAGCTCCATCCTAGCCATGCGACCGCTGCCGCTACACACGGACAACAGGTCGACTTCCCCAGGCCCTGATGAGTCGCTGGGGCTTCTGCCAGTAGGTCACACCTCAACGAAGTGGCTGACAGGTACTCGTCAGCACCCGCTCCTGCGGGGCTGAACGACTTCCGCACGGACAACCCGCTAGCCCGGCATCCCTCGGACCTTAGCGGCCTCTCTACCTGACGAGCAGGCAGAGGAAAGGAGTCGGAACCGGTCCCCAATACCGGCTCCGTGGTCCGTGCAGGCACACCGTCACCCTCACCCCCAGGGGTCTGTGACGGCGCTTGGCTGGCTTTACCCGCAGCAACGGGATTGCCTAACCGTATTCTGCTGCCACCGGTCTGCGCTCCGGCAGCCTGTTCCGGTGCAGTACTGGTACCTCCTGCTCCTGCAGGGTGTACGACTCCTGCACGGACATACCGCTAGTCCGCCGTCGTTCGGACCTAAGCGGCACCTCTGCCTGGTGGGAAGGCAGAGGCAAGGATCGGTACCGGTCCCCAATACCGGCTCCGCTGTCCGTGCAGGCTTGCCGTCACCCTTAACCACACGGGTCCGTGAGGGCGCATAGCCGGCTTTACCCGTAACAACGGGGTTGCCCAGCCGTAAACTGCTGCCACCGGTCTGCGCTCCGGCAGCCTGTTCCAGTGGACACCGGTACCTCCTGCTCCTGCAGGGCTCCCCAACTTCCAGCAGGTCCATCACCGGCTCGCAGTCTAGCAGGTTACCCCCGGCGGTATGTCGATGCCTCCCGCTGCAGCGGGGCATGACCTGTGCGCAGCTCTCCCCCATCTCTGAGACCTGCATAGTAGGAGAGACAAAACGAGCCACCGAGCGGGTCACACGTTTACGCACCTTTGCCCCACAGTCACTATGCTTAGGTGAGAGTGGTAGGGAGTCCAGGTCTTGCCTACCCTGGTCCCACGCGGTGCTCCACCATTTTGCGGCCCCATGGTCAGCCGTGGTGGAGAGACGGGTCCTGGCTGCGCAGGGCTCCCCGACCTCCGCATTCTTCTAGAATGGTGGCCGCTGATTCCCATCTGAAGTCGCACGGCCCTTGGAGACCTGCTTTGCTGTCTTCATTCTGGTCTCCATCCATCTGTAAGCAAACTCTAATACAGACGCTTAGCTATTCAAGGTTAGTATCTTACCTGAGGGTCTTTTTTATTTATTTATTTATTTATTTATTTATTTTTTGTCTATTTATTTATTTATTTATTTATTTATTTATTTATTTATTTATTTTTTAAAGTATGGTGACCAGCCTCTCATGCTTAAATAACTTTTATATGCTGGCAGTCTGAACCTCTTGAAGACAATGCATACCCTGGAGTAGCAGGGCACTTGAATGTAGACAGGCCACAGAATCCCTGCAGCTGCAGTGTGGAATCAGGCTGCCTTTGCTTGCAAGCCTGCTGCTTCCTGAATGCCAGCAACCCGCAGAAACCCCTGCGGGCTGCGGTGTAGAGTCGGGCTGCCGTCCATGGCAAGCACTGCAAGCCCTACTCCACATGCACACCGCCAGCCCGCAGTATCACCCCCGCGGGCTGTGGTGTAGAGTCGGGGCTGCCACTCTGCCGTTAACTTCTGACGGCGAGCCTGCAAGCCCCACTCCTACATGCACACCGCCAGCCTGCGGTGTCCCCCGCGGCTGCAGTGTAGAGTCGGGGCTGCCGCTCTGCCGTTTCTAACTTTGAACGGCGAGCCTGCAAGCCCCACTCCTACATGTACACCGCCAGCCCGCGGTGTTCCCCACGGGCTGTGGTGTAGAGTCGGGGCTGCCGCTCTGCCGTCGCGAACTTGAGACGGCGAGCCGGCAAGCCCCATTCCATTTCGTGCCGCCAGCCCGCGGTGTCCCCTGCGGACTGTGATGTGGAGTCGGGCTGCCTCTGCCGTCCTCCGCCGGCGAGTGTGTGAGCCCGGACCCTCCTGGGTCAACGGGCTTCCCGACTCCAACTATTGGAGCCGCCGCTGACTGCCGCAGCAGCCAGATCCGAGGCGGCCGCGAGACCCTGCGACAGGGCCACCTAGAAGAAAAAGACCGCAGGTTAGTGTTTTACTTACCTGCAGGTCCCAGCAGTAGAGGAGCAACGCTCCTCCCTGCCTGTCGCTCGCATGCGGTCGACGATATGTCGCGCATGCGTGCCTGGCGGGGTCTTCACGAAGTCACTCACGTGACTCCGAAGTAAAATCAGCATCGACTTGTAAATTAGTTCAAGAATCATTTCATACTATGTAACTCTACTGCTGTTCAGTTGTCAATGATACACAGATCATGTTCTGATACCACTGCTGGTCATTATGGACTGTTAATTAGTACCATAGGACTGACATCCATGGTTTTCATCAGTTTTGTGTCTTTAAATAGTGAAACATGCCTAAGCACAGAAACATTTCAAACACAATGTTGCTGAACTGCATACTAAAGCAAGTGACAAACGCTTGGTCAAAATATTTGGTGAAAAGACGGAGATTAAATCCCAAATCTTAGGTCTTCAGCAACTAAAGACAATGGTGAAGCATTTAAACACAGGAATGAGGAACAGCCAAGAATTAGAACAGCTCAAAAAACTTGGTTCAAGAATCGTAGGGCTGGAACAGATTAGAGAAAATGCAAGTGGCAATTCTTCTATTAATGGATTAGAAAACAAGGATGATAATTCTAGGCATTGATAAACAGGAAACCAATATAGGTTGGCACTCATAGTAATAATGAATGAACAGAATAGTAGCATGACTGGCTGGTTTAGAGATACAGCTTGGAAACAGGTCTTTCGGCCTAAGCCCACACCAACCATTGATCACCTGTTCACACTCATTCTGGTATCCTCTTTTCTCATCCTCTTCCTACACACTGGGGAGCAAGAGGTCTTTAGCCCTACAGATCCATATGTTTTTGGGATATAGGAGGAAACCGAAGCACCCGGAGGAAAACATGCAGTCACAGGGAGAACGTGCAAACTCCAAATGGACAGTATCCAAGGTCAGGATCGAACCTGGGTTTCTGGCACTGTGAGACAGTAGCTCTACAAGCTGTGCAAGTGGTGTCTGAGTTGTAGGCGTACTAACTGGGTTTGAGCAAGGTTCTGACTCTCTACACTATCTATATCTCTCATAATTTTATGTACTTCTGTCAAGTTTCCCCGCAGCCGCCAATGTTTCAGAGAAAATGACAAGTCTGTTCAACCTCTCCCTTCAGCCCATACCCCTCTTCCAGGCATCTTTCTGGTAAACTGCACCTTCTCCAAAGCTTCCACATAATTCCTGTAATGGGACAACAAGAACTGCACGTAATAATCCAAATGTGGCCGAATCAAAGTCCTATAAAGCTGCATTATGACTTCCTGATTCTTATACTCAATGCCCCAACCTCTGAAAGCAAGCATACCATATGCCTTTTTTACTACTCTATCTACTTCCAGGGAGTTATGGATTTGGACCCCTAGATCCATCTGTATATCAATGCTGCTGAGGGTCATGCCATTAATTGTAGATAGACACAAAAAGCTTGAGTAACTCAGCTGGACAGGCAGCATCTCTGGAGAGAAGGAATGGGAGAAGTTTCAGACTTTTTTTTCAGATGGTCTCGAACTGAAACGTCACCCATTCCTTCTCTCCAGAGATGCCGCCTGTCCTGCCGAGTAACTCCAGCTTTTTGTGTCTATCTGCAGTTTACATCGGGATCTGCAGTTCCTTCTTACACATGCCATTAATTCTTCCACGTCCGTGGCCTCCCTCCCAAAAATATTGATAAGGACAGAGCTGTAGATGTCTATGTAGACTTCAGCAAGGCATTTGACAAGATTCTGTGTGGTAGGCTGCTTTGGAAGGTTAGATTGCATGGGATCCAAGAAGAGTTAGGTGACAGGATAGAAAAGTGGCTTCATGGAAGGAATCAGAGAGTGATGCTAGAAGACTGTTTTTTTGAATTGCAGGCCTGTGACTAGTGACATGCCTCACTGTTCAGTGCTGGGCCCATTGCTGTTTCTCATCTGCATCAATGGTTTGGATGAGAACATCCATGATTAGTAAGTTTGCAGATGACACTAAAGTGGGTGGTATTGTAGTTAGCGAGGATGGATGTCAAAAATTGCAGCAGGATCTTGATCGTTTGGGCAGGTGGGCTGAGGAATGGTTGATGGTTTAATACAGAGAAGTGTGAAGTGTCGCATTTTGGGAAGTCTAACCAGGACAGGACCTACGCAGTGAGTGGGAGGGCTCTCTGGACTGTTGCAGAGCAGAGGGATCGAGGAGTGCAAGTACATAGTTTCTTGAAAATAGCATCATAGGTAGAGAGGGTGACCAACAACGATTTGGCACATTGGCTTTCATCAGTCAGAGTATTGAGTATCAAGGTTGGGAGGTTAGTATGTTACAGTTTAAGACTTTGGTAAAAGACCATATTTAGAGTATTCAGTTGAGTTTTGGTTATCCTGTTATAGGAAAGATATTGTTAAGACGGAAAGGGTGCAGAGAAGATTTATGAGATTTTCCAGGACTAAGGAGCCTGAGCCATGAGAGGTTGACTTGGCTAGGACTTTATTCCTTGGAGCGCAGGAGGATGAGGGGTGAATTTATAGAGGTAAATAAGATCAAGAGAGGAATAGATAGGGTAAATGTACAGAGTCTTTTAACCAGAGTAGGGGAATCAATCACCAGAGGACATAGGTTTAAGGTGAGGGGGAAAGATTTGATAGGAACCCGAGGGGCAACTTTTTTTATACAAAAGGTGGTAGGTATATGGAACAAGTTGCCAGAGGTGTTGGTTAAAGCTGGTACTATCACAACATTTAAAAAATATTTGGCCAAGTACATGGATAGGATGGGTTTGAAGAATATGGACCAAAGAGGCAGGTGGGACTAGTGTCAGCATGGGCAAGTTGGGTCGAAGGGCCTGTTTCCACACTGTATGACTCTATAATCTCTGATTGTGTCTGAAATATTGAAACCCGGTACATTGAGTGGCCAGTCATGTACCCCTCATAGACCCCTTTTATGCAATGGCCACAACATCATAATCCCAAGCACTGATCCAGCAGGCTCTAAATTAATCTGCATTCTCCACAGTACTCCTTGCATTGAAATAAATACAGTTCAGTCCATCAGCGTCACCATATTCCTTCACCTGTCCTTACTTGTCCTTCCTTTGACATTTACTGGTCCTGACCTCTACCATCCCATCACACCTTAAAATTTCTGACCTGCTATTCTAATTCCCAACCTCAGGCCTCTCTAGGTTAAAGCCTACCCAGGAGCACCAGCAAACCTCCCTGCATGGATATTCATCACCCTCCAGTTCAGATTCAACCCATCCCTCTTGTATAGGTTACCGCTGCATCAGAGGAGATCCCAATGGTCTAAAAATATGAATTGCTACCCCTTGCACCAACTCCTGAACCACATATTCATCTGTTTTATCTTTGTATCATTACTCTCTTTACTACCTGGCACCAGGAATAATCTGGAGATTACTACCCTCGGGGTCCTCTTTATAATCTTCTGCCTAACTCTATACATTCACATTGCGGGACCTTAGCACTTTTTCTATCTATGTTAATTGAGCCAACATGCACAATGTGTTCCAGCTGCTCGCCTTCCCCCTCGAGTATGTTCTGAGATAGCGCAGGACATCCTCGACCCTCACACCAGGAATGCAATGCACCGTCCTTGAGTCTCATTTGCAGCAACAGAATCTCCTGTCTGTCCCCCTAACAAACAAGTTTCCTATCACTATGACTTTTTCTGACTTTTTCCTGACTTTGTCTGACTTTTGTCTGACTTTTTCCTTCCTGGCTGTACCTCAGAGTCAGGCCTGACACAGCAGACCGAATGACTGCTGCTCTCACCCTAACTCTGGTTAAAAGTCAGGAATCAAATCTGGCAATAACAAATGCATGGAGGAACATTGCAGCAGCAGATGTGCTAGAGAAGGGGCAGTATCAAGTAATGTTCTGGAGATCGACATAGCCAGTCTCCTTACAAATACATAGTTTGATCAGTTACTACTAGATCACTCGAGTGCTTTCTGTGTGGTGTTTGTACATTTTCCCCATGACCATGTGGACTTCCATTGTGGCTCCAATCCATCTCAAAGCTCTCTTTGCAGATTAATTAGCTACTGTCGGCACGTCTATGATTATTCGCAAAAGCATACCATTTAAAACAAAAACTACCTTAACAGATAAGGACGGGAGATATTTGATAGTTACCGGGGAGATTCATGCTACCCCAATTACCTTGGTAAATATATATGCGCCCAACTTTGACAATCTGCATTTTTTCAATAAAATCTTGAACATAGTCACAGAATATAATTACCAGAATGTCATAATCGGTGGAGACTTTAATTGTGTTTTAGACCCTTACTTAGATAAATCTAGTCAAAAACAGCGAGGTAATACGAAATCCAAAACTAGCGAACTTTTAAACACATATATAAAAAACACAAAATAACAGATGTCTGGAGGATTGCAAATCCGACCGGCAGGGATTACTCGTTCTATTCAATGGTACACAAGACATATTCACGTATAGATTATTTTCTGGTAGATACAAAATTAATACCCCACACTTCTAAACCAAAATACCACACAAATACGATTTCAGATCACTCCCCACTAACTTTCTTTCTAAAATTGGAAGGAATGACTAAGAATAAACCGTTTTGGAGGTACAACCCTCAAATTTTAAAAGACCCGCATGGGAGTATATATTTAAAACAGCAAATGGATCTTTTTTTCAAAATAAATGATACGCCAGACATGTCACCTACATTATTATGGGAATCTTTTAAAGCATTTATTCGAGGTGTTATAATCTCATACCAAGCTTTTCAAAATAAGAAAAATAAGAACAAACAAAGACAGTTAGAAGAGCAAATTTGACAACTGGACATAGAAAACGCTAAAGACCAAACTATGGATAAACATAATAAAATAATAATACTGAAATTTAAATTAAATAAATGATTATCAGAGAAAGTCATAAGATTATTACAAATTACAAGACAGGAACATTTTGAATTTGGGGATAAGCCCCATAAACTTCTGGCACATCAGTTAAAAAAATCCGAAAAAAGGAACACACAATTTCAAAGATCAAATCAGATAGAGGGGAAGTATTGACTTTGCCGGGAGATATTAATAAAAGATTTGCGCAATTTTATGAGAATTTGTATACATCTAAAACGACAACAGACACCAATAATGTTACAGAGTTCTTGGATAATTGTAACCTTCCCAAACTGGAGTTGCAGGAACAAGAGGTATTGGGAGCACAAATCTCAAATAAGGAAATAAAAGAAACAATAATCTAAAAAACAAAAATGGAACAACACCAGGTTCCTACGGATTTAGTAATGAATTCTATAAAAGTTTTTATGACATATTTATACCACGCCTACAGAAAATGTATACATATGCCTTTAAAGAACAAATACTACCTGAAACATTAGCAGAATCAGCGATTACATTAATACTGAAGAAAGATAAAGATGTGGAAGAACCCGGATCATATAGAGCTATTGCGTTGTTAAACACATCAAAAAATATTAGTGACAATATTAGCTAGAAGACTAAGCAAATATGCTAGTAAATTAATACATCCGGATCAAATGGGGTTTATCCCTAAGAGACAATCATTTAATAATTTGAGACGTCTTCTCAACATAATCCATTCACACCAAATTGAAGATCAAAAACTATCAATTATTTTGTTGGACGCAGAGAAAGCATTCGATCAGGTTGAACGGGATTATGTGCTAAGCGTATTGCAAAAATTTCAACTGGGATAGAATTTCATTCTATGGATTAAATTATTATATAACAAGTCAACGGCCAGAATATTAACTAATAACAATTTTTCTACGAAATTTCAATTGTCAAGGGGTAATAGACAAGGATGTTCATTATCACCGCTGTTATTTGCTCTTTTAATTGAACCTCTAGCGGAAAGAATTAGAATTAATCCGAATATCCATGGCTATAATACAAAATATTCAAACAATAAAATATCATTATACGCTGATGATGTACAATTGTACATCACAAAACCTCATATTACTATACCAAATATTTTAAACTTAATCGAGGACTTCGGATCATTTTCAGGATATAGAATAAATTGGAATGAAAGTGAAATCATGTCAATAAAACCGAAAGATTCTGCACATCTTTTACAGTTTCCTTTTAAAATAGCTATGGAAAAATTTAAATACTTGGGTAATGAAATCACTAGAAGATATCAAGACATGTTTAACGCAAATTATAACCCTCTACTTAAGAAACTATATAACTTAATTACATTTTGGAAATCGCTTCCGATGTCCTTAATAAGCTGAATAAACGCCATAGAAATGATTTTTCTACCACAAATTTTATACCTGTTCCAATCAATCCCAATACACCTACCCAAAAAGTTTTTAAAAAAAAAATTGGACTTAGATATTACAAATTTTATTTGGGATTGCAAATCCCATAGAATACAAAGATCACACTTGAATAAACCCAAAGCAGTAGGGGGATTATCACTCCCTAATTTCATGTATTACTACTGGTCTGTAAATATTAGAAATATGATTCAATTACTGGATAATTCTCCCCAGCAACCAGATTGGATTGCTATGGAGAAAGAGGACTGCTCCCCTTGCAATATTGGAGCGATCCTTCTTTCACCAATGACGTTGAATAATACAAATTACAACAAAAATCCAATTATACATAGTACAATTAGAATTTGGAAACAAATAAAATACAACTTAAAATTAAGAAATTTATCTCTCCTATCGGTAAAAACCCTTCATTTAAACCTTCAATTATAGATAAAGCATTTATACAATGGGAAAGAGCAGGATAAAACCTTGGGAGATTTGTATGAAACAGGAAAATTATTATCATTTAAACAATTACAACTAAAATACAATTTGGGAAACAATCAGTATTTTAAATATTTCCAAATATGTGACTATCTGAAAAAATACACACAAGAATATCACAATATGCCATCAGATTTACTGGATGAAGTAATGAGTACAAAGGCTGAATCAGCAAACCTAATATCATATATATATAATATTATTCTAAATGCAGAAATACCAACAGAAGGCATCAGAAGAGACTGGGAAAAAGAATTAAGTATAAAAATTTCCAAATAAAGGTGGGAAGCACACTTATTATATGTGCATAAATGTTCAATTAACGTAAGACACACTTTAATACAATTTAAAGTCTTACACAGATTATACTATTCAAAAATTAAAATGTAAACTTTTTCCCAAAGTCTCACCTATTTGTGATAAATGTCAATGTCAAGAAGCTACTACAGCGCACTCATTTGTCTTTTGTACAAAAATTAAAAAATTGTGGACTGAAATTTTTGAAATCTTCACAAAATTATTTAAAATTGACTCCAAAGGCAGATTGAATTATCTTTGGAACAACGGAAGGTAGCCCTGAATTAAATGTGTTTCAAAAGAATCTATTTGAATATGGCTTAATAACAGGAAAAAAGCTAATCTTAAAATTCTGGACAAAATGCTCCTATGCCAACAGTTAATATGTGTATTTCAACTATGTTTGAAACACTACATCTGGAAGATATGAGACTCCGCCTGGCAGGAAAATCAGACTGTTTCTATAAGACGTAGTCCGCATTTATAAATCTACTACAAGGATAAGGTGCAAGAGTACCTCAAAAAACTACTGGCGTCGGATCTTGGTAAAGGGGGATGAAAAACTGTCGAGTTGGTAGATTCCTTTTGAGCGATGTTTATAATAAAGTAACTGGCTTTTCTTTTTTTCTTCTCTCTCTCTCCCTTTTTTTTTCTCTCTAGGGTCTATCTCTTAATCTCCTTTCTCTAACTCTTCGACCAAGGGTTCCCATTTCCTTTGGGACGCTTTTTAACTTTCACAACTCTTTTTCACTTTCTCTGTTTCTATTTCTTTCTTTTTTCTTTTTTCGAAAGCCTTAAAAAATTAAGGGGTACAATGATTGTAATAATATACATGGGATGTACACTGATTTAACTTACTGTACCTGTAATAAATAAAAATATGTTTAAAAAAAAATTAGCTACTGTCAATTACTCCTCAGTGTAGGTAAGTTGAGGAGATAGTATAAGGGAGTGGATGGCCATGTGGTGGAGAATAAACTACATGGCTCTAGGAAAATGAGAAGAGGGGTGATGAAACTGATGGAACTGCTTTGCTGGTTACTGACATGGACCTGATAGGCCCATGTCACTCTTATGTGTCTAAATTCATTAATGATTGGGCATAAATACAGCGATCATGAATGGAGGTCAAACAATTCTCTGCTTGTTGTATCCAAATTCTACATAAGCAGGACCTCCATTCATAAATACTCAGGACGAGTCGAGACTGAAATAAAATTGGGAAGTTCCCAATAATTCGCAGTTACCCTGGTTATTATTAACCACTTTGTACTGAATTTTGGTCATATGGACAAAATGGACAATATGGACAAAATCTGTTGCAACTGAGATGTCGGTGCATTCAAGTATTCAGACCCCTTCACTTTTTCCACATTTTGTTACGTTAAAGCCTTATTCTAAAATTGATTATTACATTCATTTTTTTATCATCAATCTACACACAATACCCCATAATAAAAAAGCGAAAACAGGTGTTTAGAAATGTTTGCAAAGTAATTAAAAAGAAATAACTGAAATATCACATTTACATAACCATTCAGACCCTTTACTCAGTACTTTGTTGAGGCATCTTTAGCAGCGATTAAAGCCTCAAGACTTCTTTGGTATGACGCTACAAGTTTGGCACACCTGTATTTGGGTAATTTCTCACATTCTTCTCTGCAGATCCTCTCAAGCCATGCCAGGTTGGATGGGGAGCATCGGTACACAGCTATTTTCAGGTCCCTCCAGAGATGTTTGATCGGGTTCCAGTCCGGGCTCTGGCTGGGCCGCTCAAGGACATTCACAGACTTGTTGCGAAGCCACTCCTGTGTGGACTTGGCTGTGTGCTTAGGGTCGTTGTCCTGTTGGAAGGTAAACCTCCGCCGCAGTCTGAGGTCCAGAATGCTCTGGAGCAGGTTTTCATCAAGGATCTCTCTGTACTTTGCTCCGTTCATCTTTCCCTCGATCCTGTCTCCCAGTTCATGCCGCTGAAAAACACCCCCACAGCATGATGCTGCCACCACTATGCTTCACAGTAGATATGGTATTGATGAGCGGTGCCTGGTTTCCTCCGGACGTGACGCTTGGCATTCAGGCCAAAGAATTCAATCTTGGTTTCATCAGACCAGAGAATCATGTTTCTCATGCCTTTTTGGCAAACTCCAAGCGGGTTGTCATGTGCCTTTTACTGAGGAGCGGCTTCCGTCTGGCCACTTTACCATAAAGGCCTGATTGGTGGAGTGCTGCAAATATGTTTGTCCTTCTGGACAGTTCTCCCATCCCCACAGAGGAACTCTAGACCTCTGTCAGAGTGACCATCGGGTTCTTGGTCACATACCTGACCGAGGCCCTTTTCCCCCCGATTGCTCAGTTTGGCCAGGCAAACCAAGAGTCCTGGTGGTTCCAGAGTTCATCCATTTAAGAATGACGGTGGCCACTGTGCTCTTTTGCAATGCTGCAGACATTGTTTTCTACCCTTCCCCAGATCTGTGTCTCAACACAATCCTGTCTTGGAGGTCTACGGACAACTCCTTCCTCTTCATGGCTTGGTTTTTGCTCTGACATGCACTGTCAACTGTGGGACCTTATACAGACAGGTGTGTGCCTTTCCAAATCATGTCCACTCAATTTAATTTACCACTGGTGGACTCCAATCAAGTTGTAGAAACATCTCAAGGATAATCAATGGAAACAGGATGAACCTAAGCTCAATTTTGAGTGTCATAGCAAAGGGTCTGAATACTTATGTAAATGTGATATTTCATTTTTTTCTTTTTATTACTTTGCAAACATTTCTAAACACCAGTTTGTGCTTCTTTATTCTGGGGTATTGTGTGTAGATTGATGATAAAAAAAAAGAATATATTTAAAATAAGTCTGTAACGTAACAAAATTTGGAAAATGTGAAGGGGTCTGAATACTTTCTGAATGCAATGTACCTTCAAAGTCTCCTTTCTTTAATTACAGGACCTGAGTCTCTGAATTAACCGTGTCACTTTCCATCCAAATGCAGAATTCCACCATATTATGGTCACTGTTGCCCAAGGGGTTTTGTACAACAATATCGCTAACTAATCCTTCGTCATTACACAATACCCAGTCTCGGGTGGCCTGCCCTCCAGTCGGTTCTCTTACATATTGGTTTAAAAAACCATTCTGTATACATTCCAGGAAATCTTCCTCCTCAGCGCTGCTACTAATTTGGTTGGCCCAATCTATATGTAGATTAAAGTCACCGATGATAACTGCTGTACCTTTGCTACACGTATCCCTAATTTCCTGCTTGATGCTTTCCCCAACCTCCCTACTGCTGTTTGGTGGTGAAGGGGTCTGAATACTTTCTGAATGAACTGCATGTATCGGGAACAAAGGACTGAGTCAGTTGTCTCATGGATTATCCACTAGGTGGTTTGAGTGAATTTTGTTTCAGTTTGTGTTTACCATCACTGTTGTGCATTGTTGTACACTCACCCTTTTTACAGTGTTTACTCAGTTTGTTTATTTAAATTATCATTACAGTGATGGACCAAGGCTTGCAGAGAGGGTGGTGGCATCAAAAGAAAGCATCTTAGCCTACGTTTTAGGCAAAACTAGACCAAATAAAGATGTTTGAGTCTGGTGCAACAGTGGCACATGTACTGTATGTGAAGGCTATGTTGTGAACTGTGTCTGACATATGAAAATGTAAAGGACAAGTTTGCTGAATTTTCTTTAGAGTTCAGTGTAGATTCTGAATCTAAATCTTCCTCTGTTGGTAGAAAGAAGCATATGAGAGTTGCACAAGATTAAAATCTTAAGGAAGCCATCCACAAGCAGTACACGTAAGAACATTCCTGTGGTGTACAAATGCAAAATGCAGCCGGCAAACTGGCCAGGCATGTGGGAGTAGAAATGGTTGAGGCTAGTAATGGGTGGCTATGATGATTTAGAAATCGGCATAGGTAATACATTTACTCATGGCGAAGCTGCCAATTAGCCAACAGAAGTAGAACCATTCAGGAAGAGGCTGGGAGAGATTTAGTGTATGTTTATTGACGGTTTCGCCAAACTGTACATATTTGCCCCCTGACTCGATTATAGCAGACAATTGGCAATAACAGACACCATTACCCCCCCGCCCTACCCCAGTGGTCCATTATTACGAGGGTTATCGGTATATGCAGAATTACATCTCAAAGCACCATCCATGGAAAAATATTCTCACCCCACAATTATATCATTAGCCATCTTAGTATCCATGAAGCAGGAGATACCCTTAATCACAATTGAAGAAAAAGGTAGAGAACTATAGGTACCAATGAATGTGTATTACAGTGGCAGAGGTGCTGAAGATCTTAACACATATAAAGATGGACAAATATCCCAGGCCTGATCAGATATATCTGAGGACAATGTGGGAAGCTAGAGAGGAAATTGTGGAGATTTATGAGTCGTTGAATACAGGCGAGGTGCCGGCTGACTGGAGCGAAGCAAATGTCGTGCCTCTATTCAATAAAGGCTTCAGGGAAAAGGCTGGGAACGACAGGCCATTAAGCTTAATATCTGTGGTCGGAGAGTTGCTCGAGAGTATTCAGAGGGATAGGATATACATGAACTTAGCTGGACACAGGCTGATTGGGGATAGTCAACATGGTTTTGTACTTAGGAAGTTGTGTTTTTTTGACGATGTGACCAAAATGGTCGATGAAGGCAGACCTGTAGACGTGATATGCATGGATTTCAGTAAGACATTTGACAAGGTTCCGCATGGTAGGCTGCTCTGGATGGTTAGATCTGATGGGATTCAAGGAGAGATAGCTGAATGGAGAGAAAATTGGCTTCATAGAAGGGAGCAGAAGGTGATGGTGGAAGAGAGGTTCACACTAAAGGCCTGTGACTAGGCCTGTGATTTGGATGAGAACGTACATGACATGGTTAGCAAGTTTGCAGATGATACAAAAGTGGGTGGTATTGTAGATAGTAAATGTGGTTGTTAAAAATTGCTTCAGGATCTTGATCGGTTGAGCAGGTGGGCTGAGGAAAGGGTGATGGAATTTAATACAGAGAAATCTGAGGTGTTTTATTTTGGGAGAACTAACATGGGCAAGACATACACAGTGGATGGTAGGGCACTTGGGAATGTTGTAGAGCGGAGGGATCTAGGAGTGCAGGTGCATATTTTATTGAATGTAGCATCATAGGTAGATAGTGTGGTCAAAAAACCTTTAGCACATTGGCTTTCATCAGTCAGAGCATTGAGTATGGAAGTTGGGAGGTCATGTTGCAATTGTATAAGGAGTTGGTGAGACTACATTTAGAGTGTTGTGTTCAGTTTTGGGCACCATGCTATAGTAACTATGTTATCAAGCTGGAAAAGGATGCAGAGAAGATTTTACGAGGATGTTGCCAGGACTCGAGGGCTTGAGCTATAGGGAGAGGTTGAGCAGGCTAGGACTCTATTCCTAGGTGTGCAGGAAGATGTTATAGAGGTGTACAAAATCACAAGAGGAATAGATCGGGTAGACCCACAGTCTCTCACCCAGAGTAGGGGAATCGAGAACCAGAGGACATAGGTTTAAGGTGAGGGGGGAAAGATTTAATAGGAACCTGAGGGGTAACATTTTCACACAAAGGGTGGTAGGTGTATGGAACGAGCTGCCGGTGGAGGTACATGAGGCAGGTACTATCGCAACGTTTAAGAAACGTTTAGACAGGTACATGGATAGGACATGTTTAGAGGGATGTGGGCAGGTGGGACGAGTGTAATTTGACATGTTTGCTGGTGTGGGTAAGTTGGACCCACTGTAAGACTTGTTTCGCCACTGTAAGATTTTGTAACTCTGTCTATCACTCGTTTAAAAGCATTCCACTTTGTGGACATCCATTTTCCCAAAAGCATCCTCCACCAATCAAAGTTAGCATGTTCCTGCCTCTTGACATCAAAATTGACCTTTCTCAATTCAGAACTTTAATTAGTGAGCCTGTCCTGTCAGTGTCCATAACCATCTTAAAGCTAGTAAAGTATAGAAACGAGAAACTGCAGATGCTGGTTTACAAAATTCACAAAGTGCTGGAGTAACTCAGAGGGTCAGGCAGCATCCTTGGAGAACATGGACAGGTGACATTTTGGGTTGGGATACTACTTTAGATTTCTGGAGGTTCAGGAGAGTTAGAGCAAGGGCCTGCTGGCAGTGTAGAACGCAGGGCACGGAAGGAGAATTGTTGCGAGAAATGATGGTTTGAGTAAGGTACCTTAAATCCTGGTTGGGCCCAAACTGAGAGGCCTGGAACCTGAGCTGGAAGCCACAATGCATAAGATGGTGGCGCAGGCAAGTGTTGAGGAAACACACATGGTGGTAGTTATAAGTCAGAGTCAGAACATGGTCATAGCGCAGGAAAGTGGCAGAAATCATAGAGAGGGAGCAATGAGAAAGGGTCACACTGAACTCCCATCGGAGAACCTCTTCAAAGTAGACAATAGTTGAGGACATCGTCAGGCCTCTCAAATTAAAATAAATACAATTTAATACAACAGCCCTCTCTCATTCCCTGTCCAGCTTCTGCCAATCCTGTCTACTGAACTTGCTTTCATCATCTTCTATACCAACTGGTCGTCCAGCTCCTCACCTACTTCAGTCCTGCATTGGATCTCGTTCCTCTACCAATTCAGCCTAAACTCCACTAAGTAGCACTAGCAAACCAGTCCGCTGGGATATTGGTTCTCATCTGTTTTGTCCTTGATTCATGAAGAGCAGCAGAGAATGAAAGAAATGCAAAAGTAGTTCCAAGTGAGAAAGAACATTGCTAAATCTCGTCTCCTATATGTATCCACAACTTCTCCTTCGCAGAGAACACATACATATCAACCTCACATAGAAAACTTTTTATCATCTCTCGAGTTTCTCCCTTCCCTATGTCACACAGACAATCTGCACCTCATCCTAAAATTGAGTCCACGTCATCCTCAAGGATTTGTGGATTTAATTTTAGGATGAGGTGCAGATTGTCTGTGTGATATAGGGAAGGGAGAAACTCTTACCAAGAGTTCCTTCTGTGTTTTTTTGATAGAGTATTTATTAAAAGAATGATTCACTACAAAAGGATTTGTGGCAGCAAACAAAGTAAATTGACTCATTACTTTGTTTAAACAGCAGAGGTGACAGAAACCTTATTAACTTCTCCCAATAATAACAGAGATTCATCAAGAGAACTGTAGTAAGTGAAAAATAGTAACTTAGCACTGTGGATGCCAAGGATAATTGAGGGGAGAAAATCACACAATCATATTCATCCTGTCTCGAAATGGTGTCATTATATGCAGGTTTTCTTTTTTTCCAAATACAAAAGAAGCTATTGCAAGAAACACAACTAGTAAATAGTGATTAGATAATAAATTCATATTTCAGATGAATAAACTTTGTCAGAATGGTTCCAAATTATAATGAGGTTTGTTTAATCTTTGAAAAAAATGGCCACTTAAGCTGATCTCTCCCTTATTCAAACTTTACAACTAAAACCATCAACTTAATGACCAAGGTTTTTCATCAAAATCCATTATTCTTAGAGAATAATCTCCCAATCAAACCTAATCCCTCTCGGAACTCATATATCAATTCTTATTCTTCAAGTACGCCATTCTCTTGACAAGGTCCATTCTTTTGGTAAGGATGTTTTTTCTTACCATTGTTTTTGTTCTCTGTATTAAAACCAGTCACACCATGCCAGTACCTATCATACTTATATCAAAGCCATTGCCTATGGTCTCTCAAACATGCCTATAATTTTAGGACATCCATTGTCCTATCAAAGCGGTCATTGAACATGAATTGTAAGTAAATTATATAATAATACAGAAATTAGTTTATATCAATAATACATATTATGTTCTATCGTTGTAATATAAAAATAGAAAATAATGCTCATAACTGCATTCCCATTCACTGAATTTCAAAGTAACGTCATCAAGTCATATGGTGCAGAAACAGGCTGTTTGGCCCAATGTGTTCCTGCTGACCAAAAAGCTCCATTTATGCTAGTCCCCTTGGCCTACATTCTTCTGAACATTTCCTATCTATGTACCTAACCAAATGTCTTTTAAATGTTGTTATTGTACTTGCCTCAACTACTTCCAGCTTGTTCCATTATCCCATTGCCCCTCGGGTTCCTATTAAATATTTTCCTATTGCCTTAAACATAGGCCTCCTGTGAAAAACACTGTGCATTACTGTGCAAGGATTGAGATCCTAGCCTGCCCAACCTTGCCTGATAGCCCAGGCCCTTGAGTGCTGAAACCATCCATGTAAATCCTCTCAGCTTAATAGCATCTTTCTTATGTTGAGGAAGGAACTGCAGATGCTGGTATAAACTGAAGATAGGCACAAAATGCTGGAGTAACTCAGCAGGACAGGCAGCATCTCTGGAGAGAAGGAATGGGTGACATTATGAGTCAAAACCTTCTTCATCTGAAGAAGGGTCTGGACCCGAAACGTCACCCATTCCTTCTCTCCAGAGATGTTGCCTGTCCCGCTGAGTTACTCCAGCATTTTGTGTCTATCTTCAGCATCTTTCCTATAGCAGGGTGACCAAAACTGAACACAAAACTCCAAGTGTGGCCTTACCAGCTGTAAAACAGTAACATTACTTCAACTTCCATGCTCAATTCCCTGCCTTTGAGGAAGTAAATAGCAGGATAGACAAAGACGAGTCAGTGGATATTGTTTACCTGGATTTTCAGAGAGCATTTGATAAGGTGCCACACATGAGGCTGCTATAGAAGATGACAGCCCGTGGTATCAGAGGGAAGATACTTGCATGGAAAACAGATTGGCTGGATGACAGAAGGCAAAAATAAAGGGGGGTTTTCCTGGTTGGCTGCCAGTGACTAACGGAGTTCTGCACGGTTCGGTGCTGGGGCCGCTACTCTTCATGTTATATATCATTGATTTGGATGAGGGAATTGGCTCTGTGGCCAAGTATTCAGTTGATACAAAGATAGATGGATGGGCAGTTAGTGTAGAGAAAGCAGGGACTCTGCAGAAGGATTTATACGGGTTGGGAGAGTGGGCAAAGAAGTGGAAGATTGAATACAGTGTAGCAAAGTGTGTAGTTGTGTATTTTGCTTGTAAGAATAAAGGCAGAGACTATTTTCTTAATGGGGAGAGGATTCAAATATCAGAGGTGCAAAGGGACTTGTGAGTGCTGGTACAGGATTCCCAAAATGTTTATTTACAAGTCAAATTGATAGCAAGGAAGAAAAATGCAATGCTAGCATTTATTTTGAGAGGACTAGAGTATAAAAACAGGGATGCAATGCTGAAGGCACTGGTCAGACCGCATGAGGAGTATTGTGAACAGTTTTGGCCCCATTCCTGAGGAAGGATGTGCTGGTTTACTTGAATGATCCTGGAAATGATTGGGTTCACATATAATGAGTGTTTGATGGCAGTGGGTCTGTACTTGCTGGAGTTTAGAAGGATGAGGGGAAACCTCATTGATACTTACCGAACAGTGAAAGGCCTGGATAGAGTGGATGTGGAGAGGATGTTTCCATGAGTGGGAGAGTCTAGCACCAGAGGCCATTGGTTCAGAATAAAAGGATGTACCTTTAGAAAAGAGATGAGAAGGAATTTCTTTAGTCAGACGGTGGTGAATCTGTTGAATTCATTGCTCCAGAAGGCTGTGGAGGCCAAGTCAATGGATATTTTTAAGGCAGGGATTGACAGATTCTTGATTAGTATGTCCGTCAGTTGTGATGGGGAGAAGGCAGGAGAATGGGGTTGAGAGGGAAAGATAGATCAGCCATGATTGAATGGCGGAGTAGACGATGGGCAGAATCGCCTAATTCTGCTCCAATAACATAAATTTATGACTGTTAAAGGTCAACATGCCAAAAACCACCTTCACCCCCAATATACCTGTGAAGTCACTTTCAGGGAACTATGTACTTGTACTCCAAGACCCCTCTGCATTTGTAGTGAAGGTCCTGATGTGGTTTGACTTCCAAAAATTCAAAACATCACACTTATCTGAATTAAACACGTAGCCATTCCTGGGCCCACTTATCAAAGTGATCAAAATCCTGCTGTAATTCTTGATAACTATTTTCATTGCCTATGATACCATTTACATTGTCATTTGCAAACTTATTAATCAATCCTTGTAGATGCTCCTCCAAGTTGTTGATATAGATGACAAACAGCAATGGGCCCAATGGGTAATGTTTAAGGAGCAACAGAAGGTAACTAAAAAGGCAATACGGAGAGAAAAGATAAGGTACGAAGGTAAGCTAACCAAGAATATAAAGGAGGATAGTAAAAGCTTCTTTAGGTATGTGAAGAGGAAAAAATTAGTTAAGACCAAAGTTGGACCCTTGAAGACAGAAAAAGGTGAATTTATTATGGGGAACAAGGAAATGTCAGATGAGTTCAGGTACTTTGAATCCGTTCTCACTAGGGAGGACACAAACAATCTTCCTGATGTACTGCCAGAGGATCTGGGGTGACGGAGAAACTGAAGGAAATCCACATTAGGCAGGAAATGGTGTTGGGTAGACTGATGGGACTGAATGCTGATAAATCCCCAGGGCCAGATGGTTTGCATCCCAGGCTACCTAAGGAAGTGGCTCTCGAAATCGTGGATGCATTGGTGATAATTTCCCAATGTTCCTAAAGATTCAGGATCAGTTCCTGTGGATTGGAGGGTAGCTAATGTTATCCCACTTTTTAAGAAAGGTGGGAGAGAGAAAACATGAATTATAGACCAGTTAGCCTGATATCGGTGGTGGGGAATATGTTGGAGTCAATTATAAAAGATGAAATAGCGGCACATTTGGATAGCAGTAACAGGATCGGTCGGAGTCAGCATGGATTTACGAATGGGAAATCATGCTTGACTAATCTTCTGGAATTTTTTGAGGATGTAACAACGGGAATGGACAAGGGAGTGCCAGTGGATGTAGTGTACCTGAAAGCATTTGATAAGGTCCCACATAAGAGATTAGTGGACAAAATTAGGGCACATGGTATTGGGGGTAGAGTGCTGACATGGAATGAAAATTGGTTGGCCGACAGGAAACAAAGAGTAGGGATTAACAGGTCCCTTTCAGAATGGCAGGCAGTGAGTAGTGGGGTACCGCAAGGATCGGTGCAGGAACCGCAGTTATTTACAATATACATCAATGATTTAGATGAAGGGATTTAAAGTAACATTAGCAAATTTGCAGATGATACAAAGCTGGGTGGCAGTATGAATTGTGAGGAGGATTGTATGAGAATGCAGGGTGACTTGGACAGGTTGGGTGAGTGTGCAGATGCATGGCAGATTAATGTGGATAAATGTGAGGTAGCAAAAACGGAAAGGCAGATTATTATCCTAATGGTGTCAAGCTGGGAAAAAGGGAAGTACAATGGGATATGGGGGTCCTTGTTCATCAGTCAATGAAAGTAAGCATGCAGGTACAACAGGCACTGAAGAAAGCAAATGGCATGTTTGCCTTCAAAAGTGGAGTTGGTGTAAGACCAAAGAGTAACTCTGTAATTCTGCAATTGTACAGAGCTCTAGTGAGACCACACCTGGAGTATTGTGTGTAGTTTTGGTCCCCTAATTTGAGGAAGGACATTCTTGCTATTGAGGGAGTAGGTTTACAAGATTAAATCCCGGGATGGCGTGACTGTCATATGCTGAGAGAATGGAGCGCCTGGGCTTGTATACTCTGGAGTTTAGAAGGATGAGAGGGTATCTTATTGAAACATAAAAGATTATTAAGGGTTTGGACACGCTAGAGGCAGGAAACGTTCCCGATGTTGGGGGAGTCCAGAACCAGGGGCCATAGTTTAAGAATAAGGGGCAAGCCATTTAGAACGGAGACGTGGAAACACTTAGTCACACAGAGAGTTATGAGTCAGTGGAATTCTCTGCCTCAGAGGGCGGTGGAGGCCTGTTCTCTGGATACTTTCAAGAGAGAGCTAGATAGGGCTCTTAAAGATAGCGGAGTCAGGATATACGGGGAGAAGGCAGGAATGGGGTACTGATTAGGGATGATCAGCCATGATCACATTGAATGGTGGTGCTGGCTTGAATGGCCGAATGGCCTACTCCTGCACCTATTGTTTATTGTCTAGGACATCTGGTGGCGCTGTTACTGGCTGCCTCCGCCCAAAGTCTTTTTTTTTGTTATGTTTATAGTGTGTTTTTTATAGTAAGTTTTTTTCAGTATTTTATGTGGGGGGAAGCGGGTAGGGTAAGGGGGAAACCGTCCTTCAGTCGCTTCCTGGCGAGGACTATTATTTGAGTTGGGTCCTCGCCCCCCCCCCCCCCCCCGGTGGCCTACCAACTGGATTGGCGCGGCCTTTCCTGCCGGGACCGGATCAGAGCTTCAGCAACTGCTGCGCAGCGCTCGATACATCATGGAATGGGCAAGGCCTTACCTGGGATCGCCGTTTGAAGCTCCGGAGTGTTGGGCCGCTGGTCCAACAAAACAGAGCTGTGGGTGCGGAGCTCCCAATGCGGGCGGCGCTGACTTTAACATCGCGGAGTCCTGGGTCCCTTTGCCGTGCGTCGCCAGCGCCGTCGGGAGCCATGGACTCTGGTGGAAGGTGGCCGATTCAGAGGTCCAGACCGCTGAGGATGTTCTCCTGCTCGACGTCGGTGTTCCATCCTTCCCGGCGAGAGGGCCTGAACTTCGGCTACCATAGCGGCAACTAGGGGGTGCTCGAGAGGGCCCGACATGCGTGAACATTGGGGAACATCAGTGGAGAAGTTGACTGGACTTTGGTTCCTTCCCTCACAGTGGGCATCTTTGGTGCCGCTGTGGGGATATTTCTGTGGGGACTGCTGTGTTCTGTGTTTTTTATGGGTTTTTTAAATTTTATTTTTGTATGACTGGAAGGGAAAGAGAATTTTGTTGTCTCTTAATTGAAGACAATTACAATAAATTATATCAAATCAAATCAAAATCTATTGTCATACAATCAAAAAGAGCACAAAACACAATAGAATTTAACATATACATCCACCACAGTGGAATCAACATTCTTCACTGAGATGGAAGGTAATAGCGTTCAGTCAATCTTCCTACTTTGTTCACCATGGTTGGGGCCTTGAACCCTCTGCAGTCGGCACTATGGACGGCCCGATGTACAAGCCCTCTGTCGGGATGGTTGGAACTCCGACGTCGGAACGAATCGGAGCACACACTCTTGGAGTTCCCGAATCGGCCACTTTCTCACCAGAGACCGCAACTTCACGATGTTATAGGCCGCAGGCCGGCAGTCGGAGCACTTCTTGTGGCGATCCCCAGCAAGGGATTGCCTTGCTCCACGATTGAAAGTCCACGCCGCGCCCCTGGCTAGAAACTCCGCAGATTGCGGTTTCACGATGTTATAGTCCGCAGGCTGGTGGTCAGAGCGCTTATTCTAGTGATCCCTACTGAAGCTCTGGGCTGGTCTCCGAGAAAGGTTGCCTCAAACCAGTAGTTAGGCCGCGAGGGGGGCGAAGATGTGACAAAGAGAAAAGTCACCTCTCTGTCGAGGTAAGTGACTGAAAAACGGTTTCCCCCTATTCCCTCCCACCACCCCACACATTTAGACATACTAAAAAACAAAAAAGTCGAAAGGACAAACAAGCTGCTGGCGATGCTGCCGGCTCGTGGCACCACCCGGTGCCGCCTATAAAAAGGTAAACCTGTAAATATATAATTTGGGTATGCATGTATATTTATATATACATCTGTACATAAGTAGCTATATAGTACTAGATTAAGTGGGACCCGTTGGGTCCCAGCTTCACATGGGAGGGCTGGTCCCCCAATGCAATATTCCACATCTCCACCAATTCCAATATTGCTGGCCGGGGGGGGGGGGTGGGGGGCTTTCTGGAGTGCTAGTATGTGTGTTGTAGGTCAAAGGGAGTGGTTTCCAGAGGGCTAGTATCGACATTGTGGGCCGAATGGATTCTTGGGCTGGCAGCTCAGTCACTCTGGCCAGGCAGCATTTTAGAACCAATAGACACACTTTTTGCAAGCATTTTAGAACCAATAGAGACACTTTCTGCAAGCATTTTAGAACCAATAGAGACACTTTCTGCAAGCATTTTAGAACCAATAGATACTCTTTCTGCAAGCATTTTAGAACCAATAGACACTTTTTGCAAGCATTTTAGAACCAGCAGAGCCACTTCTTGCCAGCATTTTAGAACCAATAGACATTTTTTGCAAGTATTTTAAAACCAAGACACTTTTTGCAAGCATTTTACAACCAATAGAGACACTGTTTGCAAGCATTTATAGAACCACACTAAGGGCACTCACAGTTGAGTAGACATGTGTTCAGTGCTATTCAGAGCTCAGAGAGACGAGACCCTCTGGCTTCCTCCATCTTGCAGAGACCGAGTGAAGCACACCACTTCCTGGTTTTATAGTCCCTCCCCCTCCCTCCAGCAAGGGCACCAGAGAGAATGGTGAATTTTTAAAAAACATTAATATCTCTCTGATTTTTCATCGATGGGAAAAATCCTCTGGCCCTGGAAGGCGGAGGGCAGCTCTGAGCGAGCTGGCCAGAAATGACGGCCGTGGGTCACGGTGTTCTTTCGGAAATCACGCCACAGTGAGCCAAAAGCGGTCAAGATCAGACTTTTGGTAATATAGATAGATATTTGCATAGATGTATGTATGATTGTGAATATATTTGTGTATTTAGATATTTTTTGCCTCAGTATCCTGGTGAAATGTATATATGTCATGCAGGGTATGTCTGTGTGAGCCTACATAAGGAGAAAATTAGTTTTAGTATGCATTTGATATGCTTTTGGACTTTGAAAGTGTTTGATGAAATATCCCGTAATAGACGTTAGTAAAATTTAAGTGCATAGAATCAAAGAGAATGTGGCATTTTGGATTAAAAAGTAAGTATACACATCTGTGCTCCAAGGGTCTGTGTTTGGACCATTGTTCCTTTTGAGAAACATTGCTTGGATTTGGAACTACACAGCATTATTTCAAAGGAGGTACAAGAAATTGCAGGTGCTGACTTACAAAGAAGACACACAGTGCTGGATTAATTCAGTGGGTCGTAGCATCTCTGGAGAACAGGGATAGGTGATGTTTCGGTTTGGGACCCGTCCTCAGATTTTCAGTTTTATGCCAAAACATAAAGTCTGAAGAAGAGTCCTGACATGAAACATCACCTATCCATGTTCTCCACATTAGCTACCTGACCCGCTGAGTTACTCCAGCACTTTGTGTTTCTAGCAACATTTCAAAGTTTGCAGATAGCTTAAAAATTAGGAAAGTAGTAAACAGAAGAGGATAACAGCAAAATTAATCTTGTTGGTGATATGCTAAAGGAGGTGGAAATAAAAGTAACCCTGATGACATCAGTTGATTTAATGGGGGAGGGTGGGGGAATCGTTGCTGTAAGGTTGTTTCCTTGGCTAAAGATACAAGAACAAGAGGATAACATGAGTTTGACAATTAGGAATGAGGCTAGTAATAATGTTGCACTCATGTATTTTTGGAAATCTGAGCTCCAGATGGATTTGGATATTCAGTCATTGAATAAGTTAACGCCGGATTGGTTTTTTTGGAATCCAGGATAATCAAAGATTTGGTGATAGGATAAGAAAATTAAGGTGATGTCATAGAGTCACAAAGTCATAGAGTAATACAGTGTGGAAACTGGTCCTTCAGCCCAACTCGCCCACATTGGCCAACAATGTCCCAGCTACCCTAGTCCCACTTGGCTGCGCTTGGTCCAGAAACGTCCAAACTTGTCCTATCCATGTACCTGTACAACTGTTTCTTAAACAAAGGGACAGTCCCAGCCTCAACTACCTCCTCTGGCAGCTTGTTCCATACACCGACCACCCTATGTGTGAAAAGGTTACCCCTCTGTTTCCTATTAAATCTTTTCCCCTTCACCCTGAAACTATGTCCTCTGGTCCTCGATACCCATACTCTGGCTAAAAGACAGTGCATCTACCCAATCTATTGTCTCATGATTTTGTATACTTCTATAAGATCTCTCCTCATCATCCTACGCTCCATGGAATAGAGACCCAACCTACTCAACCTCTCCGTATAGCTCACACCGTCTAGTCCTGGCAACATTCTCATAAATCTTTTTGGAACCCTTTCAAACTTGACAATATCTTTCCTATAACATGATGCCCAGAACTGAACAGAATATTCTAAATGCGATCTCACCAACGTCTTATACAATTGCAACATGACCTCCCAACTTCTATACTTAATACTCTGACTGATGATGGCCAAAGTGCCAAAAGGCTTTTTGACTACCCTATCTACCTGCGACTCGACCTTCATGGAACCATGCACTTGTACTCCGAGAACCCTCTGCTCTACAACACTACCCAGAGGCCTGCCATTTACTGTGTCGATCCTGCCCTTGTTCGACATCCCAAAATGCAACACCTCACACTTCTTTGTATTAAATTCCATCAACCATTCCTCTGCCCACCTGGCCAATTGATCCAGATCCTGCTGCAATCGTTCACAACCGTCTTCACTATCTGCAAAACCACTAACTTTTGTATCATCAGCAAACTTGCTAATCTTGCCGTGTATGTTGTCATCCAAATCATTGATGTAGATGACAAACAGTAATGGGCCGCCACACCGAACCCTGTGGCACACCACTAGTCACAGTCTGAGAAGCAACCTTCCACCATCACCCTCTGCTCCCTAACATGGAGCCAATTTGCTATCCATTCAGCTATCTCTCCTTGGATCCCATGAAATCTAACCTTCCAGAGCAGCCTACCATGCGGCACATTGTAGAACGCCTTACTAAAGCCCATGTACACAACATCTACAACTCTGCCTTCATCAACCTTTTTGCTCACGTCTTCAAAAAAATTACTCCATACTTCTGATCAGGCCCCGGAGATTTGTCTACCTTCAAACACGACTGTATCTTCAGTAATTCCTTGACGGTAACCCTGACTGCTCTCATGACACTTCCAGTGATTGCTCCAATTTCCTCTGTCTTACTGTCTTTCTCCTCGGTAAATACAGAGGAGAAATACTCACTGAGGACTTTGCCCATCTCCTGTGGCTCCACACAGAGGTGACTGCTTTGATTCCTGAGAGGTCCCACTCTCTCTAGAGTTACCCTTTTCCCCCTATTGTATTGATAAAATCCTTTGGGATTGTCTTTTATGTTACCCACCAGAGTTATCTCTTGGCCTCTTTTTGCCCTTCTGATCTATTTCAGTTTGCTCCTTAGTTCCTGAAACTCCTCCAGGGATGCACTTGATCCCAGCTGCCTAAACCTGTCCCATGCATCCTTCTTGTTTTGGACTAACGTCTCAATTTCCCTCGTCATCCAAGCTTCCTTACATTTGCCTGCTTTGCCTTTCAGCCTAACGGTGACGTACACATCCTGATCTCTTCAGTACACTTCTAAAAACATCCCACGGCCGATGTTCCTTTCCCCTCAAATAACCTGCTCCAGTCAACTTGAGAGAGACCTTCTCTCATACCCTCAAAGTTGGCCTTACCCCAGTTGAGCATTTTAACACATTGACCCTCTCCGTCCCAATCCATAACTATATTAAACCTAATCAAACTGTGGTCACTTGACCCAAAAGGCTCCTCCATACACACTTCATTAATTTGCCCTTCCCAATTTCCCAATATTGGATCCAACGTTGCCCTTTCATGTGTGTGGCCCTCCACATACTATTTAAGTAAACTCTCCTGAACACTTTTGAGGAATTGTACCTGATCTAAACCCTTCACTCTATGATTTTCCCAGTCTATATTGGGAAAGTTTAAATCCCCGACTACAACAACCTTATTCGACCTGCAGCTGTCTGCAATCTCCCGGCACATTTGCTCTTCTAATTTCCGTTAACTATTCGGGGGTCTGTAGTAGACCCCCAACAAGGTGATCATCTCATTCTTGTTCCTCAACTCCACTCACATAGCATCACCAGACGAACCGTCCATAATGTCACCTCTGAACACAGCCGTGACATCCTCCATAACCTACAATGCAACTCTCCCTCTTTTTTCATCACCCCTTTCTCTCCTGAAGCTCCTGTACCCCGAAACATTGAGCTGCAAGTCCTGCCCCTCCTCCCTTAACCAGGTTTCAGTCATGGCTACAACATCCCAGTCGCTCGTACCTATCGTACCCATACAAAATTTTTTTTTTTTAATTAGAAGTAATGTACAATAGTAGAAACCAAAAATAATATAATATATTTAATGTACTTCTTGTTTTAAACTTTAATAATAGAAAATTAACAGAACCAAGAAAAATAAAAATAGAGAAAGTTAGATAAGAGTGATATTAATAGTACGTAAAAAAGTGGAAGAAAGAGCCCATAAAGACGTAGAGCACGAGAAAGAGTAAAAGAAATAAAAATAAAAATAAAAAAGGGAAATATAAAGAAAATAAGATAAAAGGGACATACCTGTTTCATATCTTTACACACCCCTTACCAGGTCCTGAAACAGTTTATTTCCAGACTTTTGTTGCAACTTAAGCTTGTAATAAGTCGATAAATGGAGACCAAATCTTTAAGAATTGGTCTGATTTGCCTGCTAGGATGAAATTCATGTCTTTTCAGGTGTAATATTTGGGACATATTTGAAATCCACATTTTTAACGTTGGTGTGGGTGCATTTTTCCAAAATTTAAATATATACATTTTTTTGCCGTTATTAAGCCATAATTAAGGAAACTCTTTTGGAACAAAGTCATTTCAAAGCTGACTTCCATTGTTCCAAAAATAATCAATTCTGCGTTAGGTTTCAATTTTATTTAAAATAAATTTGTAAAAATTTCAAAAATTTCATTCCAAAATTTTTAGATTTTTATGCAAAAAAAATGAATGTGCTATAGTTGCATCTTGAGATAAACATTTATCACAAATAGGGGAACATTTGGAAAGATTTTATTTAGTTTAGTTTTCGAATAATATATGTAGAATTTTGAATTGGATTAAGATATGTCTTACATTGATCGAGCATTTATGCCATATAGCAAGTATTTATCCCAACACTCTTTCAAGATTTTTATAGATAGTTCTTGTTCCCAATTTCTTCTAATTGTATCAGATGAGGGTATTTCTATATTTAGGATGATATTATACAAGTATGATATTAACTTAGTTGAGTCCGCCTTTCTGTTCATAGCTTCATCTAATAGGTCTGGAGTCAAAGTTTGGTATTACCTTGCATTAAGATACGTGCAGTTTAAACCAACTGTGAATCAAGACCAAAGCAAAAAATGTTGCATTGGAATTTTATAACCACTTATTAACATTTATTTGGTGTACTCTGTCATCTCTTGGCTATTTGTTTTAGGAGGCCTTGAAGATGCTGGGATTATTCACAAAATTGGTATCACATGGAATGATTGTAGATATATCGAGAGACTGGAGTAACTGGCGCAGGAAAGATTTGATAGTTCTATTTGCTATCATGGAAATGTTTTGGCAAAGTGTGGGAAGAAATTGTGACAGTGGATCAATATCCAGAAACATTATTCATAAGAATTTTCTAAAAGACCAAAGGCAGCATCAGGAAACGTTTTCATTACTTAATGAGATGTTTAAACTTACAATGCACCACCTGAAGATAGAAGCAGGTTCAAAAAGGAAAGGAATAAACACTTCAAAGGTAAGACATTTCAGACAAGGAACTAATTGGCTATGTCTTTCAAAGAGCTGGCTTCTGGGGCAGTCAAATGATTTCCTTTCGTCCTGTAATATACAGTTGTTATGTGTTAGTAAATAATGTGTTATGTAAATGCGCTGATACACATAGGTATTCGGTGTGTATATGTATATGTGCGCAGACAAACAAATCTGTAAATGTGCGTATTATATAATTCTTAATCTTGTTTTCAAATTCATTCATGTATTCAGTTCTCTCGGTTGCTTTAAATTTTCCAACTTTCCGATCTTTGAACATCTTTGCATTTTTGCAATAATTTCTGTCCCTTTGCGCATCTCTTGTTTTAATTACTCACCCGTTGGTAGCTCTGCCTGGGCTGGAGACATTAGAATTCTCTTTATATCTCTGCTTTAGCTTTACTTCCACCTCCACCTCCAGGAGGCTGTGTAAATAGGCATTGCTTCTTTGAATAAGCATTTGGCCACCTACCTGATATGACTTCATAAAGCTTCGAAGCATGGAAAAAGCAAGCAAACCCCTCCCCATAATCACCGAAAGAATGTATGTAACAAGGTTATATACACGTGCACGAAATATTCGCCCCCATAATTTATGGATTTCCGTGAAAAGCCCTACAATAACGAGTAAATGTTAAATTGTTGGGCAACCACCTATGTACTACCGATTCTTGGTTGATAATCGCTCATATGAAGCCCTTTGGGTGACTACGTTTTAGGAACTACGGTATATAAATGCTAGTTGCTGTCACGATTGTGATTATGCCTATACTTGTACACAAGCCTGTGTTTGAACTTGTGTCATCTATATATATCTGTAAATTAACGTGTGTAGATTATGTGCATGCGAGGGGATGCGTGTGGATGTGTGTGTGTGCGCGGGTTTCCAAAAGGTTTTAGTTTTTTTTCTCTATGTCTCCCCCCAGTGATGTGATGTCGATGGTTAGTGCACGGAGCATGCCTCTCAGTCCGACATCCAGGAAACATGAGGAGGAGCAGCAGCAGAACCCTTGCAACTGCAGCGAGGGTGAAGAGGAGGAGAGTTTCAGCAGAGAGGACACGATCTACCATACCATTAGAACAAGTACAGCAGCTAAAACCGGCCACCAAATGGACAATCCTGCGCCGAGCACTATAATCATTCGCATTGGGGTACCGGACTTGGAGCAAACGGTCAGTATTGTGATTTCGATGTACAAATTCCCCTGAAATTGATGCAGTTACCTTCGCTGAAAGGGTGGGTCTTACATTACACTTGCTATATGAAGTAGCGTTCAGGTTGCTCGGTGTTCATTGAACTAGAAGCCGGAGTTTAACCCATAGCTTGCTGGAATGCCTTGTAATTGAATTCGGCATGTGTATACGTGTGTGTAATAACCCATGTTGGGCCCAGAGAGGGCAAAGTCCAATAGGGTGTCGTGATGATGGGAGTAATCCATCATTGTGTATGGGGAGCAGGAGGATTGCGAAGAAAATGTAATGTATCGTTTGGGAAATCATGTTTAATTAACATTTACTGCAGTCGGAGTTCCTGACAGTTAATTGCTGCTATAACCTGGTTTGAGGGGATTGACTCATTTTCTTGTGAAACTGTCTGCCCGGGCATTGGGACCACTTCAAGTTTGAAATCCCTTGGTTGGATAGTTCGCTCGCACGTGATGTAACATCAATGGGAGAAGGTTATTACCCCCGATGTCAGCAATGCCAGTACAATACTCGAATAAGATTGTGAGGTGAATATATGTTAAATCTGAAATATAAAAGCATAATATAGCACATTGATGGGGTATTCATGCTGCAGTATATTGTTTCATGTTATCATAATTGTTTCAATCATTGATCAGATTATTTTTTTAATTGAATTATTGAGACTAAGATGCCACTCTCCACATATATCTGTTTGTAATTTATTTATTCTCTTACTCCATTTTATCAATGGTCCTGACAGATGAGAGTGTCAGTGGGGTCTTTCGCACAATGCAGTTGCGACCCAGAAAGGCAAATATTTAAGACTGGCATATTGGATGTTGAGGACTCTTCCAATTATTTGGACGTAATTTGATGTAACTTTCGTCTATTTCTCTGTAACCTTCACTGGCTCTCGAACCTGCTTAATGTTTCTAATTCTGACCTCGTTAATACACCCTCTCATTTTTTCTCCATATTGGTAGGTGTGGCTTAAGCAGCTATGACCCTTTCTTTTCTATTTTCCCCTCCACATCTCACTTGTCTTCACCGTGCTCTTTTACACTTACCTCTGACCCGATTATATTCTTGTAAAATGCATTGAGATGTTCTGTTATGTCATGGCTATGTAGGTATTGAGTAGCTCCAGCACAATAGAGGCTAATCGTACAGGTGTTTGGATGAAGGATAAAGGAATTGAAAGGATAGAGAAATGGGAAGTCTAATCTGAAGAATTCTTTCTGGTCTGGAAACTACAAACAGTTACAATCCATCCTTTCCATCTATATGATTTCCCATATCTATTAAACAATGAATAAAAAATGAAGATGCTGAAATCTAGATTAAAAACAAAATGTTGGAAATACTAAGCAGGTCAGTCCACATCTGTGGGAAGAGAAAGGAAGTCAACTTTTTAGGGCAGCAACGTACGCCATTGGTTCGGTCATTTGCTTCACCTGATCTCCCTGAAAATTCAGATAATTGGGATTTAAAGATCAAGAGATTGATCCCTATTCAATGCAACTTGCATCCTCTCTTCACGGAGAGAGGATGCAAGTGTTTAATGACAAAACTCTATTCAATGTTCACAGGAAATGGATGCAGCAGACAGAAAGTATCACAATGAAGCAGGACTACATGATTGAAGTTACAGTAGATCTAAGATATTTGGCAGGTAGTGACAAGGAAGCTTTACTATATATATCATCTGCAATGTATTGCTTCTGGGTCATTTTCAAAAAAGGTACTAGTGAAGGTCCCTTATTGGGCATTTTGGGTGAAATACCTTATTTTGGAGGGTCAAAGTGAACAATGTGAATGAAATATCACTCTCTGCCTAACCTGTAAATGTTTGTTACCTCTAGACTTGACTGATGACATATTTAACCCGACCATTCTTTGAGATCAAGAAGGTAGTGGTGTTGGGGCTCTTGAAGAACATTAAGGTGGATATCTTCCCAGAGATTGATGAGATATATCCCAGGTTATTTAGAGAGGCAAGGGAGGAGATTGCAGGGGCCTTGAGCAAGATCTTTACATAGAAGTGAGAAAGAAATAATCCAGGAAATTATAGGCTGGTGAGCTTCACATTAGTGGTAAGGAAGTTACTGGAGATGATTTTTCAAGATAGCATTTATTCACATTGGGAAGAGAATGGACCAATTAAGGACATACTTAAATATTATGTCCACAGCGGGTCTTACAAACTTGATTGAGGTTTTTTGAGGTGACAACAGTAATCAGTGAGGGTAGTGGATATTTGTTGATGTCAATTTTATTAAGATATTTTACAAAGTCCCTCATCGTAGGCTATTCCGATAGATTAAGAAGCTTGGGTTCCACTCTGATTTTGTTATTTGGGATTTTGAGCTGGTTTACCAGAGAAGATAGATGGTTATGGTGGGAGAGTGTTATTCTGGCTGGAGGTCTGTGACATTACGAGTTCAGTAGGGATCTGTGCTGGGATCTCTGAATAAAAATGATAAATGATTTGGGTTTAAACGTAGATGGGTCGGTTAGTAAATTTGCAGATTACTCCAAAATTGGTGGAATTGCGATTATGAAGGAAGGCTGGATAGAGATCAACTACAGAAATGGGTGGAGAAATGGCAGATGGAGTTTAATTTGTGTTGCATTTTGGGAGGTCAAATGTAAACGGAAAGTATACAGTTAATGGAAAGATCCTTAACAGCATTAATGTACAGGGGGATCTTGGGAACCAAATCCATTGCTCTCTGAAGATGGGAACACAAGTAGATAGTGGTAAAAGAAAGCATATGGTATGTTTGCCTTTATCAGTTGGGACGTTGAGTACAAGAGTCAGGAATTCAGGTCGCTGCTTTGTAGGACTTTCTTTAAGCTGCATTTGGACAATAGTGTGTAGTTGTTCCATTGCAGGAAGGATGTGGAACCTTTGTAGAGGGTGCAGGTGAAGTTTACCAGAATGCTGCCATGATTAGAGGACTTTAGCTTTAAGGCAAGACTAGGCAAACATGTCAGAGGCTGAGGAAAGGTGGTAGAAAAAGTACAACAGGTATAGATAAGGTAGATAGTCCTTTTTTACAGGTTGGGAATGTCAAAGGCTGAAGGGCATAGCTTCATGGTGAGTGGGAAAAAGTTTAAAGGAGATTGCAGGGCAAGTTTTTACACAGAGAGTGATGGGTGCCTGGATATGGATGCCTGGATATGACCTTTGTTTATAATCAAGTTTGTGGAGAGTGAAATATAGAACGTAGAACAATCCAGCACAGTAACAGGACCTTTAGCCCACATTGTCCATGCTAAACATGATGCTGATATCTGAAAGCATCTTAAATGCTACTTTTGTATCTGTCTCCACCACTACCCCTGATAGGGTGTTTCTGGCACCCAGCATTTTCTGTTTGCACATGGATTCATTTCACGAATCCTTTCATTTCAATTTTCAACGTTGTTGGTACTTACATGGCCCTGCCCTTTTCTATTTCTGTTAGGAATTACAATTTCACAGCCGAGTGCTCCTTTAATCCACGTCTCATGTAGTCCCACTATATCCTCTGTGCTTTCTCACCCTTACTGCCTCTCAAGCAAACATTACAACACAGTTTAAAACCTATCCCTTCAATCGGTCTTCTTGTCATCTGCCTTAGTGTGTAGCATGGTCCCAACTATTTGTTGGAATACTTCTTTACATTGCCTTGGTGTATCTTACCATGTAAATGCATTGTATTATTGCAAATTGTTGTTAACATATCTGAAGTTCAGTTGCTCTGGTAGAAGATAATGGACAATGTCAAGAGAACGTATTCTTTATCTATGCCAAGTTGTAACTGACCTGGAATGATATGCATCATCCAACTCAATGTCTCCTTCCCGCAGTCCCATCTTGTACTGATAACAGGAGCTTTGCACAGTATCTGAATAACCATCATTCAATAGATACTATGCTTGACGGCAGCCACTGATTTCTCATATATCTTCATATTGGAAGATTCTTTGTCAGAAATGGAAAAGTGAGAAAATTAATGTTATGTTGTAGAGAAGGTGAAGGTGGGATGGAAATGAAAAAGAGAGTATCATTGATAGGGTGAGACCAATAGAGTCATAGAGTGCTACAGTGTGGAAACAGACAGGTCAGCCCAACTTGCCCACACCGGCCAACATATCCCAGCTACACTAGTCTTACCTGCCTACATTTGCTCCATATCCCTCCAAACCTGTGTTATCCATGCACCTGTCTAACTGTTTCTTAAATGTTGGGATAATCCCTGCCTCAACTACCTCCTCTGGCAGCTTGTTCCATACACCCGCCACACTTTGTGTGAAAAATGTACCCCTCAGATTCCTGTTGACGTATTTGAAGTTCAGTTGCTCTGGACGAAGATAATGGGCAATGTCAATTCTTCATCTATGCCAAGTTGTAACTTACCTGCAGTGATGTGCTTCATCCAACTCAATGTCTCCTTGTCGCAGTCCCATCTTTACAACCTGGTCCCATTTGTCTGCATCTGGTTGATATCTAAACCTTACCTATCCATGTACCTTTTAAATGTGTCTTTTAAATGCTGTTATGGTAACTACTTCAGCTACCTCCTCTAGCAGCTCAATCCACACTCACACCACCTTCTGAGTGAAAATGTTTCCCCACTGGTTCCTATTACATTTTGCCCCTTACCTTATTCCTGTCTCCTGGTGCTTGATTCCCCTATCCTGTGTACAAGGCTCTGTGGATTCACCCTATCTATTTTCCTCATAATTTAATTCATCTCTATCAGATACCCCCTCACCCTTCCACCCTCCAAGGAATAAAGTTGTAGCCATCTTCATTGTCTATGATACCACCTTCTTTAGTATTATCTCCAAATTTACTAATTACACCTTGTATATTCTCATCCAAATTGCAAAGATAAGTCACAACCAGCACCAAACCCTGAGTCACACCACTAGTCACAAGTCTCCAGTCCGAAAAACAACCTTACACCACCATCCTCTGCTTCCTTCCACAAAGCCAATTCTGTAAAAATAGGAAATTAAAGAAGTTAAGTGAGTGGACAACAATCAGGAAAGTGTGAATTTGATTATTTTGGCAGGAAAAAAAAACAAAATAAGCAGATTTCTAAATGGCCAGAGATAGAATAACTCTGAGAAGTAGAGGGATCTGTGTTCCCAGCAATTTGTAAAAGACCAATATGCAGGCATAGGAAGTAATTAGGAAATGTATTAATGTTATTATTTATTGCAAGAGAAACGGAATATGATGTAGAGAGTTCATGCTTCAGCTGTGTAGGGTATTGGTGAGACCACCTCTGGGATTCCGTGAGAAGTATTAGTCTCATGTAATGAAGGATGTATATACATTGCAAGCAGTTCAGAGAAGTGTTACTGGTCCGAAATATGGAATGGATAGGTTGTCTTATGAGGAGCGGTTAGTTAGGCTAACCTTTCACCCACTGGCATTGAAAGGGGGCACCGTCCAGTTATAGGGGACGCCATCCAGTTGGGTATGGCTGCCCTGCCTGCAGCTGTCTGTCCTTTCAGTCCTTTTTTTCTTTTTTTAGTATGTTAAAAAGTGTTGTTTGGAGGTCTATTCTTTTTATGTGTGGGGGGTGGGGGAGTGGAAAACTGTATTTCTCAATCCCTACCTGGTCGGAGAGTCAGCTTTCCTCCAAGCAGCAACTTCGACCCGTCCTCACGGCCTACCATCGGGGTCTGGAGCGGCATTTCCTGAGGGGACCGGCCAGAACCATGGCTTCGGAGGCGGCACAGAGCTGGAGCGCTATCGCGGGACGGAGTGGGCGATGCCTTGCCCGGGTCGCCACGCTGGAGCTCCGTTGTGCTGAGCCTACCGATGATCATCGCGGAGCTGTGGGACTGTGGCGCTGGCGGCGCTGACCTTAAACATCGCGGAGCCTGGGATCTCTCGCCGGGATCGCCAGTGGTGGAGCTCCGTCCAGATGGCTTCGGAAGCTACGGTCTCCGGTAAGGATGCGGAAGTTCCAGGCATCCCAAGCCGCTGAGAGGGTTCCCCCCACGCCGGAGCACCATCACCTGGCGAGAAGGGCCTGAAACACAGGCCCTGTAGCAGCGACTGCCGAGGGCTCAATAGGCTCGACTATGGGTGGACAAGGGGATGGGGACTAGACTTTGTGCCTTCCCTCACAGTGGGGGGGAATGTTTTTATGTTGTATGTTAAATTTCTTTATAATGTTATGTTGTATTCTTATTAATGTGCTGCAATGGCAACTTGAATTTCACTACACCAATTGGTGTATGTGAAAATAAATTAACCTTATGAACCTTAAGAGTGAAAAGCATGAAGGCCCTGTCTCACGGTGCGAGTTGACCCACGAGTGACCCAGAGTGACAGACTCGTGGTTGTGTACGATATTCCAAGTTGATGTTCAAGTGTTTGAGGCGTGTTCCCACGGGTATGGTAAGTTTGCCGTTTACTTGTACTTTCTGCGATGTTCCGAGTTTGTCTCCAGAGTTACCAAGTTCCCCTCCCGTTTGCTCTTGAGTTACCAAGTTCCTCTCCCGCTCAGGGTGTGTGTTGTTGCTGCAGTCCGGGATTCGCATTTAAAGCACTCGGTTATCTTCAGCAGTTCAGGCGAGGACAGGTTTGGGGGGGGGGGGGGGGGCGAGGGATGGTGGAATTGGGAGAAGGCAAAGACTATGGGTGGGGAGGAGTGAGAGGGGGGCTAGGAACGGCATCTGCGAAACGGGTAGTCAACCTTTAGGGTCCCGGCCCGAAACATCCCTATACATTTTATGATTTCCCTCCAAAGATGCAGTCTCCCGTGGTTTGTTTGCACAACTCTCTCCCCTCTCTCTCCCAACATTTGGGGGGGGGGGGGGGGAACGACGACAAGATAGTTTAAACGGACCTTACCCCCACTTCATGCTTCTGTTGCGCATAATTCAGCAGTAAAACCTCTCTTCCCCTTACCCAGCGACGCCCGATTCGTCGCACCCCCACAAGTTCACATCAACGAGGGAAGAATGAGCGGGGAGTCTGAAGAAGGGTACCGACCCGAAACATCACCCATTCCTTCTCTCCAGAGGCGATGCCTGTCCCGCTGAGTTACTCCAGCATGTTTGTGTCTATCGTCGGTGTAAACCAGCATCTGCAGCTCCTTCCTACACACGGACAGTGAAGTGCCTCGGCCAAATTAGGAACATTAGGATTCTCTGATGTGAAGGTAGTCTGGTTTGCGTTTCTTACACTTGATCATATCCGAAACTAAAGTATAGATAGACACGAAATGCTTGAGTAACTCGGCGGGACAGAAGGAATGGGTGGCGTTTTGGGTAAGTCTGAAGAAGGGTCTCGACTCCATTCCCTCTCTCCAGAGATGCTGCCTGGTCCACTGAGTTACTCCAGCATTTTGTGTCTATTAAAGAGTTCCCACGGTAGACACACGAATCACTAAACTTAACGCACGGGCCACTACGATATAACTCTGAGTTTAAATGTTTCAATTTTAAACTTGACCACGAAATTTGACTCGTGGAAAAAGTCAAACATGTTTGACTTTTTTCACGAGTTCACAAGTTTCACAGGTACCTGCCGTTAGCGCCACGAGTAGACAAGTTGATCGCGCGAGTTCCGACGTTCCCGCTACGTTGGCTGTACGTGATCACCACGAGTGAAAACTCGGGGTCACTCGTTGGCCAATTCGCACCGTGAGACAGGGGTTTGAGGCAATCTTTTCTTTGAAAATGAGACATTAAATCACTTTTTTAGTAAAGGGCAGTGGCAACAAAATCTTTGAATATTTCTAAGGCAGTTAGGCACCCCCCCCGTGTCTGTGTCAGTAAAACAGTGATTGAAATACTGTAGTCCAAACCGTTTATTCACGGCGGGGTCGATTTCGGACCCACTCACTCGAGCCCAGAGTAGCCTCGCGCAAACAGAACAGAAAGAAAGATGACACATCCCAACGAACCAATCTCCTATTTATACAGATACAGAGGGAGGCAACCCTTTAACCAATCACAGAAACAAGCGGGAAAATACAGTGGGAGGCAACCCCTTAGCCAAATCACACATACATAACAGTGGTCAGTATATTGAAACAAAACAGAAACTTCTTCAGGGGTCCAGACTTGGTGGCGACAGGTGGGTCACATGATTTCCAGGAATTGGTTCTCCACTCGGTGATGTCACCACCAGTGAAGCCAAGTCTCAACAGATACCTTCCATTCCCAAAGCACCCCAATCCCTGCATATTCACAGATAGATGAGAATGGTCAAGTTGAGGTTACATTCGGATAAACCATGATGTTATTAAATGGCAATCCTACTTCTTTCTGCTTTGTATGTTTGATTACAATGCCAGAAGATTTGTTTTAGGCTTGAAATTCAACTTTGGCAACTTTGCCACTTACAGAGGTTTTGAGCAGGATCTCCATTTTTGTGCTCCTTAACAGTGCTTTTTCAGCTTCCCCAATTCCTATATTGGCCATGGTAGAAGGTTTTGAAAATCATGTGTGTAGACCAGGCCACTTCATCAGTGTTGCTTTGTCAGAGTTTCTGGGCAACTATTGAAAATAAAATCTAGCCTCTAGGTTTGTTCAAATGAGTGGAAATGGTCCTATGACACAATTCAAAGAGCAAGAGGGCACTCTGAAAAATCAGTTTTCCTTGCTCGGACTACACCAGCTATGGTATTACCACAGTGTGTATTGCAGGCAGAGTGTACAGGAAACAAGGCTATGGATACATGCATAATACTTTAAAGACAACATGTTAGGAGGTGCCCATCTGTACATCTTCTATACATCTAAACAGGATGTGGAGGGGATATAGCTATGATTTATTTTAGAGTCTACTGCAGGGAGGTTGTGGAGGGGAGGTGAACGCGATTTACCAAGCAAAGTTCATCACGACGGACAATGATGTTCGGTCCAACCACCATTAGGAGCACTATAATAGAAATATAGAAACATAGCAAATAGGTGCAGGAGTAGGCCATTCGGCCCTTCGAGCTAGCACGCCTAAGAGCTAAATCTAACTCTCTCTTGAAAACATCCAGTGAATTTGCCTCCACTGCCTTCTGTGGCAGAGAATTCCACAGATTCAGAACTCTCTGGGTGAAGAAGTTTTTCCTCATCTCAGTCCTAAATGGCCCGCCTCTTATTCTTAAACTGTGACCCCTGGTTCTGGACTCCCCCAACATCTTGAACATTTCGCCTGCATCTACCCTGTCTAATGCTTTAAGAATTTTGTATGTTTCTATAATACACTAAACTGTTTCAGGAGTATTAAGATTCAACAAGGAATATTTGTTCTGATAAAAAGTGAATATTGCTGTAAAGCTAATATCAAGTGAGGACATATTAGTTATTTCAATTTCTCCTTACTCATACAGCTGTTGACTTGATGGCTTAAATACAGAAAAACAGTGGGGATGGGAGGGGGTTGCAGAGTATGATATAAATGTAGGGGAAAAAAAAGCGTTGATCTGAAGGCACATTTACAATTTCCATGTCACTCCTGACATGGAACAGATACAAGATCTGACTTGAGCTTTCACATTTCATTCTATTTGTAAACAATTGTACTGTGGATTCAAATAGGTCCAGATTTATCATTGGACAAGCTCTGAAATAATTAAAATAACCCAATAATTATTTACTGTATGAAATTTGATGGATAATACTAGAGTACATTAATATCTAATTGAAGATCTAAGTAATATATATTTAGAATAATAGATGACTGGAAATGATTTTAAAAAATGTATTCATTTTTGAGAATGATGGCTTTGCTGTTATGGCCAACAATGTTGCTCATTCTTAGGTGCTCTTAAATAATTGCCACCTACTTAATTCAATGCAGATTTTCTCCTTGAGATTCTCTAACAATGATGTCAGGTCGTCAATGCTATGATTTAAACCAAGTAATGTAAAAGGAGTGGTGATATATTCCAAGTCAGTATGTTGTGTGACTTGGAGGGAAACCTGTAGATAGTTGCAGTTAACATGTCCTGTTGGCCCTTTTCCTACCAGTGGCAAAGGTAATTGGTTTGGAAAGTGCAGTTGAAGTAATCTGAAAGACTAACTGCCATATTTTGCAGATGGTACACACAACATATGGTGCTTTTGGTAGTGGAGAAAATAGTAATATTAAATGAGAACTTACCAGTTTGAAGTTTGATCTTTATATTATGAGGAATTACAATGAGCGATTACATGAAGAAGGCCCGCCAGTGCGCATGCGCGTCAATCTTCAAAGCAGCGGCGTGAAATCCCAGTAAAAACAGTTGAAGTAATATAGTAAGAGTCAGGAGACTCGAACTATCAGATGATCTTTGCAATTATGAGGGCCGGGAGCAGAGGGCATGTAATCGCTCACCGTAATGCCTCATAAAATAAAGATCAAACTTCAAACTGGTAAGTTCTTGTTTAATCTTACTATTTTACTTCGGAGTCACGTGAGTGATTCCGTGAAGATTTCAAAGCTCTGTGATTTCATGCCATAGATCCAGTTCCATACGACACACTGCTTTGGTTGACACGGGATAAACAAATAATGTATTGAACATTGTATGAATTGTACAAATTAATGTTTTAATAACAAAAAAAGGAACAAAAATAACCCCTCTCTCCCAGGGGGAAATTACAAAACAGAACCCAAAATAGCATGCCCAAATCCTTCCGTCGTGAGGACAAGTTTGTCATAGAACCGTTGAAAAGTCCCTTCACTGGACCATCCTGCGGCCCCGAGGATTTGGTCTAAACGTCCCTGGCCTGCTTTGTTTGATTAGATCAGATACATAAAACGGAATATTATCTACAGAAGAATGCATGCTGTCCAGCTCATAGCTTTTGCAATGTCTGGACCCGTAGCGCTGAAACGAGCGCCATGAGCATGACCACTTTGAGCGTTAGTTTTTGGAAAGACAGAGATGTAATTGGAGCCCATTGCCGAAGCAGTGTGAGAACAATGCTCACATCCCAGATTTCCGTATATCTAGGTCTGGGAGGGTTCTTGTTAAAAATACCTTTCATGAATCGGGCCACCAATGGATGAGATCCGACAGAGTGTTGTCCCAACCCCTGCCATAAATAGGAGGACAATGCACTCTGAGCACTATTAATGGCACTATAACTCAATTGCTCATCAAAATGCAATGTAGCAAGGAAGTTCAATACATCAGGTATGCCTGCAGTGTGATAAGATATATTTGACTGTAAGCAGAAGATCTTCCATTTCTTAATATGAGATACGTATTGTTTTTTAGTACTATCCATCCAGGCCGCAGTAATCACATCCACGGTCTGACTCGATAGTCCGAGCCCCTGGAAAGGTCTGGTCAGAATCTGCAAATCAACTGATTAATACGATCATGTAAAGGGTGACTTTTGCCTGTCACAGGATGAACCAACAAGTGAGGCTGTGTCATCAGTCTCAAAACCAATGGGAACCATGGCTGTGTGGGCCAGTCAGGAACTACCAAAATGCCTGAAGCGTAGTCCTGCTCAATTTTGGTGAGACATTGACTGATGAGGCAGAATGGTGGAAAAGCGTAAAATAACATGCCTCCCTACCTCCCCACCGGACCATCCACCGCTACTGCCCCTGGATCCGGTTCCCATGAGACGTATTTAGGTAACTGGTGATTCAGCCTGGATGCAAACAGATCTATGTCTGGCAATCCATACTGGGTGATAATCTTTTTTTAAACTTTTGGATTCAGCATCCATTCTGTGGTGTCATTAAACTTAAGTGACCTGGTGTCATTAAACTTAAGTGACCAGCTTGACATATTTCCTATGACATGGTGCCCAGAACTGAACACAATACTCTAAATGTGGTCTCACCAATGTCTTATACAACTGCAAAATGATCTCCCAACGTCTATACTCAATATTCTGTCTGATGAAGGCCAATGTACCAAAAGCCGTTTTGACAAACTTATCCACCTGTGACTTGACCTTCAAGGAACCATGCACCTGCACTCCTAGATCCTTCTGCTCTACAACACTCCCCGGAGACACCATTCAATGTGCAGGTCCTGCCCATGTTAGACTTCCCAAAATGCAACACTTCACATTTCTCTCCTTAAATTGTGGCACACCTCGCCCTACCTTTGATTGATTTCTCCATGTTCCTGCTGGCTCCTGAAACCAGACTTATGGAACTTAGGGACATTCGCAGCGTAGTTTAAAAAACGTACCTGTGAGTTTTTAACTTACCGCCGGTGGAGCTGCGCCCTCCAGCCCATCGCTGCGCCATGCGTCTGACGTAATGACGCGCATGCGCACTGACGGGCCCTCTTCACGGAATCACTCACGTGACTCCGAAGTAAAATTCTGTTTTAGATAGGATGTGTTCTAAACATGGTTTGCTTTGTTTTGGATGATGTTAACTGTTTAAATGTTGTTGGAGCTGCACTTATCCAAGCATGTGGACAATATTCCATCACACTTCTGTAAAAGGTGGAATGAGTCAGGAGGTGAGTGAGTCATCAAGGAATGCATATAATCTGATCTATTCTTATAGCCAATGCAACTATATGGCTGGACAGTTGAGATCCTCTAATTAATTATTTCAATAGTGTTCTTGTGCTGAAGTGATTGGCCTCCAATACCTACGGCCAGCAACCTTTGGAAAAGGCCATGGGGTGTTAGGATGTGAAATAATTATCACTGCGAGATACTCTACACTTTTTATTGTGTTAAACATCTGGGGGTCCACTTGAATTTCTGGTTAGTGATGACCCATCCCTGATGTCCATGATGGGAGACCTGATGATAGTAAGTAATGATGATAGATAGTAAGTAGGTGGTGTACCTTTGACCTGTTAAGGTAGATTGAATACAATACTGAAAAGTTCCAATGGTTTATTTGCGGAATAACAGATAGGTAATTGTGGCTAGAATCTGATGGAGGAACTTGGCTAATTTATATAGAATCATCGAGTCATAGAGTGATACAGAGTGGAAACAGGCCCTTCAGCACAAATTGCCCACACCGGCCAACATGCCCTAGCTACATTAGTCCCACCTGCCTGCATTTGGACAATATCCCTCAAAACCTATCCTATCCACGTACCTGTCTAATTGTTCCTTAAATGTTGGGATAGTCCCAACCTCATCTACTTCCTCTGGCAGCTTACTCCATATACCCAGCACCATTTGTGTGAAAAAGTTACCCCTCGGGTTCTGAATAAATCTTTTCCCCTTCACCTGAAACCTATGTTCTTTGGTCCTCGATTTGCCTACTCTGGGCAAGACTCTATGCATCTAGCTGATGTATTCTGCTTATTATTTTGTACACCTCCAGAAGATCACCCCTCATCCTCCTGCGCACCAGGGAATAGAGTCCCAGTATACTCACCCTTTTCCGATACCACAGACCCTCTAGTCCTGGCAACATCCTCGTAAATCTTCTCTGTACCCTTTCCAGCTTGACAGCTTTCCTGTGTCATGGTGCCCAGAACTGAACACAATACTCTAAATGTGGTCTCACCGATGTCTTATACAACTGCAAAATGACCTCCCAACGTCTATACTCAATATTCTGACTGATGAAGGCCAATGTACCAAAAGCCGTTTTGACAAACTTATCCACCTGTGACTTGACCTTCAGGGAACCATGCACCTGCACTCCTAGATCCTTCTGCTCTACAACACTCTCTGGAGACACCATTCAATGTGCAGGTCCTGCCCATGTTAGACTTCCCAAAATGCAACACTTCACATTTCTCTCCTTAAATCCATTTCTCAGCCCGCCTGGCCAATCGATCATGTTCCTGCTGCATTTTTTCACAAACATCTTCACTTCTGCAAAACTACCCACATTTGTATTATCAGCAAACTTGCTAATCTTGCAATGTATGTTCTCATCCAAATAATTGATGTAGATGACAAACGGCACCAAACCCTGAGGCACACCACCAGTCACACTCTAGTCCGAAATCAACCTTCCACCATCACACTTTGCTTCCTTCCATGAAGTAGCACAGGAACTGATCTGGAGTCTACAGAACACTGGAAAATTATCATCAATGCATCCATGATTTCTGGGGCCACCCCCTTGAGTACTCTGGGAGACCATCAGGCCCTGGGGATTATATCTGCCTTCAGTCCCAACAGTTTACCTAACACAATTTCCTGACTAATTTGAATTCCCCCCTTACTAGATCCTCGGTCCCCTAGTATTTCTGGGAGATTGCTTGTGTCTTCCTTAGTGAAGACAGAACCAAAGTACTCCTTTAACTGTTCTGCCATTTCCTTGTTTCCCATTATAAATTCACCTTCTCAGATTATAAGGGACCTACATTTGTGTTTGTAAATGATCCATGTAATACTATGTAATGGGTGGCATACATATATGTGTACTGGAGATTATAAATGGCATGGATTAATAAGGGTTAATCTACAATTTGTCTTCACTATACTTTTCCTTTTTGCATATCTAAAGAGCTTTTACAGTCAGTTTCCGTATTCCCCGCTAGCTTTCTTCCATGCTCTTCCCCCCCCCCCCTCTTAATTAACTCCTTTGTCCTCTTCTGTTGAATTCTAAATTTCCCTCAGTCCTCCGGTTTGCTGCTTCCTCTGGCCAATTTATACGGGGTACTGATTGGGGATGATCAGCCATGATCACATTGAATGGCGGTGCTGGCTTGAAGGGCCGAATGGCCTACTCCTGCACCTATTGTCTATTGCCTCTGCCTTGGATCTAACACTATCCTTGATTTCCCTCGTGAGCCACGGTTGAGCCGTCTTCCCCGTTTTATTTCTTCGCCAGACAGGGATGAACAATTTTTGGAGTTCATCCATGTCGTCTTTAAATCTTTGCCATTGCATCGCCACCATTAACCTTAAATCTTTGCCATTGCATCGCCACCATTAACCTTTTAAGTATAATTTGCCAGTCCCAGCCAATTCCTATCTCCTCCATTCTTTAAGTTTAGGAATTAACCATGCCACTCTCCATCCTAATGGAGAATTCCAACATATTATGGTCACTGTTGCCCAAGGGGCTTTGCACAACAAGATCGCTAACTAATCCTTCCTCATTACACAATACCCAGTCTAGGATGGCCTGTCCTGTAGTTAGTTCTACATATTGGTGTGAAAAACCATCCCGTATACATTCCAGGAATTTCTCCACAAGACTGCTACCATTTTGGTTGGCCCTATCTATATGTAGATGGAAGTCAACCATGCTATCTGCCACGCGCATCCCTAATTTCCTGCTTGATGCTATCCCCAAACTCCCTACTGCTGTTTGGTGGTCTGTATACAACTCCAACAAGCGTTTTCTGCCCTTGGCTATTTTGCAGTTCTACCCACATCAATTCTACAGCATCCAAGCTAACGTCTCTCCGTACTATTGCATTAATTTCCTCTTTAACCAGCAATGCCACCCCCACCTTTCTGTATAATTTCTGTATATCGAACACCCCTGCATGTTTAGCTCCCAGCCTTGGTCACCCTGGAGCCATGTCTCCGTAATTCCAACTATATCCCTTAGCTACTAACTGCGCATTCATTTTGTCCACCTTATTACGAATGCTCCTCGCATTACGGCACAAAGTTTTCAGTTTTTTTTTAATTTTCTCCCTTCCACTTTTTGCTTCTGTCCTTCTTTTATGGGTGCCTGCCTCGTTGCATTGGTTCCTATCCCCCTGCCCTGTTAGTTTAAACGTGACCTTTCGGACACTCTCTTTCCCATTAACTCCACGCATACGCTTCCACTGTTTCGTTTTAAACCCACCCATGTAGCACGAGCAAACCTGCCTGCCAGAATGTCAGTCCCCCTCCAATTAAGGTGCAACCCGTCCCTTTTGTACACGTCACCCCTGCCCCAGAAGAGATCCCTGTGGGTCTAGAAATCTAAATCCCAGTACCTTGCACCAACTCCTCACCCACACATTCAGATCCCGCAGAATGGGCAGAAATTATGCAGAGTGAGACTATGTTACGTAGTGGCACGGTGGCGTAATGGTAGAACCTACTGCCTTACAGTGCCAGAGACCCGGTTTAGATCCTGACTACGGTATAACTAACTCTCTCTTGAAAACATCCAGTGAATTGGCCTCCACTGCCTTCTGTGGCAGGGAATTCCACAGATGCACGTACAAACGTTTGTAGGTTAATTCGCTTGGGAAAAATATAATTTTTTTGTGTGCAGTGTAGTGTTAATATGTGGGGATCGCTGGTCGGTGCGGACTCCTTGGGCCGAAGGGCCTGTTTCCGCTTTGTATCTCTAAACTAAACTAAACTGCAGGCTGGAACATAATTATGGGGTTCTTTTGGTCTTTATTTATGGAGTAACGTAGATTGATAGTTATATATTGGAATCTAATTCAAGAAATTTAGAAGGAAGGCTCAGTCATACATCTCATCCAAAACATATGTCCCACCACAATCTGCTACTAATTGTTATGGGACTACTGGAGTTACACTGGAGTTAGTCAATAAGGCCTTTGCTCAAATGTCCATACTCTTCCTGTGCATCTTAAAAATGTGAGTAGTAGGTCTAAACAGCAGCCATGGGATATTCCGATTGAACCATATACTGTCCTTAACTTGATGTGTTCCTAAGAGGTGCCTTAGGGTGGCAATCCTATTGTTTATTTTTGCTTTTTTACCCATGTAATACTGAGGGCTACTCAAGGATACCATTCAATACTCAATGCACAAAGTCACAATGGTTTAGGGCTGTGGACAAACCACCATCTATCTATGAGCCCCTGTACTGGGTGAACTTCTGTTATAGGTTGGTAGCAAATAAAATTGTGAAATGAATAACTAAATTTACTGAGTACTACCATCAAAAGTGTCACTTATTCAATTCTCTTGCCTTCTATGGACTCATTAAGATGTTCAATTTTACCATTTTAACTAGTTGATCCATTTTGCCGTTTGCAATCGCTTCGGATTGCAGAAGCAACTGTTTCTCACACCATAAAAAAGAGTCAACTCACAAGGTGTCCTCTGAAATTTATGCCATATGGAATGAATCGTTCCCTATCACCAACCAATTACAACAAACATATTTTTTTAAATCTCATGTTTCGTCTGGAATGCTTGAATCTGCATTTGTAAATATCATCTATCTGTCTCCCAAACCACATTTTATTTGCTGAGGTGAATGCGTATAAATTAACCTAACTTTAACATTTCACATTCAGGAGGCATGGTGGTGCAGCGGTAGAGTTGCTGTCTTACATTGCTTTCAGCACTGGAGACCTGGGTTCGATCTTGACTATGGATGCTGTCTGAATGGAGTTTTACGTTCTCCCCGTGACCGCGTGGGTTTTCTCCGAGATCTTCGGTTTTCTCCCACACTCCAAAGACGTATGGGTTTGTAGGTTAATTGGCTTGGTATAAGTGTAAATTGTCCCTAGTGTGTGTAGGATAGTGTTAATGTGCAGGGATTGCTGGTTGGTGTGGATTCGGTGGGCCAAAGTGCCTGTTTCCGCACTGTATCGCTAAACTAAACTAAAAAACAACACATTCGTAATACAGACTTTCTTGCCTAATCATTGTGTTGCAAACCTCAATGCTATCCAAAGTTTAAAAAAAAGTATTTACATTTTTGGTCCACAATATAAAATTCTTATTTAGAGCAAGGGGAATTCTATTGGACAGGAAGTTGCAAAATTTGATTGAAGTAATCTGTGCGCAAAGGGATGCCTGGCAATTGGGAGGTTTTAAAAAGTGAAATTCAAAGTCTGCATGTTCCCATTGGAATTTGTATATTATCGTCAAGCATACCAAAATACTGTGAGAAACTTTGTTTTGTGTGCTGTCTACGAAATAACATCATATATAAGTACAATCAAACCATTCACGAATACTACAGTGCAAAAAGCGAAAAGAAACAGAGTGCAGAATATAGTGTTACAGATACAGAACAAATGAAAAAATCTGCAAGGAGGTAGATGCAGAGATCAGGTGTTAGAGAAAGGGGCTAGGCTGGCAGGAGTAGGTAATCCTTGATGATGAGATATTAAGGCTCTGGTCAGGAAAAAGATGAAGGCATGGGTCAGGTGCATGCAACTGAGATTAAGTGAATCCTTATTGCAGGAGTTGCAGTTCCATGTGATATTGGTGAAGTTACACTTGTCATATTGTGTTCAATTTTGCTCACCCTGCTATAGGAAAGATGACATTGAGCTGGAAAGAGTGAAGAAAATATTCATGAAGATGTTGCCAAGATTTCAGTGACTAAGTTATAGGGCAGGCTTAGGCAGGCTAAGGAATAAAGGCTTTTATTCCTTATAGACAAGAGACAATAAACAATAGGTGCAGGAGTAGACCATTCGGCGCCTCGATCCAGCAATGCCATTCACTGTGATCATGGCTGATCATCTAAGTTGGATGATCAGCCATGATCGTATTGAATGGCGGTGCAGGCACGAAGGGCCCAATGGCCTACTCCTGCGCCTATTTTCTATGTTTCTATGTTTCTACAATCAGTACCCTGTCCCTGCCTTCTCCCCATATCCCTTCACTCCTCTATATTTGAAGAGATCTATCTAACTCTCTCTTGAAAGCCTCCAGAGAATTGGCCTCCACTGCCTTCTGAGGCAGAGAATTCCACAGATTCACAACTCTCAGTGTGAAAAAGATTTTCCTCATCTCCGTTCTAAATGGCTTACCCCTTATTCTTAAACTGTGGCCCCTAGTTCTGCAATCTCCCAATACCGGGAACATGTTTTCTGCCTTTAGTGTGTCCAAACCCTTAATAATCTTATATGTTTCAATAAGATCCCCTCTCATCCTTCTAAATTCCAGAGTATACAAGCCCAGCCGCTCCATTCTTTCAACATATGACAGTCCCGCCATCCCAGGAATTAACCTTGTGAACGTACGTTGCACTCCCTCAATGTCCTTCCTCAAATTTGGAGACCAAAACTGCACCCAATAATCCAGGTGTGGTCTCACGAGGGCCCTGCACAACTGCAGAAAGACCTCCTTGCTCCTATACTCAACTCCTCTTGTTATGAAGGCCAATTTGCCATTCGCTTTCTTCACTGCCTGCTGCACCTGCATGCTTATTCAATGACTGATGAACAAGGACCCGCAGATAATAATCTGCTTTCCTGTTTTTGCCACCAAAATGTATAACCTCACATTTATCCACATTAAACTACATCTGCCATGCATCTACCACTCACCCAACCTGTCCAAGTCACCCTGCTTCCTCATAGCATCCTTCACACAGTTCACACTGCCACCCAGCTTTGTGTCAACTGCAAATTTGCTAATGTTACTTTTAATCCCTTCATCTAAATCATGAATGTATATTGTAAATAGCTGCGGTCCAAGCAACGGGCCTTGCGTTACCCCACTTGTCACTGCCTGCCATTCTGAAAGAGACCCGTTTATCCCTACTCTTTGTTTCCTGTCTGCCAACAGAATTTTCTATCCATGTCAGCACCCTACCCCCAATACCATGTGCTCTAATTTTGCCCACTGATCTCCTTTGTGGGACCTTATCAAATGCTTTCTGAAAGCCAGGTACACTACATCCACTGGCTCTCCCTTGTCCATTTTCCTAGTTACATCCTCAAAGAATTCCAGAAGATTAGTCTAGCATTATTTCCCCTTCGTAAATCCATGCTGACTCGGTCCGATCCTGCTACTGCTATCGAAATATAATTCCGTTTTCTCTCTCTCGCCTGTCGTAAAAGGTGGGATAACATTAGCTACACTCCAATCCACAGAAACTGATCCTGAATCTATAGAACATTGGAAAATGATCGCCAAACGCAATTTATAGAGCCACTTCCTTAACTACCCTGGAATGCAGACCATCAGGTATGAGACGTGAATTGGCCAAGATAGACTGGCAATTGATTCTTAAAGGGTTGACAGTGGATATGCAATGGAAGGCATTTAAAGACTGCATGGATGAACTACAACAATTGTTCATCCCAGTTTGGCAAAAGAATGAATCAGGGAAGGTAGTGCATCCGTGGATAACAAGGGAAATCAGGGATAGTGTCAAAACAAAAGATGAAGCATACAAATTAGCCAGAAAAAGCAACCTACCAGAGGACTGGGAGAAATTCAGAGTCCAGCAGAGAAGGACAAAGGGCTTAATTAGGAAAGGGTAAATAGATTATGAAAGAAAACTGGCAGGGAACATAAAAACTGACTGCAAAAGTTTTTATAGATATGTGAAGACAAAAAGATTAGTTAAAACAAATGTAGGTCCCTTGCAGTCAGAAACAGGTGAATTGATCATGGGGAACAAGGACATGGCAGACCAATTGAATAACTACTTTGGTTCTGTCTTCACTAAGGAAGACATAAATAATCTGCCGGAAATAGCAGGGGACCGGGGGTCAAATAAGATGGAGGAACTGAGTGAAATCCAGGTTAGCTGGGAAGTGGTGGGTAAATTGAATGGATTAAAGGCCGATAAATCCCCAGGGCCAGATAGGCTGCATCCCAGAGTACTCGAGGAAGTAGCCACAGAAATAGTGGATGCATTTGTGATAATTTTTCAAAACTCTTTAGATTCTGGAGTAGTTCCTGAGTATTGGAGGGTAGCTAATGTAACCCCACTTTAAAAAAACGGAGGGAGAGCGAAAACGGGGAATTACAGAGCAGTTAGTCTAACATTGGTAGTGGGGAAACTGCTAGAATCACTTATTAAAGATGGGATAGCAGCACATTTGGAAAGTGGTGAAATCATTGGACAAAGTCAGTATGGATTTACGAAAGGTAAATTATGTCTGACGAATGTTATAGAATTTTTCGAGGATGTACCTAGTAGAGTGGATAAGGGAGAACCAGTTGATGTGTTATATCTGGACTTTCAGAAGGCTTTCGACAAGGTCCCACATAAGAGATTAGTATACAAACTTAAAGCACACGGTATTGGGGGTTCAGTATTGATGTGGATAGAGAACTGGCTGGCAGACAGGAAACAAAGGGTAGGAGTAAACAGGTCCTTTTCAGAATGGCAGGCAGTGACTAGTGGGGTATCGCAAGGCTCAGTGCTGGGACCCCAGATATTTACAATATAAATGATTTGGACGAGGGAATTGAATGCAACATCTCCAAGTTTGCGGATGATACGAAGCTGGGGGGCAGTGTTAGGTGTGAGGAGGAGGCTGCAAGGTGACTTGGATAGGCTGGGTGAGTGGGCAAATGCATGGCAGATGCAGTATAATGTGGATAAATGTGAGGTTATCCACTTTGGTGGCAAAAACAGGAGGGTAGACTATTATCTGAATGGTGGTCGATTAGGAAAAGGGGAGATGCAACGAGACCTGGGTGGCATGGTACACCAGTCATTGAAAGTAGGCATGCAGGTGCAGCAGGCAGTGAAGAAAATAAGTGGTATGTTATCATTCATTGCAAAAGGATTTGAGTATGGGAGCAGGGAGGTTCTACTGCAGTTGTACAGGGTTTTGGTGAGACCACACCTGGAGTATTGCGTACAGTTTTGGTCTCCAAATCTGAGGAAAGACAATCTTGCCATAGAGGGGGTACAGAGAAGGTTCACCAGACTGATTCCTGGGATGGCAGGACTGTCATATGAGGAAAGACTGGATAGACTTGGCTTGTACTCACTAGAATTTAAAAGATTGAGGGGGGATCTTATAGAAACTTACAAAATTCTTAAGGGGTTGGACAGGCTAGATGCAGGAAGATTGTTCCAGATGTTGGGAAGGTCCAGAACAAGGGGTCACAGTTTAAGGATAAGGGGGAATTCCTTTAGGACTGAGATGAGGAAAACATTTTTCACACAGAGAGTGGTGAGTCTCTGAAATTCTCTGCCACAGAAGGTAGTTGAGGCCAGTTCATTAGTAATATTTAAGAGGGAGTTAGATGTGGCCATTGTGCTAAAGGGATCAGGGGGTATGGAGAGAAGGCAGGTACAGGATACTGATTTGAATGATCAGCCATGATAATATTCAATGGCGGTGCAGGCTCGAAGGGCAGAATGGCCTACTCCTGCACCTATTTACTATTTTTCTATGTTTCTAACAGGCCCTGGGGATTTATCAGTCTTCAGTCCCGTCAGTCTGCCCAACACCATTTCCTGCCTAATGTGAATTTCCTTGTTCCTCTGTCACCCTTGATCCTCTGGCCACTAGTACATCAGGGAGATTGTTTGTGTCTTCCTTAGTGAAGGCAGATCCAAAGTACCTGTTCAACTCTTTGCCATTTCCTTGTTCCCCATAATAAATTCACCTTTTTCAGTCTTCAAGGGTCCAACTTTGGTCTTAACTATTTTTTTTCTCTTTACATACCTAAAGAAGCTTTTACTATCCTCTTTTATATTGTTGGCTAGCTTACCTTCGTACTTCATCTTTTCTCCCCATATTGCCTTTTTAGTTCTTCTGTTGCTCTTTAAAAGCTACCCAATCCTCTGGCTCCCCGCTCATCTTTGCTATGTTATACTTCTCTTTTATTTTTATACTGTCCCTGACTTCCCTTGTCAGCCACGGTCGCCCCTTACTCTCCTTGGAATCTTTCTTCCTCTTTGGGATGAACTGATCCTGCACCTTCTGTATTATTCCTGGAAGTACCTGCCATTGTTGTTCCACTGTCATCCCTGCTAAGGTATATTTCCAGTCAACTTTAACCAGGTCCTCTCTCATGGCTCCATTGTCCCCTTTGTTGAACTGTAATGCTGACACTTCCAATTTTTCCTTCTCCCTCTCAAATTGTACATTAAAACTTATCATATTACGGTCACTACCTCCTAATGGCTCCTTTACATCGAGTTCCCTTATCGACTCCGGTTCCTTACACAACACTTCGTCCAGAATTGCCTTCTCCCTGGTAGGCTCCAGTACAAGCTGCTCTAAGAATCCATCATGGAGGCACTCCACAAACTTCCTTTCTTGGGGTCCAGTACCAATCTGAATTTCCCAGTCTCCCTGCGTGTTGAAATCTCCCACAACAACCATAGCATTACCTTTACGACATGCCAATTTTAACTCTTGATTCAACTTGCACCCTAAATCCATGTGACTGTTTGGGGGCCTGTAGATGACCATTATAGTCTGGTTACCCTTACAATTCCTCTGTTCTATCCATACTGACTATACATCTCCTGATATTATGTCACCCCTCGCAATGGACTGAATTTCATTCCTCACCAACAGAGCTATTCCACCCCCTCTGCCCACCTGTCTGTCTTTTAGATAGGACATACACCCTTGAATATTCAGTTCCCAGCCATGTATCTGTAATTCCCACAACATCATACTTCCCAATTTCTAACTGAGCATCAAGTTCATCCACGTTATTTCTTATACTTTTTGCATTCATATACAACACTTTAACTTCGGTATTCACCTCCCCTCTCACACCAGTGACTATTGGCCCTGACCTTACTCTCTCATCCCTTCTCGAACTTTCCTTACTTAGACCAAAGGAGATTGCAGGAGTGATATTCTGGAGGGGTATAAGTCGCATGGAGCATGGATAGGATGAATGCACAGTCCAATTTCCAGAGTTGGGGAAATCAAGAATTAGAGGGCCACCAATTTAACGTGGGAGGGGAAAGATTTCATTGGGATTGGAGGAACAATTAAGGTGTTGTCGGCTATTGTTGCGATGAAGTCCATGACTGCTTCCGCGAACTCACTGACGTCACTGGAACTTGCTTGGAACATATTCCAGTCGACATCTGTCAGTGCATCTTGCAGCATGGTCTCTGACTGGTCGGACCGCCGCTTTACGTCCCTCGTCACTGCCACTTCCCGAAGCATCCTCTGTTTATACACCGGCAGCAGGAAAATGGCAGTGTGGTCAGATTTTCCTCAGGGAGGGAGTGATTTATTAAAATCTCCAGCCACCACCATAGCCGCATCCGGGTTCTTGTTTTGGTGTCGACATAGCACCAATGGGATCTACCAACGGGATCGCACCACTGGCCACATCTTCCCATCTCCTCCCCTGTCGGCTTTCCGCAGAGACCGCTCCCTCCGTAACTCCCTGATCAATTTGTCCCTTCCCACCAAAACCACCCCCTCTTCTGGCACTTTCCCTTGCAACTGCAGGTAATGCTACACTTGTCGCTTTACCTCCCCACTTGACTCCATTCAAGGACCCAAGCAGTCTTTCCAGGTGCGGCAGAGGTTCACCTGCACCTTCTCCCACCTCAGCTATTGCACCTGCTGCTCTACATCGGTGAGACCAAGCGTCGGCTTGGCGATCGCATCGCCCAACACTTCCGCTCGGTTTGCAATAACCAACCTGATCTCCCGGTGGCTCAGCACTTCAACTTCCGTCCCATTCGGAATCCGACCTTTCTGTCCTGGGCCTCCTCCATGGCCAGAGTGAGGCCCACCGTAAATTGGAGAAGCAGCACCTCATATATCGCTTGGGCAGTTTACACCCCAGCGGTATGAACATTGACCTCCAATTTCAGGCAGTCCCTGCTTTCTCCTCCACCTCCCAGCTCTCCCTCAGCCCACTGTCTCCGCCTCTTTCTTTAATTTTCCTGCCCCCCCACCCTCACATCAGTCTGAAGAAGGGTCTCGACCCGAAAGCGTTGCCTATTTCCTTCGCTCCATGGATGGTGCCTAACTCGCTGAGTTTCTCCAGCATTTTTGTCTACCCATTCACACAAGTTCTGTTATCCCACTTTCCTCACCCACTCCCTGCACATTAGGGGCAATTTTACAGAGCCAAGTTAAGCTACAAAGCCAATGCGTCTTTGTGATATGGGAAGAAACCCACACGCTTGCAGGGAGAATGTGCAAATTCAACACAGACAGAGCTCGAGATCAGGATCGAACACAGATCTCTGGCGTGTGAGGCAGCAAGTCCACCAGCTGTGCCACTATATTTTATTTTCTAACACACAAAAAATTATACGTTGATAACTTTGGTTACTAAAAAAAAGAAACTATCCATTTTCAGTCTTAAATCTCTAAGTCACACTATGTCCCCCTTTACAGCTACTGTATGTTTTAAATCAGTTCAAGACCAAGGGGCAGTACATTGGCCATAAAGTTGCTGCTTAAAATTGCCAGAGATCCAGAATTGATCCTGAATATTGGTGCTGTCTGTATGGAGTTTGCTCCTTTTCCCTTTGATCGCATGGGTTTTCTCTGTGTGCTCTTGTTTCCTTCCACATTCCAAAGATGTGCAGGAACCTTTTTCAGCCCCAACCCAAAATGTAATATTTTCCTTTTGTCCAGAGATTCTGTCTGACCTGTTGAATTAAGGGCCTGTCCCACTTTCACAACCTAATTCACAACCTTTTTTACTCGTGGACATTTTTCATCATGCTAGAAAAATGCCCCAACCTACTTGATGCCACGAGTACCTTACGACTAGCGCCACGACCTGCTACGACCTACGTACGACCTCCTACGGCCTCGTGACGACCATGCTGCGAGTATGAGTCAAGGGCAAACTCGGCAGAGGTCGTAAACTTTACTCCAGCTTTTTGCCAACATCTGCAGTTCCTTCCTAGACACTCGATACTATATGATAGAACTTTATTAATCCCAGGAGTGAAATTGTGTGTGTGTGTGGTATATATATTATACACACACACACTCACATATATATATATATATATATATATATATATAGTTATATATTCATATATAAATATACACTTTTGTTTTCTCATTTACAACATTGTTTACAGAGTACTATGTATACATATTCTGTTGTGCTGCTGCAAGTAAGGATTTCATTGTTGTAACTGGGACGTGAGAGAATAGAACACTCTTGACTTACGTCTCTATAGTGTGGGATAGAACTAGTGGACGGGTGATTGGCGTGGACTCGCGGGGCCGAAGGGCCGGTTTCCACGCTGTATCTTGAAATGAAACTAAAAACACTAAAACCAGAGGAAATCTAAAGAAGGGTCTCTACCCAAAACATCACCCAATTTCTTCTATCCAGAGATGCTGGCTTCTCCATGGATTTCCCCCACACAATTAAAGCATGGAATGGTTTTTACCCTACCATAGTTACCAAACCAGATGCAACTACATTTAAGGTAGCTCTTTTTCCCCAATGACTCTTTTTTGCTTAAGTCCAAGTCATGAGTCAAGAGAGTTTTATTGTCATGTGTCCCACATAGGACAATGAAATTCTTGCTTGCTGCAGCACAACAGAATATCTAAACATAATACAGAACAGGAAATAAAAGTTCAATGTGTCTATATACCATAGACCATATATATATATATATATACACAATAAATAAACAGATGAAGTGCAATAGGCTGTTATTTTTCAGAGTTGGAGTTTTTTTGGAGGACCAGGAAACCAAGAAGCAAGAGTTACTCCAGGGAGTTGCTCCAGCTCCAGGGAGTGATTCTGCGTTGGTTTTCAGCGGTTGCAGTGAGGCGTTGACCGTACAGCAATGGAGGTCAGATCTCCCACAATGCAAAAGCAGAGAGAAAGTGGCTGACGCTGACCAGTTGCCGTGGCAGTGTGCAGGGCGGCACATGCGCACAACCACGGCCGATGATGTGCTGGCCATGGAGGTGCGCATGTGCAGGGGAGGATGTGCAGGCCGCGGCAGTGCGCATGTGTAAGGTGACCGGCAAATGTGGAGCGAGCGGAGAGCGGAGACCCGAGACCCGGACACTGATGGCGGGAGGAGACGGAGAGTGACAGAAAGATAGATAGAGAGGGCCGACCGCTGATAGTTGAACGATAGGTGTCCCGGTTGCTTGCTGAGCCGGGCAAAATGGCATGGCATTTAGGTTGCCCGGTGGCACTTTAGGTAGCCATTGGCACCTGGGCAACCGCTAATTTCGAGCCCTGTTATAACATCTCGAAAGAGAAAGGCAGCAAGTGCATAGCAACTTTGCTACCTATAAGATCCCCACCAAATTAAGCAAAATCATAACTTTTTTCAATTTACTGGGAGACTTTGGAGAGTGTGTAGAGGTGGTTTACCATAATGGTGCCTGGATTAGAGGGTTTCAGCTACAGGGTGAGGTTGGATAGAATTGGATTGTTTTTTCTGGAACATCAGAAGTTGAGTGGAGACTTCATAGAAAATATATAATTATGTGAGCACAGATAGGTGAGACCCCCCCCCCCCCCCCCCACACACACAGGTTTTTGGATAAGCACATTGAAATTCAGGGAACAGAGAGATATGGATCATGTACAAACAGATGAGATCGGTTCAGCTAAGCATCATGTTTAGGCACAAACATGGTGGGTCCTGTGCTGTAGTGTTCTATATTCATTCGAAATTAGCAATATATGCTTATCTATTGAGTCTGAAGAAGGGTTTTGGCCCAAAACGTTGCCTATTTCCTTCGCTCCATAGATACTGCTGCACCCGCTGAGTTTCTCCAGCATTTTTGTGTACCTTATGCTTATCTTTTACCTACTCCGACATCCCTTAAATTATATTTTTAAATATGCACGCATTCTTTCTCTCTCATTACTTAATTTTCTTAGAATTCTGTTTGTTTTAAAATGTAATTAGTTAACAAAATACTCATGCCCAGAAGTTGGATTATACCTTTCTTATATGTTGAAATATTACTGAATACATTCACAGCAAAAAGATACCAGCAACACATACTATGGAGAATAGAGAGGCTGCAGGAAAGGAAAGCAAAGCTCCCCCAAGAGACATCTACCAAGGGGGACGTTCTATGTCCCAGTATGCTAGGAGATTCATTACAGACATGCAAGAAGAGTCTGGCAAGTGGTGAGATTGGATGTCTATTCCTAGAGTGATAATTCCTGCCAAATGTAAAAATATCAGAGTAAGTTTCATGACCTCACAAGATATGTCAGGTGCAGCTGCTGACCACAAAACACATGCAAACACATACATCATGTCACCAAGTGATGAATAATGAAAAGGTTATTTAGTGTCCTTCATCACCTCCATTTAGGTTAACACAGTGAAGAACAGGAAAGAGGCCACATAGTTAAGAGGTAGCCCTGTTGAATGCAGTGTCTCATCAAGCTGGAAGAGACTATTCTCCTCCTTATGACTTGGGTCACTACGATCCAAACCATTTCACAAGCAAAGGTTGAATGAGGTCTGCCTGTTATACCCTTTTACAATGTTTTATTGTAATTGGTATACCACTTTTAGTTGGTCAACAATGACCAACTATGTTTGCTTCTAATACATCTTTGTGCACAACATTTTTGTGCAACAATCTTCTGCTTTGTCTTTGAGGGGAATGAACACAGCCTTGTTTTCTCCCTTACTCCAACATGAGGACACTAAGTAGGTTAGACTAATAAAGCATAAGGAATATTAGGAGATGGAGGAGTAGGAAAGAAAAGTGAAGAAGGGAGGAAGGAAATGGTGATGATTAACATTGTTTGACATCCTTGGTATCACCTCAAAGACTGGAGAAGGATAAGCAATGAAGAATAGCAGCATTAACTACCATCATGGAGAGATGGTGGGCATCAGCAAGCTGCAATCTGACATTAAGGGAATCGGGGCTGGGCTGAAAAAAGGGCAAACTTGTTTGTATTACCATGGAGGATTCTGATGAGGAATGTGATTAACATGCTTTTGTGATAATATGGATGCAGATGCTCAAGATCATGTGCCTGTTGTAGTGGCCATATGCAAATGACATGGAGACTGTAGGAGTACATCAGCTGAGCTATCACAGCTGTTTATTGGTATACACTCAGAAATAACAAACTTACACAGGATACTTTCCTGCAGGAACACTCGCTGGGAGTTGGTGTCTGTAACGATTTTTTTCATTTAGACCAGTGTCACTATTATAGGAGATGCAATTTCCCCATTTACTCCATTTTGAATGTCATTTACTCTTGGAAATCAGGGGTCAGTTCCTGCTATAATACATAGATGCTATCTGTTACTATATCTTTAAAAACTACCATTTGCTATTACTGTGACTGACTTCATCAGCAAGTGCATGGAAACTGCATGCAGGCGATTGTAATCCCAGTGTTCCCAACCTGAAACCATGGATGAACCGTGAGTTACATTCATAGGCGAAGGCCAGGTCCGCTGCGTACAAGTCAACGATCACGAGCGGTACAAAAAGGCCCACCATGATATAAGAAGTAAGAAGATAAAGTAAGTTTATTGGCCAAGTATTCACATACAAGGAATTTGCCTTGGTGCTCCGTCCACAAGTAACAACATGACATACAGTGACAGTTACGAATGACTCATAAAACACTAAACATTAATAATAATAAAACATTAATGATAAAGCACCATTGATCAAACATCTGAACCAACAAAATACCAGATCAAAGGGAGGCTACAGATTTTTGGCTGTTGAGTAGAGCAACTACTCGTGGATAAAAACTGTTTTTATGTCTGGCTGTGGCAGCTTTGAAAGTCCGGAGTCGCCTTCCAGAGGGAAGTGATTCAAAGAGTTTGTGGCCAGGGTGAGAGGGGTCAGAGATGATCTTGCCCGCTCGCTTCCTGGCCCTTGCAGTGTATAGTTCATCAATGGAGGGAAGGGTCCAGCCAATAATCTTCTCTGCTGATCGGACGATTTGCTGCAGCCTCCAAGTGTCGTGCTTGGTAGCTGAGCCAAACCAGACCATGATGGAGAAGGTGAGAACGGACTCTACAATGGTTGTGTAGTATTGGACCATCACTGCCTGTGGCAGATTGTGCTTCCTGAGCTGCCATAGGAAGTACATCCTCTGTTGTGCCTTTTTGACCGCAAAACTATATCCGCAAAACTATCACGGATGCCCAGAGGCAATACTGGCCCAAACTTTAGTCCCGGCATAATCACTCGGACACACGCAGAGTGGCAAGGTCTGAATACGATAACTGCCTGCAAAGCGAGGTCAGGCGACATGACTGGTGACAGTGTGGTCCTACCTGATGAACTGAATGCTTTCTATGCTCGCTTTGAGCAGAAGGCCATCTTGAGCAGAATGACACTCGTCCCTTCTGACTCAAGTGTGCCTCTTCCGAGGGTCACTATTGCAGAGGTCAGATCAGCCTTCCTGAGGGTGAACCCATTGAAAGCAACTGGCCCAGATGGAGTTCCTGGTCATGTCCTTAGTAACTGCATGGACCAGAAACCTTTAATCTCTCCTTTGTCTGTTCTGTGGTACCCACCTGCTTCAAGAAGACCACCATCATCCCAGTGCAGAAGAAAAGTACGATCTCATGCCTTAATGACTACCGCACAGTGGCTTTGACATCCACTATCACAAAATGCTTCGAGAGGCTAGTTATGGAACGCATTAAATTTAGACTACCAACGAGCCAAGACTCACTTCAGTTCACCTACCGCCACAATAGATCTATGGATGATGCCATTTCCCTTGCCCTTTACTCATACCTAGAACATCTGGATAAGAGAGACACCTACATCAGACTCCTAAGCACAGTCTACAGCTCAGCCTTTAACACCATTATCCCATCCAAGCTCATCACCAAACAGGACATGGATTCAGCACTAATCTATGCTTCTGGATCCTCGACTTCCTGACCAACAGACTCCAATCAGTGAAGATAGGGGACAAAGCATCCTCTACGATAATCCTCAACACTGGTGCTCCGCATGGTTGGGTTTTCAGTCCCCTTCTTTACTCCTTGTACAATCATGTACCATCAAGCCATAGACAAATATAATTTAATTTACAAATTTGCAGATGACACCACCATTGTGGGCCAGGTATCAAATAATGATGAGACGCCCTACAGGAAGGAGATTGAGAACCCCATGACCTGGTGTCGAGACAGCAACCTTTCTCTCAATGTCAGCAAGAGAAAGGAGATAGTGATCGACTTCAGGAAGCGAAGCGGTACACATATCCTGACTTGCATTGACAGTGCCAAAGTAGAGATGGTTGAAAGCTTCAAATTCCAAGGAGTAACAATCACCAACAACTCCTGGACCATCCATATTGAAGCAATGGCCAAGAAAGCACACCAACATCTCTTCGAAGGCTTAGGAAATTTAGCATGCCCCGAACAACTCTCACCAACTTCTACAGATGTGTCGTCGAACGCATTTATTGGGATGCATCACAGCATTGTTTGGGAACAGCTCCATTCAAGACCACAAAGAAATTGCAGAGAATTGTAGACACAGCGCAGACCATCACACAAATTGACCTCTTTTCCATGGACTCCATTTAAATCTCACCGCCTCAACAAGGCCACCAGCATAATCAAGAGACACACCCTGGCCACCCCCTCTACTCCCCTCTCTCATTGGGCAAAATGTGTAAAAGTGTGAAAACTCACACCAGATTCAGGGACAGTTTCATCCCAGCTGTTATCAGGCAACTCAACCATCCTACGAACAACTAGAGAGCAGTCCTGAACTACTATCTACCCCATTGTAGACACTCAAACTATGATCGGACTTTACTGGCTTTATCTTGCACTAAATGTTATTCACGGTTATCATGGATTGCCTTTCCACTGACTGGTTAGCACGCAATAAAATCTTTTCACTGTACCTCGGTACATGTGACAATAAACTAATCTCATTTGTTTCTGTTTCTTTCTCAGGCAAGTGGGTGAAGTATGTTATATTGTAATTTATGGAGGAGATGCAATTTCAACAATACATGCAGAAAATTATTCATTATTGAAGGTAGAAAAACTTGGACTTGCATACAGCCTTGGCAACCTTATTGACGCACAGCTATTTAAATACATTTGAAGATAATGTGATAATGTAGGATATGCATCGGCAAACCTTGTACAGCAAATTTCCAGAAACATTAATGTAATAATATGGCAATCTGTATGTGTAATGTTGATTGAGGGATAAATATTTGCAGTAAAATAGGATACATAGAAACATAGAAATTAGGTGCAGGAGTAGGCCATTCGGCCCTTGGAGCCTGCACCGCCATTCAATATGATCATGGCTGATCATCCAACTCAGTATCCCGTACCTGCCTTCTCTCCATACCCTCCGATCCCCTTAGCCACAAGGGCCACATCTAACTCCTTCTTAAATATGGCCAATGAACTGGCCTCAACTACCCTCTGTGGCAGAGAGTTCCAGAGACCCATCACTCTCTGTGTGAAAAAGGTCCTTCTCATCTCGGTCCTAAAGGATTTCCCCCTTATCCTTAAGCTGTGACCCCTTGTCCTGGACCTCCCCAACATCGGGAACAATCTTCCTGCATCTAGCCTGTCCAACCCCTTAAGAATTTTGTAAGTTTCCATAAGATTCCCTCTCAATCTCCTAAATTCTAGAGAGTATAAACTGAGTCTATCCAGTCTTTCTTCATAAGACAGTCCTGACATCCCAGGAATCAGTCTGGTGAACCTTCTCTGCACTCCCTCTATGGCAAGATACCTTATCCTTTCTTCTTTGAAGTAATACCACAGGATGTTTTACATCCACATGAGAGGGGCAGAGAAATCCCTTAGTTTATATCTTGTCGGAAAGTAAACTCTGATAATGTAGCATGCCTCTGTTACATGTTGAAGTATTAGTCATAGGCTTACAAGTGATATTTGAACACAAAACCTTCTGACTCAAAGGTAAAAATGTCCCCAGGGCCGATAATGAATGTCCCCAGATGTGCTATGGCAGGTGCGCAATTAGCCATTTGTAATTAACTAATAATCATTAATTAATGGATATTTCACATGCCAAACAATTCTACAAAGGTAGATTCTTGAAATTAAGGATTTCATTATCGGCCCTGAACATGGTTTTACTTTTTGTAACCTTGGCTTTAAGATTGTAATCTTTGTTTAAGATTCCGATTCCATATAATTTCTGTCAGAAACTTGCCAACTACCAACTCCCTCTACCTTTAACTTCCTCGACACCAACAACTCTCCAAATTGTAATGCTCCAAGTTCTGGCCTCTTGTGCATCTCCAAGTTTCAGACACAACATTGAAGCTTTACATTAGCGAAACCTTGCGTAGAGTAGGTGAATGTTGCGCAAAAAACCTGTTCTCTGTCCACCAAGGCCTGCTTAAGTCGCGATTGCTAATCATTGTAACTCCTCTGTGCGTTTCCATACTGACCTTCCTGTCTTTTACCTCCTTCATTGTCAGAGGCCACACGCAAACACCACATCATATTCTGCTTTGGTATCTCACAACCCAATGGTATGAATATTGAATTATCCAATTTACAGTTATGCCTGCACTCTCTCTCTCTCTCCTGCACCACCCCAGTATACGATTTCCCCAACACCCAATTCCAGAGTCCCATATTTTATTTTTATCCCTCCTTTTCCATCCCCCCCATGTCCTCTTCCACCCACATCACCGCTGCCTCACTAAGTTCATTCAAAACTTTGATTTTTTTGCTCCAGATGCCAGCATGTGCAGTTTCATGTGTCTCCTTTGAATCAATTTCATTTGACCAAGCTTTTAGTTATTTGGCCTTTTATCCTCTCATCTGGTGCTGATACAATTATCCAATTTTGTTTGATATTGTTCCGATAAAAGAGCCTTGCAATCTTTTATAATATAAAAAAAACATAACTCTTAGTGTTTCTGAAATGTGATTGTGTTACAATGCCTTTTTATTGCTTTTAATCCCTAATTCGATAATGTCAAAAAACTACTATTGTTGCCTTCCTTATTCAGTAGATCAATATATTTTCAAGTATAATAAAGTTTCTAGTTGTCTGTCCTAAATTAGATGATCAGCAGTGCAGTCCTCAAGACTAACTTCTCCGAGGGAAGAGAGAGGGTAACAAAGTAGAAATCTTGCACCCAATTACGACCTGCCAACTTCCATTTTCAGTTGATATCGGTTAATAGCAGAATTAGCTGTGATGGTCTCCATGATCAAATAATGGACTGTAATTCACCATCTGGCCTCAAATATGAAAAACAAGCACACTGAGGGAGGTGATTCAGGTACTTGTATTTTTACGGAATCCTAAATATGTGAGAACATTTGCTATCAGTAGTCAGGGATAAATGGCAGTTGGCAGCAGTAACGTGCTTGCAGAAAGGAGGGGTGGCATGTTCAGGATTAAGTGGATTTTCCTGCCAGTAGCCAGTTTTCATGACCAGGAAAGAATCTCCCAATGCATTTTCAATGTGTCCTTGAGCCAGTTGCATTTCATTATCCCATGATGAAATTCAAAAAACATGAATTGCCGGTTGTCAGGAACCAGAGTAAAATTGATTGAAGGCATATTAGAAATAGCAAGGAATCTGAATGAGGCTCACAACTGTTGCACCATGGCAGCATGTTCTCCGAGTATAAAAATAGCTTCAAAGCCTATATATTTGTCTGATGGATTGCAAAGTGAATGAAATCTGTAGCACTGCCTGAATACTGATGAGAGAATGTAGTGAAAAAAAGTAAATGATCACATATACAGCCAGCTGTTTTCAGGGAATACTTTACTTGACTATGAAATTACAGGCATCTATTACTCTATACTGTGAGGGTTTCACCTGAATAATGTACCATATTATCTATTAAAGAAATGTGGATTTAGTATAAAGTTTCATCTCTTAGCCTTTATCTTTATCATGGAGCAATGGAAATCTTGTTTAGAGAATACACAGCATTGGGATATTCAAGGGTTTTTGAAGGGATCTGAGCAGATACTTAAGCTTAGACATGATTTATATATGTAATTAATTGATGATTTTGACCGAATTGTACAGCTTTGTCAGGTGATTACGTGACTAAAGGAATGGCATGGGAAGGAGGGTTTTACATTTTTGAATCATTGGTACCTTTCTGGTGAAGTTGGAACAAAGACAACCAGGATGGGTAGCACTGGAATTGGCCCTATATCCTTGCTTGGAGTTTTACTTGTGCTTTTGATGAAGTTTTAAACTAATTTGGCAGAGATGGACCTGATAAGATATACATGTGGATTGGAAGGTTAAATTTCACCTATTTTTATGCATGGAGCCTGGCTAGTAAGGCAGTTGAACAGAGTATTGATAAGCCTATGAGAATATGATTATGTTTCAATCACCATGACAGATGAAAAAAGAGCAGGAAAGCTTGATTTGGGAGGGGGCGGAGGAGGGAAGGGGGGTGGGAAGAAAGGAGGAGGCATTGCATAATTAATCAAGTCTACCATCACAACAATAAATAGATGTCATTAGAGGCTCTTCAAATAAGGTCATATGGGAAGAGCGTCAAAATTCAAAAAAGGTGTTACTACCTTATTGAGATTAAACTACAGGCATGGATTAAACCACAGGCATCAGGAGGCAGAGCAAATAAGCAAATCTCAGAGAGATGTAAGAGAAATAGGATTATAACAATTAAGAATTCCCAACATCCCCAATATTAATTAGGGTCAGCCTTAAGAAAGGATTTGGCTGGGGGATTTTTAAAGTATGTCCAGAGATCTTTGAGTCAGAACCACTGGGTATGGGAGTGCTTGACCTAAATTTAAGGGTTGATGTAGGCAAGTAGATGAACTGTCAGTGGGATGAGCACTTTGGTACGAGTAACTATAATTCTGTAAATTTGAAAGTCGTTTTGGAAAAGGATGAAAATAGACCAGAAGTGAAGACAGAATCATGGAAACAGGCCCTTTGGTCCAACTCATCCATGCCAACTAAGCTGCCGAGCTGGCCCAGTCCAATTTGCTTACATTTGGTCCATGTCCTTTTAAACATTTTTGTTCCATGTACCTGTCTAAATTTATTTCAAACATTGTAATTGTTCCTGCCTCTACCATGAGTAGTTTGTTCAATTTAGCCACAGACCTCTGTGTGGAAAAAATTGCCACTCTTTAAATTGTTCCTATGTCCTCTGGTTTTAGACACCACTAACTGGGGAAAAGGACTGCAACTATCTACCCTGCTTGTGTCCCTCATGATTTCACAAATGTCCCCTCCTCTGTTTCCTATGCTCCAGAAAAATAAAATTATTTTGTAATATTTTTTTATTAAAGATAATCAATTACGATACCTTAAACAACTTTACATACATCAAATTAATTCATTTTTCATTCATGTAAAACATTAATAATACTTATCTATTATTTTTTTAGAAATAAAGATAAAGAGAAAGTAGCTTATAAATCAATAAAGGTATGGTTAACTAATGATTTGATAATTGTAAAAAAAGAAGAGAAGAGAAAAGAAACTAAAAAAAAAAAAAAAAAAATTTAACCTCTGCCTATATTATATATATATAAATAAAAGATCACAATATGTATTGTTAATAACTCTACTACAAATGATGGTATCAGTAAAGACATGTTACTTCCATTTTAAAAATGTATTATTCTCATCAAATCCCACAGGGGGCACGTCGAGCCATGTTGCCAAGAACAGCTACTTATCTAGGTACAGTATATATGGAGACCATATCTGTTCAAAAGAATTATACCTGTCCAATAGGACAAATCTAATTCTTTCCAGATGTAGCGTCTCCATCATCTCTGCTGCCCACATTTTGGTTGTGGGGGATAGTGTTCCCTTCCAGAATTTCAATATGATTTTTTTCCCAATTATCAAACAGTAATCAAAGAAATTTCTTTGGTTTACTGTAAGTGATAACTGTAAGTCCGGAATTCCAAATATTATTGACTTTGGGTTGGGGTCCAATTTAACTTTTATAACTTCAGAAATAACTTTAAAAATTTCTGTCCAATAATGATTCAATTTAGGACATGTGACAAAACTATGTATTAAATTTGCCTCTGTTTTCTTACATTTGTCACAAATAGCGGAAAGCTTCGGAAAGATACTATTTAATTTAGCTTTTGAATAATGTAACCTATATAATACTTTAAATTGAATCAATATATGTCTGGCGTTTAATGAACATCGGTGTATACGTTGTAAACTTTCTTCCCAGTTTTCTTTTGTTATAGGTGATCCTATTTCATTTTCCCATGCTTGACGATATGTTTCCGTTATTGGATTCTCCTTATCCAAAATGATGTTATATATATAAGCTATTAGTTTTTCTGTATTTGGGTGTAAATTAAATAAGTCGTCTAACAATCCTGCTTCTTTATTTTTATAATCTTGTGTATTTGATTTAATATAATCTCTAATTTGTAGATACCTAAACAAATGTTGTTGAGATAGTCCATAAATATCTTGTACCTCTTGGAATAAAATAAATTTTCCTTTTCTATAAAGGTGTTCTATTCTTGTGATTCCTAAATCATCCCATTGTCTAAACCCCCCATCCAACATGGCAGGCTTAAACGATGGGTTATTCCTAATTGGTAATCTAAATGAGAGATTATCTAAATGTAAAGTCTTAACAATTTGTTTCCAAATATGTCTATTATTATATATTATTATGTTGTCCTTATAGTTTTTTTTTTGTACTTCCATTGGTGCGAAAATTATCGAACCTACTTTAAAAGGAAGACAATCTTCCTTTTCTATATTTAACCATGTTGGTGCATGGTCCGTATTTACCCACCAGTAATTCATATTCTTAATCTGAACAGACCAAAAATAATATAGAAAATTTGGGAGTGCTAAACCTCCATTTATCTTAGATTTACAAAGATGTTTTTTACTTATTCTATGGTTTTTATAATCCCAAATAAAACTATTAACAATATTATCAATTAAAAAAAAAAAAGTTTTTGGGAGGAAAAAAGGGATAGCCTGAAACAAATATAACAATTGTGGTAAAAAGACCATCTTTATTGCACTTATTCTACCAATCATAGATATAGGAAGTGTTTTCCAATATGAAATATTTTTTCTAAGTTTATGTAATAGTTGAGGATAATTGGATTTTATTAATGAGTTATGAGTTTTAGTTACATTAATCCCTAAATATTTAAATTTATCTGTAACTATCTTTAATGGGTATTGTTGTAATGTATTTAAATTTATACCTGTTATTGGCATAATCTCACTTTTATTCCAATTAATCCTATATCCGGAAAATGCTAGAGCAAGCTAAGATTAAAGAGGAGGTATTAAATGTCTTAGTGGGTGTAATAGTTGATAAATCCCTTGGGAGAATTTAAATATTTCCCAGGTTGCTATGGGATACGCAGAAGATGATTACTGGGATCTTGATGGAGATATACAATATGTTGCTGTCTGCAGATGTGATGCCAAAGACAGCCAATAATCTGTACCTTTATTCAAGAAGGGCAGCTGTGATAAACCAGATAATTACAGACCTGTGACTCTAATGGCAGTAGTATGAAAGTTATTGGAAAAAGCTCTGAGGTACAGGATTAATCTATATTTGGAAAGGCTTTGGATAGTCAAATATAAGTAGCAAAGACGTGGGCTGGCAGATCCTGTCTGACTAGTTTAGTTGAAGATTTTGCAGTGGTAACCAAATATTTCAATGAGGGCACAATGGTTGATCTATTTAACATTCAGTTAAATAGAGTTCAGTGAGGCTTTTCACAATGTTCCACAGGGAAAGCTGGTTTAAAGATTAGAGCTTTTTCAAATTGCTGTAGGACTGTGGGAAAGATACTCCCTACATGGTGGCAGGCACGGAGTTACATTATTTAGAAATATCACTAGTGAAGGAACATTGGTATATTTCCGTCAGAATTATGTGGCAATTTAGATGGGAATATGTAGATTGTACTGTCCCCATCAGTTTGAGAAGGGTGTTGAAGAAATCATGGTGAGCTCATGAGTAGAACTGTGACATAGCACAGTTCAGTGCTTTAGTGAAGACCCCGCCAACACGCATGCGCGGCATTCTTCAGAGCAGCGGTGCGGAATCACAGATCACAATGTGAAGATAGTAAGATTAAAACTTGACTATACCAGTTGAACTTATGATAGAGGGCTGGGAGCGGAGGGCACAAAATCCCTCATCGCAACTCCTCATAAAATAAAGATCAAACTTCAAACTGGTAAGTTCTTGTTTAATCTTACTATTTTACTTTGGAGTCACGTGAGTGACTTCGTGAAGATTTCAAAGCTCTGTGATTACGCGCCCTGGACCGCGTCCATGCTGCCACACTGCCGTAATTCTGATGAGGAAGTTTGTTAATACATTCCAGACTGGACAGGCTGAAAAATAAATGAATGTTTAATAACACAAATAATAAGACCCCTAACTCGGGGACAAACAAAATTACGGAGCAGCTCCCAGCACAGCTTCCGCAAACATTGCGGGTTTGGCCACCGGTTTGTTGTAGAATCTTTGAAATGTGGATTCACTGGCCCATCCCGCGGTAGTGTGGACATGATCCATGGGCACCTCCATGGCCCTCGCCGCTGAAGTGGATGCAGCCCTAGTAGAATGAGATTTAAACACATTAGTATCTATCCCACCTGCATCCAATACTTCCCTGAGCCACCTTGCGATTGTTGAACCAGTCACCCGGTGATGAGGCTTCTTATGGCTGATAAAGAGCCCTTGTTCCATCTTCCTAATGACACTGGTATTTTGGATATAGTAGCGAAGATGGGTGACTACGCAGAGGGTGGCGTCTGTGGGATACGCCCGGAATTCCAATTGCAGCCCTAGCGCACGTGGCCTGTGCTGCTTAAGTAACCCTTCGACGACGAAGGTTACTGTTTGCGGAGTTGAAACCATTTTGTCAAGTCGCAGTTTCTGCAGGGTCTGCACCCGCTGAGCCGTTGTCAGTGCCATCAGCATTACCACTTTGAGGGTGAGCTTGTTAAGTGGTAACTCTTTCATGGGAGACCAGCTTCTTAATAGGGTCAACACCACCCCTACATCCCATGTGATGTTATATCTGGGTCGTGGGGGATTGGTATTGAACATTCCCCTCCAGTTGATTTGACCCAACACCTATGTTGAGATATGTGGACAGCGCACTCCTGGTGCTATTGATAGCACTGTAGCTGAGACCCTCATCGTAAGGAAGGCCCGCCAGGAATTCCAGAACGTCAGGGATTGTAGCAGAGTTATATGTTGTAGAAGTTCTTGTGCAGTATGCCTCCCATTTCCTGATTTGTGTGAGATACTGCCTTCTCGTTGAAACTCTGCATGACGCAACGATGAGGTCCATGGCCCTAGTGGAGATCCCAGCCTCCAGAAGCGGTCTTCTTTGAACCTGCAAGCCAACAGGTTTAAGTGGCGATGGCACGGGTGAATTTCCCCAGTAACGGGGTTCGTAACCAAATTTGTGCGTTTAGCAATTTGCAACCATGGGCTTTTGACCATCTGGAGGACCACCGGGTACCATTGGTTGCGTAGGCCAGTCGGGTATAATCAGTATACCTGAAGCAGAATCTAATTTGATTTTCTGCAATACCCGGCTGATGAAGCAGAATGGGGGAAATGCATAGCTGAACCATTTCCCCCAATGGAGAGAAAATGCATCCATTGCTACTGCCCCAGGGTCTGGTTCCCAAGGCACATATGTTGGTATCTGATGGTTCAACCTAGACCCAAAAAGGTCAATATCTGGTGTACTGAATTTAGCTATTATTTCAGCAAATATTTGCAGATTCAACATCCACTCGATGTTATCATTAAATACTCGTGACCTGGTGTCCGCCACTGTATTGAGTTTCCCTGGAAGATAGGTTGCTGAGATCCAAATATTTCTTTCAATACACCAGTGCCAAATTGTGTTGACTAATTCATCACAAGATACTGACCTGATAGCACCCATATGATTTATGTACGCTACCACCGTGGTATTATCTATTTGAAAACTTAAATTTGTGCAATATGCCCATAGCCCATGGAAAACACCTAGCATCTCCAAATAGTATATCCCTTGTGACTGTAAAAGTGTGAATTCATGAGCATCCCATCTGCCACCTCAACAGGACACAGTATCAGTCGCTCCCCGTCCTTAGGCACTTGCATCTGTTTGTACCACAACTGATGGGTTTGAGATAATGATGGGTTTGTAACAGTCACTAATATTGTTGTTCCACCATTTTAACTCAATTTATGCCTTTATCGGAAGCTGCATGGGTCTGTCAAAATGTCCAGCATTTGATTTTAACCCTGAAATTTTTGCTCTTTGTAAATTTTGAAAATGTAGTGGCCCAAACTGTGTAGCAAGAAATGTAGCTACAATCTTCCCAATTACCTTAGCAGCTTGTCGAATAGTGAGTACCGCAGCGCAAGTGACCTGGGTGACCTTGCAACGAGGCCTGGGTGTCATGGTACACCAGTCATTGAAAGTAGGCATGCAGGTGCAGCAGGCAGTGAAGAAAGCAAATGGTATGTTAGCATTCATAGTGAAAGGATTTGAGTATAGGAGCAGGGAGGTTCTACTGCAGTTGTACAGGGTTTTGGTGAGGCCACACCTGGAGTATTGCGTACAGTTTTCGTCTCCAAATCTGAGGAAAGACATCCTTGCCATAGAGGGGGTACAGAGAAGATTCACCAGACTGATTCCTGGGATGTCAGGACTTTCATATGAGGAAAGATTGGATAGACTCGGCTTGTACTCGCTGGAATTTAGAAGATTGAGGGGGGATCTTATAGAAATTTACAAAATTCTTAAGGGGTTGGACAAGCTAGATGCTGGAAGATTGTTCCCGATGTTGGGGGAGTCCAGAACAAGGGGTCACAGTCTAAGGATAAGTGAGAATTCCTTTAGGACCGAGATGAGGAAAACATTCTTTACACAGAGAGTGGTGAGGCTCTTGAATTCTCTGCCACAGAAGGTAGTTGAGGCCAGTTCATTGGCTATATTTAAGAGGGCGTTAGATGTGGCACTTGTGGCTAAAGGGATCAGGGGGTATGGAGAGAAGGACGGTACGGGATACTGAGTTGGATGATCAGCCATGATCACATTGAATGGCTGTGCAGGCCTTCTCCTGCACCTATTTTTCTATGTTTCTATGCAAGCAAAGCTGTTACAAGTTTCTTGAATATCAGCAACTTTCCCAGCTGGGACAGTGACAATCATCTGATTCGTGTTAATAGTGAATCCCAAATAATCCATAACCTGTGAGGGATTAAACTTTGATTTGTCTGGATGGATGACAAATCCCAATTCTTCAAATATAGATATAGTAGCTGCAACTGCCAGCTGGGCCAATTCTAAAGTTTCTCCTATGATTAAAATATCGTCCAAATATGCAATGACGATATGATTTTGTCTCCTGAGGTATGCCAAAATAAGTTTAACAATTTTTGTAAACAGCTGAGGTGCTGTCGTAATCCCATTGGGTAACGCTTTATATTGCCATAACTGATGCTTCCAGACAAATTTCAATAACTTCCTGTGATATGTTGTGATAGGAACTGAAAAGTACGCATCTTTCAAATCAATGCAGGCCATAAAGCACCCTCTGCTAACTAATTGTTTAGCTGTTTCAAACGTCTCCATTTTAAAATGGGTGTATTGTACAAAAGTATTCAACTGGGTTAGGTCAATGATAATACGACAACCACCATCTTTTTTTAGGTCTCGTAAAGATGTTGGACACAAACTCAACTGGCTCATGTGTCGTTCTTTCTATTACCCCTTTTGTTTCCAATCGTAAAATTTCTGCATGTCCTACCTCCATCTCTTTTTGAGAAAGTGCAAACTTGCGATGAGGCACATGCTGCGTAGGGGGAAGTTTGTCGTTAATAAACTCTTATCACATAACCCTGAATACTTTGTAGAATAAATATGTCTGAAGTGACTTTCCCCCAAGCACCCGCAAAGTACCGCAACCGTCCGCCAACCTGTGAGGGTACCTCTGCTACTTTTTGGCGAGAATCAAACCCCCTTACCTCCATGGTTACCGCCGGGGTCTGGAGAATGGGGGCTTTTGCGGTCTTTGGGCTGTTGCTGGTTGTTGCTGCATTTTCCACGCGGGCTTCGGAGGGCCCTGCCCTAAAAAAGACGGTTGTTGTTGCTGATGTTGGTACTGCTGTTGGGGAGCTGGTGGTTGGTATGTTCTTGTGGGATATGTTCGTGGGAGGTTGGGATGTTGGCAGATCCCCAATCCTTTGTTGTGTCAATGCTCTTTGCAAATTCCTGATTTCACAGGGAGCGAATAGAATTGACTGAAGATTGGCTTTTGTGATAGCAAGAATCTCACAAGGAAGCCAAGGAGGATAATCTGAAGTTGTTTGCAGCACTTTGAGTGTCACCTCACCATACCTTATATAGCTCAGGCAACACTTCCATCATGTTCCATTCTCTGTGCAAAAAAGGTCACCATTTCCTTCCATTCCTGATTGCTTGCTTACCTGCATATTACTTTTCTGTGTTATAAATATGAATGCAACCAGATCCCTCTGTGGGTGAACATTCTATAGTCTCTGTATGTCCTCGACATTCTGTTTTTCTATTAGAGTCATAGCATCATAGAATCACGCAGCATGGAAGCTGGTCATTCTCCACAACTTGATTATGTCAACCAAGATTACATATGCCATTGCTTGGCCCATATCCCTCTGAACTCTAGATAGACACAAAGTGCTAGACTTACTCAGCAGGTTAGGCCGCATGGAGAAAAAGGATGGGCGATGTTTCAGGTCAGGAACCTTTTTCATACTGGAAGATGAGGCGAGGGAATGCTTTTTCATCCCTCCAGTTCCCTTCCCTTCACTTTCAGCCTGAAGGAAGGGTCCCAACCTGAAACGTCACCCATCCTTTTTCTCCAGAAATGCTGCCTGACCTGTTGAGTTACTCTAGTACTTTGTGTCTATCTTTGGTATATACCAACATGTGCAGTTCTTTTCCACACTGCCTCCAAACCTTTCCTATCCATGTACCTGTCGTGGTATATATTAAATGCTGATATAGTACCTGACTCAACTTTCTTCTGCAGCTCGTTCTACCTAGCCACCAGCTTCTGCAAAAAAACATTGCTCCTAATGTTCTTATTAAACCTTTCACCAGTCTCCTGAACCATTGTTCTCTGGTCCTTGATTCCCCAACTCTAGGTAAAATACTTTGTGCATGCACCCAATCTATTCCCCGCATGATTTTATACATTTCTATATGATTACCCTCCACCTCCTCCACTACAAGGACTACTCGGCCTGCTCAATCTCTCTGTAGCTCAAACCCTTAAGTCCTGGCAACATCCTTGTAAATCTTCTGTGCACTGTTTCCAGCTTAATGACATTATAATTTTGTAGGGTGACCCAAATTGAACATAATACCCATAATTGTGGCCTTAGCAACATCTTGTATAACTGTAAAAAAAAAATCACAATTTCTAGACTTAATATTCCAACTGAAGAAGACCAATTTACTTAATTTACATCACTCTGCATACAGCGTGGAAATTGGTCCTTCGGCCCAACTTGCCCACACCGGCCAACATGTCCCAGCTACACTAGACCCACCTGCCTGCGTTCGGTCCATATCCTTCCAAACCTCTCCTATCCATATACCTATCTAACTGTTTTTTAAACGTTGCGATAGACCCAGCCTCAACTACCTCCAATGGCAGCTTGTTCCATACACTCACTACCTTTTGTGTGATAAAGTTACTCCTCAGTTTTTTATTAAATATTTGCCCCTTCATCTTAAATCTATGTCCTCTGTCCTGGATTCACCTACATTGGGCAAGAGACTCTGTGCATCTACCCGATCTATTCCTCTCATGATTTTATACTCCTCTATAAGAACACCCCCCATCCTCCAGTGTTCCAAGGAATAGAGTCCCAGCCTCAACCCTCTCCCAATAGCTCAGACCCTCTAGTCCCGGCAACATCCTCGTAAATCTTCTCTCAACCCTTATCAGCTGAACATCATCTTTCCTATAACATGGTGTCCGGAACTGAACATAATACTCTAAATGTGGCCTCACCAACAAATGCAACATGACCTCCCAACTTCTACACTCAATACTCTGACTGATGAAGGCCAATGTGCTAAAAGCCTTTTTGACCACCCTATCCACCTACGACTGCACCTTCAAGAAACCTTGTACCTACACTCTTAGATCCCTCTGTTCGACAACACTCCCCAGAGCCCTATCATTAACTGTGTAGGCCCTGCCCATGTTAGACTTCCCAAAATGCAACACCTGACATTTCTCTGTCATTACTTAAATTCTATCAGCCCACCCGGCCAATCGATCAAGATCCTGCTGCAATTTTTCACAACCATCTTCACAATCTGTAAAATCATCCACTTTTATCTAATCAGCAAACTTGCTAATCTTGCCATGTATGTTCTTATCTATTCTCCTCATAGCTTGCTTTCTACACAATCTTTGTTTTATTGGCTTATTTGGCCTAGCTGCATTCAAGTTCCTTTCTGAATGTTATGAAACAAATTGCCAGTAATTGGGGTCCACCATTGAAACTTAAGGTGTCTCAATAAACAACCTGAAATGAGTGACACTATTTAATTTTACAGTGATTCTCTTAATGCCCTGCTATTATTTTATAACAAATGGATTCTCGCAATGTTTGATGTTAGGCAAAAAGGCTAGTAGATTCCAGCATTGGCTCTCTTAGCTCTTGAATAGGCTTGTTACATTTATGTTTTTCAATATGCCAAGGCCATTCCTGAATCTTGGTAACTTTAGAAGATCTTGAGTTATGTATTCACTATATTTTCATTCATTTCTTTTAGACTCAAAGGACACAGATCATCAGGTCAAGGGGATGTCACAACCTTTATATCCATTATTTTGCCTCATTCCTTTTCTTTTGCAAAGGCAATAATTTTAACTTGCTCTGACCCTTTTGTACCTGGACTTTCCGAGTATTAAGATGTTTTTTGTCATGTAATACCATGAAGGGAGATACAAAATATCTTTTCAAAGTCCCTGCCATCTCCATAAATCCCATTATTGATTCTCCAGACTGTTCCTATAAGGGATTAACATTTATATTTATTTTAACTAATCTCTTTTATTTTGCATAATTGTAGAAGGTTTTACTGATCCGATTTTATATTTCTTGGGCTACTCAAAATCTATTTTCTTCCTTTATTATTATCCACAAAGTGTATATGATGAGTGAAAGTGATTAGCGAGTGACGATCTCTATTGTTATACTACATTAATCCACCATACTAAAAATTTGATGGTGCTGGATTAGCAGACTTTCGAGTCCACTGGATATCATTCCTAGAATAATACAGCACATAAATGGGCCCTTCAATGCCAACCATAAGAACCTACCTATACTTATCCCATTTACCAACACTTTGTTTGTAATGGGCCTATCCCACTTAGGCGACCTTTTAGGCGACTGCAGGAGACTATGCGGTCGCCACATGTTCGCAGGTGGTTGCCGGGGAGTCGTCTTCATGGTCGTGAGGAGTTCCTGCATTCTGGGAACTAGTCGCGGCCTCATTATGGTCGCTGCAAATTTTACAACGTTGAAAAATTAGTGGTGACCAGGATGAAGCCGCCATGGAGAGTAGTGAGAATTCTCGTGCTGTAGATGGGTTGCCAGGAGGTCCTAGTGGGTTGCCAGGAGGTCGAAGGTTCTCGTGGGTTGTAGCCGGTGCTGACCGGTGAATTTCATTAGTTCATTTGGAAAAGAAACGTAAGCATTAGTTTTTTGAACCAAGGATAAGCGACAGGTAATGTTAAATGTCCGCCGAGCTTCACAGCCGTGTATCTCTGACTTCTTAAAAGTTGTCTCCACTCCTTCTCATAGAAACATAGAAACATAGAAATTAGGAGCAGGAGTAGGCCATTCGGCCCTTCGAGCCTGCACCGCCATTCAATATGATCATGGCTGATCATCCAACTCAGTATCCCGTACCTGCCTTCTCTCCATACCCTCTGATCCCCTTAGCCACAAGGGCCACATCTAACTCTCTCTTAAATATAGCCAATGAACTGGTCTCAACTACCCTCTGTGGCAGAGAGTTCCAGAGACCCACCACTCTCTGTGTGAAAAAATTCCTTCTCATCTCGGTCCTAAAGGATTTCCCCCTTATCCTTAAGCTGTGACCCCTTGCCCTGGACCTCCCCAATATCGGGAACAATCTTCCTGCATCTAGCCTGTCCAACCCCTTAACAATCTTGTAAGTTTCTATAAGATCCCCTCTCAATCTCCTAAATTCTAGAGAGTATAAACCGAATCTATGCAGTCTTTGTTCATAAAACAGTCCTGACATCCCAGGAATCAGTCTGGTGAACCTTCGCTGCACTCCCTCTATGGCAATAATGTCCTTCCTCAGATTTGGAGACCAGAACTGTACGCAATACTCCAGGTGTGGCCTCACCAAGACCCTATACAACTGAAGTAGAACCTCCCTGCTCCTATACTCAAATCCTTTTGCTATGAAAGCTAACATACCATTGGCTTTCTTCACTGCCTGTTGTACCTGCATGCCTACTTTCAATGACTGGTGTAACATGACACCCAGGTCGCGCTGCATCTCCCCTTTTCCTAATCGGCCACCATTTAGATAGTAGTCGGTTTTCCTATTTTTGCCACCAAAGTGGATAACCTCACATTTATCCACATTATACTGCATCTGCCAAACATTTGCCCACTCACCCAGCCTATCCAAGTCACCTTGCATTCTCCTAGCATCCTCCTCACAGCTAACACTGCCCCCCAGCTTAGTGTCATCCGCAAACTTGGAGATATTTGCCTTCAATTCCCTCATCCAGATCATTTATGAATATTGTAAATAGCTGGGGTCCCAGCACTGAGCCTTGCGGTACCCCACTAGTCACTGCCTGCCATTGTGAAAACGACCTGTTTACTCCTACTCTTTGCTTCCTGTTTGCCAGCCAGTTCTCTATCCACATCAATACTGAACCCCCAATGCCATATGCTTTAAGTTTATATACTAATCTCTTATGTGGGACCTTGTCGAAAGCCTTCTGGAAGTCCAGATACACCACATCCACTGGTTCTCCCCCATCCACGCTACTAGTTACATCCTCGAAAAATTCCACAAGATTCGTCAGACATGATTTATCTTTCGTAAATCCATGCTGACTTTGTCCAATGATTTCACCACTTTCCAAATGTGCTACTATCCCATCTTTAATAACTGACTCTAGCAGTTTCCCCACTACCGATGTTAGACTAACTGGTCTGTAATTCCCCGTTTTCTCTCTCCCCCCCTTCTTAAAAAGAGGGGTTACGTTTGCTACCCGCCAATCCTCAGGAACTACTCCAGAATCTAAAGAGTTTTGAAAGATTATCACTAATGCATCCACTATTTCCGGAGCTACTTCCTTAAGTACTCTGGGATGCAGCCTATCTGGCCCTGGGGATTTATCGGCCTTTAATCCATTCAATTTACCCAACACCACTTCCCGACTAACCTGGATTTCACTCAAGTACTCCTTGACCTGCGGTCCCCTGCTATTTCCGGCAGATTATTTATGTCTTCCTTAGTGAAGACGGAACCAAAGTAGTTATTCAATTGGTCCGCCATATCCTTGTTCCCCATGATCAACTCACCTGTTTCTGACTGCAAGGGACCTACATTTGTTTTAACTAATCTATTTCTCTTCACATATCTATAAAAACTTTTGCAGTCAGTTTTTATGTTCCCTGCCAGTTTTCTTTCATAATCTATTTTTCCTTTCCTAATCAAGCCCTTTGTCCTTCTCTGCTGGTCTCTGAATTTCTCCCAGTCCTCTGGTATGCTGCTTTTTCTGGCTACTTTGTACGCATCATCCTTTGCTTTGATACTATCCCTGATTTCCCTTGTTATCCACGGATGCACTACCTGGTCTATTCTTCTGCCAAATTGGGATGAACAATTTTTGTAGTTCATCCATGCAGTCTTTAAATGTCTTCCATTGCGTATCCACCGTCAACCCTTTTAGAATTGATTGCCAGTCAATCTTGGCCAATTCACGTCTCATACCCTCAAAGTTACCTTTCCTTAAGTTCAGAACCATTGTTTCTGAATTAACAATGTCACTCTCCATCCTAATGAAGAACTCGACCATATTATGGTCACTCTTGCCCAAGGGGGCACGCACAATAAGACTGCTAACTAACCCTTCCTCATTACTCAATACCCAGTCTAAAATAGCCTGCTCTCTCGTTGGTTCCTCTACATGTTGATTTAGATAACTATCCCTCATACTTTCCAAAAAATCCTCTTCCTCAGCGCCCCAGCCAATTTGATTCACCCAATCTATATGTAGATTGAAGTCACCCATTATAACTGTTTTGCCTTTGTCACACGCATTTCTAATTTCCTGTTTGATACCATCCCCAACTTCACTACTACTGTTAGGTGGCCTGTACACAACTCCCACTAGCGTTTTCTGCCCCTTAGTGTTTCGCAGCTCTACCCATACCGATTCCACATGCTCCAAGCTAATCTCCTCTCTAACCAGCAACGCTACCCCACCTCCTTTTCCTTTCTCTCTATCCCTCCTGAATATTGAATATCCCTGGATGTTCAGCTCCCAGCCTTGGTCACCCTGGAGCCATGTCTCCGTGATCCCAACTATATCATACTCATTAATAGCTATCTGCACGTTCAACTCATTCACCTTATTACGAATACTCCTTGCATTGAGACACAAAGCCTTCAGGCTTGTTTTTACATCGCTCTTACCCCTTATACAATTTTGTTGAGAAGTGGCCCTTTTTGAGTTTTGCCCTGGTTTTGTCTGCCTGCCACTTTTCATTTTCACCTTGCTCCCTATTGCTTCCACCCTCGTTTTACACCCACCTGCCTCTCTGCTCTTGTACCCATCCCCCTGCCACATTAGTGTAAATCCTCCCCGACAGCACTAGCAAACACTCCCCCAAGGACATTGGTTCCATTCCAGCCCAGGTGCAGACCGTCCTGTTTGTACTGGTCCCACCTCCCCCAGAAATGGTTCCAGTGCCCTAAAAATTTGAATCCCACCCCCTTGCACCATTTTTCAAGCCACGTATTCATCTGCAATATCCTCCTATTTCTACTCTGACTGGCCCATGGTACTGGTAATAATCCAGAGATTATTACCTTTGAGGTCCTACTTTTGAGTTTATCTCCTAGCTCCCTAAATTCACCTTGTAGGACCTCATCCCTTTTTTTCCCTATATCGTTGGTGCCAATATGCACCACGACAACTGGCTGTTCACCCTCCCCCTCCGGAATGTTCTGCAGCCGTTCAGTAACATCCCTGACCTTTGCACCAGGGAGGCAACATACCATCCTGGAGTCTCTTTTGCGGCCGCAGAAATGCCTATCTATTCCCCTGACAATTGAATCCCCTATTACAATAGCCCTTCCCCTCTTTTTTCCCCCATCATGTGCTGCAGAGCCACCCATGGTGCCATGAACTTGGCTGCTGCTGCATTCCCCTGATGAGCCATCTCCCTCAACAGTATCCAAAATGGTAAACCTGTTGAGTAAACCTGTTCTCCTCCCTCTCCCCCCCCCTCCCCTCTCCCCCCTCTTTTAAAGGACTTACTGTACACTGTGTTTTAGCTGTCTTAATTACAGCACCAACTGTACTGTTCATCGCGGTGCGTGTCTGTATCACCTTGGCTTTGCACTGTGTGAATTTCACTCAGACAGCACTCCCACCGCTTGCTTGCATAACAGGATGGTGAAGGAAGTGATGTATGTGTGTGTTCCAATCTGACAGTCGCCATTCCAGTTGCTGGTTTTTCAGGCGACTGCTGGCAACTTGACAGTCACCGGCAGTCGCCTGAAAAATCGCCTACGTGGGACAGGCCCATAAGCCTTTTCTATTTGTTGAATCACGTCTTCAATGTGAGAGTACCACATTCTCATGCAGTGAATTCTAGATAGCGGGTACTTTCAGGGTTTCTTTTTCTCTCAGATCCCACTGCTTATTTTAAAACAATGTCCTTTTGTTTTTATCTGTTACAGGGAAGGGTTTCTCGCTATCCACCCGACAATGATCTTCATAATTTATTATATTTCTATCAGGTCCTGCCTTGGCCTCTTTTGCTCCATTACAAACCCAGCCAATTCAGTCTCTCCTCACGTCAAACTTTCCGTAAATCTTCTTTGTGTTTTCTTCAGTGCATTCATGTCTTTATACAACTTCTCCACCTGTTCTGCCACTTTTAGCTTTATGGACCTTTACTCCAAGGTATCTTTTTTCTCAATCTGCCATGGGGCTCTACCATTCATGATGTGTATGCTACACTTATTAGAACAACCAAAATGCATCAAGTAACACTCAGAATTCCACCTACCAATGCTCCACTCAAATTACCAATGATCAGTATTTTTCTATAACCTAAGATGATGTTGCTTGCTATCAACCACATCAATTTTCTGTCTAATCTGCAAATTTACTAATCAAACTTCCTACATCCATATCCAAATCATAATGCATATGACAAACAGCAAGATTGTAGCACCACTATTTTCAGGTTTACAATTAAAAAAAGCACCTCCACCGTCATCTTCAATCTCACATTTTCCAACTTGGATCCCCTGGGGTCCACCCTTTAGGGCCAGCCTTTCATATTGAACTTGTCAAAGGCCCTACTGAGGTTTATATACATGACATGAAGCACACTGTTTTCATCAATATAATTTGATTGTATTTTATGATTGTACAATATTCAGACAGGATCTCCTACTAATCTCCTCTACAAAGCTAAGCTGACTATTCCTGATCTACCTCTGCCATTCCAAGTGTAGATTAATCCTGTGTCTCAATTTTGTAATAACTGTGCCACCACTTACATTATACAGTATTCATTGTTGTAATTTCCACAATTATGGGCCTGTCCCACTATACGAGTTTACCCAAGAGCTCTCCCGAGTTTAAAAAAAAACCCATGGTAAGTACGTAGAATGTACTTATCGGGTACGTCGGAGCTCGGGACATCTATTAGCGGCTCGTAACGCTAACAGCAGGTACTCCGGAAACGCGGTAAGCTCGTGATGATATTTCAACATGTTGAAAAATGTCCACGAGAGCCCCGAGTACCTACGAGCGGCTATTACCGTAATTCTCCGAGTTCGAATCAGGGGAAACTCGTACAGTGGGACAGGCCCATCATCCTGCTGTCCTTATTGAATAAAGGGGTTCAAAATGTTATTATTAGTGCTCCAACATGGTTGTATTTTACTTAAAAAGTAATTAGCAAAATACTGATTTTTCCAGTGATAGGTTACAAGAGAAGCAAAGGAAACTGGGTGAACTGAGCTTCAAGGAAGTGTGGACTTTCAAGGGAGGATGGGAATCAGAGTTTTAAGGATTCACTATATTCCAGAGAGTTTCAAGGGTGTAGATGAATTACCACATTGTGAAGCTGATCGTGAACTATCGGAATGTCTGAATAGCCAGATAGAATATTATTGGATTATTACTGTAGATGTACCAAGTTAAGGTATTGGTGGTTTTGAGCCAGCTGATTGCTCCTGGGCTATAAAAAGAAAGCTCGACAAGCTGCAGTACTGGTGGCGCTAGTAGAGCGGCTGCCTCTCAGCGCCAGAGACCTGGGTTCGATCCTGATCTTGGGTGCTGTCTGTGCAGAGTTTGTACGTTCTCCCTGTGACTGAGTGGGTTTCCACAGAGTGCTCGGGTTTCGTCCCACATCCCAAAGATATACAGGCTTGAAGGTTAATTGGCCTGTAAAATAGCCCCTTATGGGAAAGTGGGATTACATGAACTGATGTGCATGGGTTATCTATAGTTGGGCCAAACGGCCTGTTTCCACACTATATCTATAAACTGAAATTAAATCCATTGCTTTTGCTTATTGTATAGGAGGGGCAAAGATATGCACAATTTGAGAAGAAGCTCTAAACTAATTTGAGAATTGAGAATTTTCATAATTTTGTATCTCGGTAGATCTTGTTATGTAATAAAAGTTCATTAGATGATCAACTACTACTGCCAATATTTTATCCTAAATCAAAGATACTAAGCATGGTGGCTTATTATACTATGGCAATACACTCAGCTATAGCATATCCAGGCAGAAAACCTTTACTAATGCTCTGTTGAGGCTAATATATGTGATTGCATCTGAAATTGTAAACATACCAAGAAAAATCCAGTGTTAGAAAAGGGTGTATAGACAGAAATGCAAGGTCAGACAGAATATGACTAATTTGCAGACCTGAAACCATTCCACATTTGTCACAATGAGTTTATAGTAAGCCAGGGTACAACAAGTGGACTCACCCACTGCTCCAAAGAAAAGATTGTGGACATGAGCCATACTGAACACAGAAGAGTCAGCACGAAAGCAGTTGCAAGGAGGTTTGTTTACTGGTTCCATTTCGATATTGAACTTGCATCATTAGTAAGCACCTGCTGTAATTTCAAAGGTTGTAGGAACAAGCCACCAAAAAAACAAATGCCCTAATCAGAGAGTACATGTAAACTTGTGTGAAAGGGAATGACAGTTTCCTCGTTCCGATCCTTAGTCAATCAAAATTGACCAAAATGAAATAAATTAGTTCATACATTCCAATGAACATACTTTAAATAATTTTAGAAGTATATATGTACTGTACATTGTGGCTTTCCTGATGAGTTTGCTTTTAAAAGTAGCCAGCTTTAATCTTAATTGTCCAGCATAAATGAAGTATGCTCGTATTCCTACATTTTGTCTATTTTCAATTGAAAGTATGATTCAAAATAGTTGCAGCAAGTTTTCAAGTTGTAAGTATTGTAGAAATATTCAAACCCAGCATAAAATATTGTTTTTCAAATTCCATGAAGTATCATAGGGTAAATATCTGCAGGATACTTGAAGAGATGAGTGAAAACATGCATGAGACTTATGCAACCAAATTTAGCTGTGTGGCATCAGGAACGACACCAGGTTCTTCAGGGACCACACCAACACCTGCAGTTGGGTGAACTCACGTGATACATTTTATTTAATGGTAAGAAAGTCTAGGACCACATGGGGGCACTGTGGGTTACACAAAAAGCTGGAGAAACTCAGCGGGTGCAGCAGCATCTAAAGAGCGAAGGAGATAGGCGACGTTTCGGGTCGAGACCCTTCTTCAGACTGAAGAAGGGTCTCGACCCGAAACGTCGCCTATCTCCTTCGCTCTTTAGATGCTGCTGCACCCGCTGAGTTTCTCCAGCTTTTTGTGTAACCCTCGATTCTCCAGCATCTGCAGTTCCTTCTTTAACAATGGGGGCACTGTCCCTCACCAACAGAGCACATGTGCAATGACACTGGTCGGGGCCGCAAAGCATTTTTGAAAGTGAGGGGGCTGAGCGATCACTGATCATCGGCTCGGGGGGTACCCAACAAGGGAGCGGAGTGACCGAGCTGGGTGAGGAGGTGCCCCCCTCTTATGGTAGGCACTTTTTCAAATTTGATGTATTAAAATCATATTTTAGTGCATTGTAGAAGTATGATTTCATACTTTTTGTTTTTTGTTTTAAGTATTTTTATGATAATGTAGGGCTTACATGAGAGATAGAATCATCAAACCATGACATTAATAAAGGGGGTATATGTTTGTGGAAACGTTACTTTTTTTGAAGTAAGATTTTAGAGAAATCTAAATTGTAGTAGAATTATACATTTCAACGCAATGCCGCCAAATTGTACCTGTATGTGTTTGATGTAAAAACGGGGGGAAAAAAGAAGGAAATGTAGATTAGAATGAGTGAAGGACTTACTTGAAGTGTGATAAGGTCCAATTAAGTTTTGACGAAACTACATGTTTTTCCAGAAGTCTTGATCGGTTCCTCTTCCTACTGTCATTTTTCAAAACAAACTAATTTGCCACGGTGACTAAGTCTAACAAAGACGTGCGTTCTTTGTGGACATGAAGAACAGTTGTTGAGACGGCCCATGTCTTTAACCGTCTCACTGTCGAGAAAGACCTCTCTCTTACAGCATTGGTCGAAGGTTTGACGAGAATTTCTCTGCTAGTTGCCCCAGCCCCCCCCCCCCCCCCCCCCGGTTTCCATGGCACTTGCTGGTGATCTCAGGGGTGTTCTAGCAGCTCAGTCCTGGTCTTCGAAGGAAGCATGGCGATTTCAGTCTTCTTCCTGCATTTCACCCTTGCGTCAAGAGGAAATGCTGACATACAGGTTGCTTTTCTGAAGAAGGGTCTCAACCCGAATCGTCACCCATTCCTTCTCTCCAGAGATGCTCCCTGTCCCGCTGAGTTACTCCAGCATTTTGTGTATTTTTTTCCTGACAATACAGCTTTGGCCTTGAAGAGGCAATGCTGGCAGTGTCTGGATTATCATGGCTGCCAGTCTTTGCCCATTTATGTGGGTGGGCATAGTCAGTCCTGGTCTGTGGGCAGAAAGAGGTTTTGGCATTTCAGGCTTGCCCCAACTGCTTAATCTTAGCCTCTAGTAGAGGAAATGGCTAAGTATTCTTTGGTCTGTTTACAGTAAATCCGCGTTATAATGGACCATGGAAAAGGGAGTGATATCTGTTATTGTGCAGATGATGGTTAATAGACAAAAGGACACAAAGTGCTGGAGTAATTCAGCGGGTCAGGATCTCTGGAGAACATGGATAGGTATAATCTGGACCCTCCTCAGACTGATTCAGTTGGCTGAGTTACTCCAGCACTTTGTGTTGTTTCACTTTAAAACTAGCCTCGTTACCATGAATGTGACGTGGGATATATTGGTGCCTCCGGGAGAGAAGGAAGGTGGCGGAGGGGGAGAAAGAGGTTTCGAGTGGAAGAGACCTACTAGACAGAGCAACAGGAGAAGCAGGTGGTGGTGTTCGAGTGGATAGCGGATAAGGCCAGCACCGACAACAAGAAACAGCAGCAGTGCGAGAGGCTAGCTGGTGCACCTTGTGAATCAGGGGTGGAGTCAGAAAGCCAGGGCTCTAAATGGTTGGGAGATGGTGCGAGCCGGGGATGGGTAGGAAGGTCACTCCATTCACATGCAGTTTACACATGCCATATGTGGCTACTCAGGAATGTCAACTGAGCTCTCTTTAATTTTTTAATATTAGAAAGGTTCCCAAATGGTCCATGCAGATCAATTACTGTTCTGTGTGCACTGACCTCTGACAGAAAAAGTTGTGCATATGTACAAGTAACATGTAATTGAGAGGAATAATACAATAATGGGTGATTTTAATGCTGTTGAAGATCAGTATAGATATAGCAGCAGAATCTGTTTATGGAAATTATGGTTACTTCCCCACAGAGTTGGTTTTTCAGTTATGGAACAGACAATAATCCGTTAAGTAAACAGCAGTTGAATAGGAGAAAAGGAATGACCTGTCCTTTGTGGAAGCTTTTAACGGTACCCCGGACGTGGCGCCGACTGACGAGAAGCCGAAGCAAAGTGGGAAGCCAAATAACCGAATGGAAACAAAGCCGAAACGCCAACTAACCGAAAAGGTGGGATGACTAAAAAGCGACTAACCAAAAGGCTGCGTTGCCTGAAAGCAAATTCACCGAATGGCAGCTCTGCCGAAAATGCAGCTACCAGAAAGGCGGCGTCACCTACAAGCCAACCGGACCGAATGCCGTCAACAGAAAAGTAAAATAACGGACATAACTTTGCTGGGGGGCAGGACTTGTCAGTGATTGTCCATCACATCACTGTGGAGGGATGGACATTGTCCCACACCTCCACCCAACCTACAGCCCGCAGAGGGTGGCCGTAGGAGAGTGGGGGCTTTCCCGAGGGATGCGCACCTTCGGCCGCTTACAACTTGGTGCTTGGGTTCAGATTGCCCAGTCACCTATGGCTTGTGTTGGAAAATGACCCCCACACTCTTGTCTCCCCTTTCTCTCTCTCACCCCTCTCCCTCTTCTTTCTCCCCTCCCCCTCTCCCTTCTCTCTCTCTCCCCTTCTCTCCCCCTCTCTCTCTCCCCCCTCTCTCTCTCTCCCCATCTCCCCTCTCTCTCCCCCCTCCTCTCTTTCTCTCCCCCTCTCCCCTCTCTCTCCCCCTCCTCTCTCTCCCCCCCTCTTCTCTCCCCTCTCTCTCTCTCTCCCCCCTCTCTCTCTCTCCTACCTTCTCTCTCTCCCCTCCCTTCTCTCCCCCTCTCTCTCTCCCCCTTTCCCCTTCTCTCACCCCTCTCTCTCCCCCCTCCCTCTCCCCCTCTCTCTCCCCTCTCTCTCCCCCTCCTCACTCCAATCTCTCCCTTTCCTCTTTTTCTCACCCATTTTCTCTCTCCCCCCCTCTTCTCCCCCTTCTCTTCCCCCTCTCCTCTCTCCCCCTTTCTCTTCTCTCTCCTCCTCTCTCTCCCCTTCTCTCCTCCTCTCTCCCTCACTCCCCTTCTCTCTTTCTCTCCCCTCTTACTCGCTCCCCCCTCTCTCCTCTTTTTCTCTCCCCTTTTCTCTCCCCCTCTCTCTCCCTTTTCTCTCCCCCCTTCTCTTCCCCCTCTCCTCTCTCTTCCTCTCTCCCCCCTCCTCTCTCTCCCCTTCTCTCTTTCTCTCCCCCTTTCTCCCCCCATCTCTCTCTTCCTTCTCTCTCTCCCTCCTCTCTCTCTCCCCCCCTTATGCCGAGCGGCTATGGAAGTTGAGAAAACTGGCATGACAGCAAAGATAGACACAACATGCTGGAGTGATTCAGTTGGACAGGCAGCATCTCTGGAGAGAAGGAATGGGTGGCGCTTCGGGTCATGACTCTTCAGACTCAGTCTTCAAGTGTGAAGGATGGTCTCGACATGAAACGTCACCCATTCCTTCTCTCCAGAGATGCTGCCTGTTCCGCTGAGTTACTCCAGCTTTTTGTGTCCATCTCTGGTTAAAACAATCTACAGATTCTGGTGTTTTGTGCGTGGAAGCATGTGTGCATTCCGCATTTACTATGCCCCGAGCCGTCTGCCCCCCCACTACCCCCCCCACCCCCCCCTTCCGACCCCCAGACCCTGACACCCACACCGGGTGATTCACCCCCACCCTGGCCGCGGGGACAGGCGGCTCGGGGCATAGTAAATGTGGAACGCTCACAAGCTCCGACGCACAAAACACCAGAATCTGTAAACTGTTTTAACTGAAGCTGCCCTTAACCTGCCTTGTAAACTGTTTTAACCGATGCTGCCTGTCCCACTGAGTCACTCCAGCATGTTGTGTCTATCTTTGCTGTCAGCGCCAGTCTTCTCAACTTCCATAGCTGCTCTGCATAAGAGAGGCGGGGAGAGAGAGAAGAGCGGGAAAGTGAAAAGGGGAGAGAGAGGAGGAGGAGAGAGAGGAGGAGAGAGAGAAGGGGAGAGGGAGAGGGGGAGAGAGAGGGGATGGGGAGAGAGAGGGGATGGGGAGAGAGAGGGGGGAAAGGGGGGGAAAGGGGAGAGAAAGAGAGGAGAGAGAGAAAGGGGTGAGATGGGATGGGAGAGAAAAGGGGAGAGAGAGAGAGAGAGAGAGAGAGAGAGAGAGAGAGAGAGAAGATGGAAGAGAAAGAGAGGAGAGAAAGAGAGGAGGGGAGAGAGAAGGGAGAGGGGGAGAGAGAGAAGAGGGGAGAGAAAAAGAGGGGAGAGAGAAGGGGGAGAAAGAGGAGGGGAGAGAGTTGGGGGGGAGAGAGAGGGGGGATAGAGAGGGGGAGAGAAAGAGAGAAGGGGAGAGAGAGGAGGAGGGGAGAGAGGAGGAGAGAGAAGGGAGAAAGAGAGAAAAGGGGGGAGAAAGAGGAAGAAGGGAGAGAGAGAGGGGGGAGAGAGAGAAGAGGGGAGAGAGAGAAGAGGGAAACGGGAGCATGGATTCATTTTCCCACACAAGCCATAGATGACTGGGCAATCTGAACCCAAGCACCAAGTTTTAAGTGCCGAAGGTGCGCATCCCTCTGGACAGCCCACACTCTCCCACGGCCACCCTCCGCGGGCTGTGGGTCAGGTGGAGTGGAGGTGTGAGACAATGTTCATTCCTCCACAGTGATGTGATGGACGCGGGGGTCTGGACCAATCGCTGACAAGTCCCAACCCCCGGCAAAGTCATGTCCGTATTTGACTTTTCCGTTGAGCGGCATTCGGTCATTTGGCTTGTAGGCGACGCCGCCTTTCGGGTAGTTGCCGTTTCAGCAGAGTGGCCATTCGGTGAGTTTGCTTTTAGGCGATGCAGCCTTTTGGTTAGTTGGCGTTTCGACTTTGTTTCCATTCGGGTATTTGCCGTTTTGGCTTTGTTTCCATTCGGTTATTTGGCTTCCACTTCTTTGCTTCGGCTTTTTGTCCGTCGGTGCCACATCCGCACATGCTTTTAACAGTTGTTACTGGAATATAATTAGGTTGACTACAACCTCCAACAATATTGTGCCTTTCCAGTACGAAAGCATTCTGAAGCATTTTATGGGACAAAACACTGACAAAATCCAAGTTCAGTGTGTAAATTCTATATACCTAATTGCAGAGCCTTCATTGTTGGATTGGTTGGAATGAGGATTGCACGGGAGTCTTGATTGGAAATATATAGTTATTAATGAGTTTCATGGCTCAGAAAGAAAACACCGAGAGCAAAGCTTTTGATTGATTTGAATATACAGATAGTCTTTATTCTGAGTGAGTAAATTGGGTCTGAATTAATCTTCCAAATATAATTTCAGAGTTCATGAATTTGTGAGTAATATAGTAGAAATGGTTGGTTGGAAACATTGCTCATTTGTTTAAAAAGAATGTGTAAATATAAGTTAGGTTCAAATCAATGAGTTTGCTGATGCTCCATGTCAATTTTATTCTCAGGATGTGGGCGTTATGGCAAGGCGAACATGCATTGCTCATCTCTAATTATCTTTGAGACAATGGTAATGGGCTACCTTTTTGAACTGCTGCAGTTTGTGAAAATTCTTCATTTCGCAATTTGCCATTTTTGAATTTCGATCTGGTTGCATTAAAGAAACAGTTGACATGCCAAAGTTGGGACAATATATGACTTTAGGGAAATAAGGATGTCAATGTGTTCCCATTGTCTACTTTGGTCCTACTTTCTTGATCTTCCCAGCTGCAATCGTTCAGTAAATGAACAACAGGAAAATCGTGAGATGAATGCTGGGTCAGAAATAATGAAATAAGGAAGATTAATAAATGTCAAAATGTGGGTTTTCATATGACCAATTTCCAAGCAAAAGATTGCTAACTAAATGTGTGAAATTGGAGATAATATGTTAGTTGAAGATGAGAAAACAAAGAGAAACAAATAGAAACAAAGGAGACGCATATCATTCTTGGATTAGTAATATCTATACATTCAGTTCTGAGTTTGTGACTAATAATGCAAGGCCTTGACCAAGGTTAGTTCATGATTCTTAATGGAAAAGGTTTAACCTGATTTCATAAAATCAGGTTTCCCACCGCCAGAAAATGTTGTGGATGCGGTGTGTATGGTATTTTGTAGAAAACCTTTGATAACCTTTGTAATCACTCACTATTACAATAGTGGGTGATTACAACTTGAATGGGATTGCTTTTGGTCTAGGGGCCTACATATGAAGACACTGTTATGTTCATCAAGAGACTCTTCGGCAATGAAACACGGCAGTTTATATAAGTATTAATGGAGGAACATTTTGGAAAGTGACCATACTTCTGTATGTTTCAAGATAATTATGGACAGGATTAAATTGTTCCTGTCTCACTAATTTGATTAATTGGAAGACTGTGAGGTATTGGTGCAAGGAATCTTGTTGTATGCAATGTGTACAACAAATGGATGCAAATGCAGAAGGAAAAACGAGTGCATTTGCAGGTGACATGAACATTGGTGATGTTCTGGATAATGAGACAGATTATCTAAGTTTACAGAAAAATAAACATCAGGTATAGAATATAAGTCACAATTAGTAGGGTGTTTAAAGATTTTTAAATGAGATTTGAAGGGAAAGTATTTTTTTTATGCAGAATATGTTTGCTATCAGGAACCTACTGCCAGATTTAATATCAGAGCTATGCAGCTTATCAGAGCTATGGCAGCTTATTTAAACTGAATAAGGTGGGATGTCAAATGGGATAGTCGAGGATGTAGTTAAAGGGAAAGAGAGTAAATGGATGGTTAATGACCCCAGAATTAACAGGAAAGGAAGCTCACAAAGGCATAGGAGAGTATGACCAAGTGTAATAGGGATCGATGTGAAAGGTGAGATGCATAAGGAATTAAAAGTATTGTATATGAATGCGCGAAGTATAAGAAGTAAAGTAGATGTGCTTGAGGCTCAGTTAGAGGTTGGTAGATATGACATTGTGGGGATTACCAACACGAGGCTGCAAGAGGATCAGGCCAATACTCAGGGTTACACATCCTATAGGAAGGACAGGCAGGTGGGCAGAGAAGGGGGGGGGGGGGGGGGGGGTGGGTAGCTCTGCTGGTGAAGGATGGAATTCAGTCCCTTGCGAGGGAAGACATAGGGACTGATGAGGTAGAGTCACTGTGAATTGAGTTGAGGAATTGTAAAGGCAAGAAGACACTAATTTATCTTATTTACAGACCCCCAAATAGTAGCTCGGATGTAGGGTGTAAGTTACAGCAGGAGTTAAAACTGGCATGTAACAAAGGTAATGCCACTGTGGTGATGGGGGATTTCAATATGCAGGTAGACTGGGAAAATCAGGTTGGTTCAGGACCCCAAGAAAGAGAGTTTGTAGAATGCCTCCGAGATGGATTCTTAGAGCAGCTTGTAATGGAGCCGACCAGAGAAAAGGCAATTCTGGATTTAGTGTTGTCCAATAAACTAGATATGATAAGGGAACGCGAGGTAAAGGAACCGCTTGGAGGTAGTGATCATCATATGATTAGTTTTAATCTGCAATTTGAGGAGGAGAACGTTAAATCGGAAGTGGCAGTGACGCAGTTGAACAAAGGGGATTATGAAGGCATGAGAGGGGAGCTGGCCAAAGTAGACTGGAAAGGGATCCTAGCAGGAATGACGGTGGAACAGCAATGACAGGAATATCTGGGCATAATCCGGAAGTCTCAGGATCATTTCATTCCAAAAAGGAAGAAAGATTCTAAGGGGAGTAGGAGGCAACTGTGGCTGACAAGAGAAGTTAGGGATAAAATAAACCTAAAAGAAAAGATGTATAACACAGCAAAGAGTAGCCGGAAGCCAGAGGATTGGGAAACTTTCATATGACAACAGAAGGAAATAAAACGGGCAATACGAGATGAAAAGATGAAGTACGAGGGGAAGCTGGCCAGGAACTTAAAGGAGGACAGTAAAAGCTTCTTTAGATAAGTTAAGGGAAAAAGAGTAGCAAAGTCAACTGTGGGTCCCTTGAAGGCAGACACGGGTGAAATTATTATGGGCAACAAGGAAATGGCAGAAGAGTTGAATAGGTACTTCGGATCTGTCTTCACTAAGGAGGACACAAACAATCTCCCAGATGTTCTGGACGACAGAGGATCTAAGGGGGTAGAAGAACTGAAATAGGCGAGAAATAGTATTGGGGAGGCTAATGGGACTGAATGATGATAAATCCCCTGGGCCTGATAATCTGCATCCCAGGGTTCTCGAGGAGGTGGCTCTAGAAATAGTGGACGCATTGGTGATCATTTTCCAATGTTCAATAGATTCAGGATCAGTTCCTGTGGATTGGAGGATAGTTATGTTATCCCACTTTTCAAGAAAGGAGCGAGAGAGAAAACGGGGAAATACAGACCAATTAGCCTGACTTCGGTGGTGGGAAAGATGCTGGAGTCAATTATTAAAGAGGTAATAATGGGGCATTTGGATAGCAGTAAAAGGATTACTCCAAGTCAACATGGATTTATGAAAGGGGAATCATGCTTGACTAATCTTCTGGAATGTTTTGAGGATGTGACAAGTAAAATGGATGAAGGGGTGCCAGTGGATGTAGTGCATCTAGACTTTCAGAAAGCCTTTGATAAGGTCCCGCACGGGAGACTGGTGACTATAATTAGAGCACATGGTATTGGGGGTAGGGTGGTGACATGGATAGAAAATTGGTTGGCAGACCGGAAGCAAAGAGTAGGAGTGAACGGGTCCTTTTCAGAATGGCAGGCAGTGGTGAGTGGAGTGCCGCATGGCTCGGTGTTGGGGCCGCAACTGTTTACCATATATATTAATGATTTGGAAGGGGGAATTAGGAGCAACACTAACAGGTTTGTGGATGACACAAAGCTGGGTTTCTGTGTGAACTGTGAAGAGGATGTTAGGAAGTTGTAGGGGGACCTGGACAGGTTGAGTGAGTGGGCAGATGCATGGCAGATGCAGTATAATATAGATAAATGTGAGGTTATCCACTTTGGCTGCAAAAACAAGGGGGCAGATTATTATCTCAATGAGGTTAGGCTAGGTAAGGGGGAGGTACAGCGAAACCTGGGTGTCCTTGTACTGAAAGTTGACGTGCAGGTACAGTAGGCAGTGAAGAAAGCTAATGGAATGTTGGCTTTCATAACAAGTGGTTTCAGCATAGGAGTAAAGAGGTTCTTCTGCAGCTGTATAGGGCTCTGGTGAGACCACATCTGGAGTATTGTGTACAGTTTACGTCTCCTAATTTGATGAAGGACATCCTTGTGATTGAGGCAGTGCAGCGTAGGTTCACGAGATTAATCCCTGGGATGGCGGGACTGTCATATGAGAAAAGATTGAAAAGACTAGGCTTGTATTCACTGGAGTTTAGGAGGATGAGGGGGAATTCTTATAGAAACATATAAAATTATAAAAAGACTGGACAACCTAGATACAGGAAAAATGTTCCCAATGTTGGGTGAGTCCAGAACCAGGGGGCCACAGTCTCAGAATAAAGGGGAGGTCATTTAAGACTGAGAAAAAAACTTTTTACGCAGAGAGTTGTGAATTTATGGAATTCCCTGCCACAGAGGGCAGTGGAGGCCAAATCACTGGATGGATTTAAGAGAGAGTTGGATAGAGCTCTAGGGGCTAGTGGAATCAAGGGATATGAGTTGAAGGCAGGCACTGGTTATTGATAGCGGACGATCAGCCACGATCACAATGAATGGCGGAGGCTCGAAGGGCCGAATGGCCTCCTCCTGCACCTATTTTCTATGTATGTTTCTATGACAATAATGGTAGACACAAAATGTTGGAGTAACTCAGCCGTTGAGGCAGCATCTTTGGGGAGAAGGAATGGCCGACGTTTCGGGTCGAGATACTCCGGCATTTCGTGTCGACATTAGATTTAAACCAGCAGCTGCAGTTCTTTCCAACACACTATGGCAGTAATGTTTTGGCGTGAAGCGCTTTGAGCGCTGATATTCAATATCCCGAACATCATATTGCAGTGGAAGTCGCCTTTTCTCTGGTTCTCTTAATATGGGTAAACCGTTGCACACCAGATCTCACGCAAGCTTTTGAGCAAGGTTTTGGTCGAATTGGAATCTCAATTCGACAGGGTCTATTGCCTGGGCTTTAATGCCCACATGTCAGTCGGCACTGTTCTGTAAAGATACACGAGTCTTTATCCGTTGTCTTCGTCACTGCCCAGGCATCTGTTTACACTCTGATTTCTATCTAGCTTGTGTTATATTTTAAATGATATCATTTGGATCAGAGGAACTCATCTCCTTACGTACTCCAGCTATAATGCTGGACATCAAATGTCGCGATTGATAAAGTCCGTCGGTGCAACAGCGTGCTGGAGAAGCATAGAGGGGGTTCGGACGTTGAAGTAAAATGGTGAGAATGACTGTTCAAAACCTGAGTGAAATGGACTGGGGTGGGGTGGCGATGCAGTCACCTTCACATCTGAGACCCATACCAAAATGCAATAAACCCGACCATTCAGATGATCGATTGGGAATCAGTCCCACTCAAATGGCCATAATGCTGAAACCAACGTTAGTGAAACGTGGGTAATGGATAAAGGCGTGCGGGTGCAAGCAGATAGCGAAGGCTGATAGTCTTTCCCGACACGTGAGAGCAATACTTTGCAGGCTGATTTGCGCCGACTCATGCAAAATCTGTATCCACCTAAATTTCTTCCAATATCTGTGACGAATGCCTTGATATATTTTCTCTGTGATAACTGAAGACGAATGAGAAGGTATTTGAGATGGGTTTCAAAAGAGGTTCTTTAAACAACAGTAGAATCGTTATTTGTTTCTTGGCAGCTAAATATTGTTTCTAAGGCCTGTGGTATTTTCAATAATTTCCTTCGGATCGGGGGAACCCATCCGCTTCGCAGACCCCTGTCAGATGTGACAGAATGCAGAGGCGCTTACCCGAGCCTCGTGCGGACTGCGCATAGTGAGGGTGTTGGTCGCGAGCTCGCTCTCGCTTCGAGTCGTCACATCCTTTACTCGCCAGCAGCCGCTCGAGGCCGTGGCTCTCCTGGTGCTCGCCGATTCTATCCAATCAAATCCGAGGCTTTTACCTGCTCTCCGGCTCTCTCGCGCTTTGGCGGTTGGCGCAGGCGGCGCGTGCCCTTCATTGCAACGGTAACGCTCGATATCAAATGTCGTTAACGTCCGTTGGTGCGACAGCATGACAGAGAAGTAGAGAGAGTGACCGGTCCAGGTTTACTAAGGTATTAGTAGTGGTAAAACGGGTGAGAATGGAAAAAGTTCAAAAAAGCAGTGAAATGGATTGGGGTGGAGGAGGCGTTGCGGTCACTTTCGCCTCCAAGACCAAAATGCACGATCCACGACCGGTTAGATGACTGGGAATCAATGCCACATAAATGGTCACAACGTTAATGAACATCAATGCTGTTAAAGTTCTTGCCATTAACCATATATTTTCCTTTGACATTCGATCTCCCAAATTGCAACACCTCACATAGCAATGTTACAACATTTTGAGATTAAAAAAAATAAAGTCTGCAATTTATCCCATCAGATAAAGCACACAAAGAAGTTTAATTTGACACCTAATTCATTCATATCTTCAGTATTAAAAAACTTATGGCCGTTTTCATACTCGGAAATTAGCATCTTGTTCCCTATTGCTTTTCCATTGACTTAACTCAAAAGCTGTGATCAAAGCCCATAACTTCCTTAAAAATGAAGAGAACTCAATAAAATTTTCAGTTATTATAGATTGAAGCTTTCTGAAACAAATATGAAACAATCTTACTTGGATGACCTGAAATTAAAGCATATAATTTGTTAGTTACCTAATTGTAGCTAATTACAAAATTCAATGACTAAATCTAAACATCTATCCATTTCTTAAGAAAAGGTTAACATTTTTAAATAGCCTAAGTGTCCAGATAACATTCACACAAGAATTCACAATATAACATGATTTATAAATCTCATTGTCATGAATTTATAGGCCAAATGGAAGGAATTTAGTGTTTAATTCCCGTAAATTAATGGCCATTTAAATCATCTTGCATTTGCGGTGAATTTAAACCCTATATTGGCAGGAAAAATACTGCCGGTTCACATGGGGCCTAAGTCACCTTTTCGCAATGTGAAATTTTGATTAAAGGCATCCTTAGAAGCAACTTTATATGTAAAAATAAACGGCGTACCTTGCTTTGTCCCGTACGTGAGATCAGTCCCGTTGACGGCTTTAGAAGACGATTTTAATATTACTCCTGCTATTAAATTATCCAGCGCTATTGTTAATAAACTTGATAAAACGGCAGTCGGAGCGATTTTTCTTTAGCAACTAAACAGCCTGACAAAGATCGATTTCAACAGGCTGGAGAAAAACGGCATTTTAAACCCGCTCCCTCTCAAAGGCGCCAAAGTCACGCACACGGCCAGTGGCAGAACAGCAGCACCGCTGAAGGTAAGTTTTGTAACATTATGTTTTCAAAATTATGATGACAAGGTGGATTGAAATAGGATGATTTCCAATGATTGCAAATATAAGATTAAATGTGAAAATCTAACAGAGGCGATGAAACATTTCACCCAGAGAAACAATAATTGAAGAGGTTGTATTTTCTATAAATTAATCCCAGGTAAGAAGTGTAAGATGTACCATGTCACAGCAGTTGTATATTCATTCTATTTTGTTTTTGAAATTCAGTTATATCAATGTTAACCCAGTACGGTGGCGCAGCAGTAGAGTTGCAGCCTTACAGCGCTTGCAACGCTGGAGACCTGGGTTCGACCCCGACTACGGGTGCTGTCTGTACGGAGTTTGTACATTCTCCCCCGTGACCTGCTTGGGTTTTCTCTGATCTCTTCGTTTTCCTCTCACACTCCAAAGACTTACAGGTTTGTAGGTTAATTGGTTTGAGTTTGTATACTTGGTATAAGTGTAAATTGTCTCTATGCTTGTATAAAGTAAAGTAAAGTCTGGATTGTATATGAATGCGCGAAGTATAAGAAGTAAAGTAGATGAGCTTGAGGCACAGTTAGAGGCTGGTAGATATGACATTGTGGGGATTACTGAGACGTGGAGGATCGGGCCTGGGAACTTAATATTCAGGGTTATACATCCTATAGAAAGGACAGGCAGGTGGGCAGAGGAGGGGGGGGGTAGCTCTGCTGGTGAGGGAGGGAATTCAGTCCCTTGCAAGGGAAGACATAGGGACTGACGAGGTAGAGTCACTGTGGATTGAGTTGAGGAGTTGTAAAGGCAAGAAGACACGAATTGGTGTTATTTACAGACCACCAAAAAGTAGCCCGGATGTAGGGTGTAAGTTACAGCAGGAGTTAAAACTGGCATGTAACAAAGGTAATGCCACTGTGGTGATGGGGGATTTCAATATGCAGGTAGACTGGGAAAATCAGGTTGGTTCAGGACCCCAAGAAAGAGAGTTTGTAGAATGCCTCTGAGAAGGAGCCAACCAGATAAAAGGCAATTCTGGATTTAGTGTTGTCCAATGATCCAGATATGACAAGAGAACTTGAGGTGAAGGACCCACTTGGAGGTAGTGATCATAATATGATTAGTTTTAATCTGCAATTTGAGAAGGAGAACGTTAAATCGGAAGTGGCAGTGATGAAGTTGAACAAAGGGGACTATGAAGGAAAGAGAGGGGAGCTGGCCAAAGTAGACTGGAAAGGGATCCTTGCAGGAATGACGGTGGAACAGCAATGGCAGGAATTTCTGGGCATAATCCGGAAGACGTAGGATTGTAAAGTATCCTTTAAATATGCTGGGATTACTGGTCGGTGAAGAATCGGTGGGCTGAAGGGCCTGTTTCTGCACGGTAACTCTAAAATAAACTAAGCTAAAACTAAGAAGTCTGAAGGAAAGGAAAACAATAGGATATAGGAATAAGCAGGCCACTTGAGATGTTGAATGCAGGTCCAAAGAAGAATAACCTCAACACGCAAAAAACGATCTGTGCTTTTACGTTGTGATAGTATGTCAGTTAGCAAGGTAGCATTTAATAGAAATTGTTAACACAATTAAAAATGAATAAATAATTATTGAGACGAGTAAAAGGAAATTAAAATTTGTGCACAATAGCCCTGCACTCTCTTCAGGAATTATACATTGTCTATCCTCTTCAAACTGACATCTACATTCTGTGACAAACTTTTCCTTTGAAAATGCTAATATCCACAATTTTACAGACCTCTGTTTCTATGTCTCCAAGAAATTCAGCCTTTTCTTCAGCACAAATTTGTGTCCTGTAACCTATTCCACTTTTTAATCATGAATAAACGCATGAAAGCAAGGAATAAATTATTTAGGAAAGCCTGCCATTTTCTAATAATCGATTTGTTCTTCTTAGCGAGTCCACATGACAAGATTGTGCATGGTGGTGGAAAGATTGGTGGAAATAGGGCCACGACGTGAATGCTCTTTCCTTGACCCCATCAATTTGTTGAACAATGATAATTGCCATTTGCAACTGCATATAAGAATACTAGATGATCACAAGAAGTTCCTCAAATCATCGGATTTTTAGATCTAGGTTCACAGCTCAGAGGTTAGGATGATTAGGATCAGTCTGAGATGATGGATCATCACATGGAATTATATTAATGTAATCGTGGAAAGATATTTGAAGGAAGGAAAAATTTGATAATTTAATGTTCCAGGGTGTAGAAATTTCAGACATGACAGGGAGGATGTGATGAAAGAGGGGGGATCAATTTCAAACTACTAATTAGGAATAACATATGGAAGTCCATAGAGAAGATATCCTGGAGGGATCTGCCAAATAGACTATTCTAGTAGAATAATATGGGTGGGTAGGCAAATGAGAGGAGTGATCACATTGCTGAGATTATACTATAGACTTCCCAATTGTTAGCCAAGAATTAGAGGAACAGATTGTAATGAAATTGCAGAAAGGTGTAAAAGCAATAAGATTACAATAGTGGGTGATTACAACTTGAATTGGATTGCTTTTGGTCTGGGGGCCTACATATGAAGACATTGTTATGTTCATCAAGAGACTCTTCGGAAATGAAACGGCAGGTTATAGAAGTATTAATGAAGGAACATTTTGGAAAGTGACCATAATTCTGTATGTTTAAAAAATGTTTTTTTAGATGTTATTAGAAGTAAGTACAGGAATAAGGCACCAAGGTGCCTAATATATATTGACATATTGCATTTTATGTACAGCTTCTTATTTTTTTTATAATGAAAAAGAAAAAGTGAGAATAGATGATAAAAGATAGAGAAACGTGTGTGATATATAGTGTGTGAATGAAGAAAATTGAAAAAAAGAAAGAAAAAGAGTAGAAAGTAAGAGATTAAGGAGATCATTATATATGTTCTTGACCATCCCTCACCAAATCCTGAAACAGTTAGCTTCTAGGATTTTGTTGCACCATATGCTTCCAAAAAATCGACAAATGGAGACCAACTAGTTAAGAATTTGTCTGATTTATCTATTAGGAGGAATCGCATTTCCTCAAGATGTGCAGTGTCCAACATGTTTGAAATCCACATTTTAAGCGTTGGTATGGATGTATTTTTCCAAAAGTTAAGTGTACGTTTTTCTTGCATTATTAACCAATAATTTAAAAATAAATTTTGAGATGAGTTCAATTTATTCCCATCTTCCATTACTCCAAATATAATCATTTCAGTATTTGGTTCCATTTTTATCTTCAATAATTTTGTAAATATTTCAAAAATATCACTCCAGAATTTATAAAGTTTTATGCAGGAGACAAAAGAGTGTGTTATAGTTGCCTTTTGGGATAGACATTTATCACAAATGGGGGAAGTATTTGGATAGAATTTATTCAATCTAGTTTTTGAATACTATAATCTATGTAATCTTTTTAATTGAATTAAATAATCTTACATTAATTGAACATTTGTGTATATATATCAAATACTTTTCCCATGTTTCCTTCATAATTTTTATCATTAATTCTCATTCCTACTCTTCTCTAAGTGCCTCTGTCGATGGTAAGTATATTTAAAATACTATTGTATAAATATGATATTAATTTCTGTGAGTCAGCCTTAATATTCATTGCTTCTTCCAGGGGATCTAAAGTAATGTTTTGATATCTTTGTGTGAAATTCTTCATGAAGTCGCAGATCTGAAGATATTTAAAATATTGGTTATTTTTCAGTTTAAATTTTAATTGTAATTGTTGGAATGATAACAGATTTCCCATTTCATACATATCACCGGTCCTTTTAATTCCCATTATTTCCCATTGATTTATGTTTTATCAATAAGAGATGGTTTAAATGAAAGATTATTCACTATTGGCATGATAGGTTTCTTAATTTTAAGGATAATTTTATTTGTTTCCAAATTCTTATTGTATCATGCATAATTGGGTTATTTTTATATATAGTGTTGTTCAGTTTTATCGGGAAGAAGAGGATCGCTCCAATGTTACGAGGAGAACAGTCCTCTTTCTCCATTCTTATCCATTCTGTCTGTTGGGTAGAACTGACCAACCAGTAAATTATATTCTTAATATGCACTGCCCAATAGTAATACAAAAAGTTCGGAAGTGAAAGTCCCCCAACATCTTTTCGTTTGCACATGTGTTTTCTTTGAATTCTGCGTGATCTATAGTCCCAGATAAAATTGGTAATATTAGAGTCTAGTTTTTTAAAAACGTTTTTTGGTATATATACTGGTATAGATTGAAATAGGTATAATATTTGTGGTAAAAAGATCATTTTTATAGCATTTAGTCTGCCTATTAATGATAATGGAAGTGTTTTCCAGAATTTAATCAACGCATTGAGTTTAATTAATAAAGGCATAAATTAGCATTATATAATGCTTTGTATTTTCTGGTAATTTGAATACCCATATACTTACATTTTTCTGTTGCAATTTTAAAGGGGAATTTTAATAGGTGTGTAGATTCTTGAGGTTTTTACGTCATGATTTCATTTTTATTCCAATTTATTCTATATCCAGAAAAAGAACCAAATTCCTCTATTAAATGTAATAAGTTTGGTATGCACGTTTGTGAATTTGTAATGTATAAAAATATATCGTCTGCATATAATGAAATTTTATTATTTGAGTCCCTAGTATTATATCCCTGAATATTCGGATGAATTCTTATACTTTCAGCCAGGGGCTCTATCACAAGAGCAAATAGCAGAGGTGATAAAGCACATCCCTGCCTATTGCCCCTCGATAATTGAAATTTTGGAGATAACATATATTGGTTAATATTCTTGCCGTCGGTTTATCATATAATAATTTTACCCATACAATAAAATTCTCTCCCATATTAAATTTTTGCAATACTTTATATAAATACTGCCACACTACCTGATCAAATGCTTTCTCTGCATCCAGAGAAACAATTGATATATCTCCTTCCTCCGTTTTATGCGAGTACATTATATTAAACAGGCATCTCAAATTATTAAATTAATGTCTTTTGGGTATAAACCCCGTTTGATCAGGATTTATCAATTTACTAATATATTTACTCAAATCCTCTTGCTAAGGACTTTGCTAAAATTTTCTGATCTGTATTTAAAAGTGACATAGCTCTATATGAGCCCGGTTCATCTAAATCTTTATTTTTTTTGGTATAAGCGTAATAGTTGATTCAGCTAATGTTTCTGGTAATTTATTTCCTTTAACGGCATGAGTATATAAATTAAGTAAGCGTGGAGCTGTTATCTCGTGAAATCTTTTATAAAATTCGTTACTAAAACCATCTGGTCCAGGTGTCTTACCATTTTTCAACAATTTTATTGTTTCACCTATTTCTTCAAGTGTAATCTGAGCTCCTAATTCCTCTTGTTCAAAAAGGTCAAGTTTTGGAAGATTACAGCTATCTAAAAATGTTATAGTTTTACTATCTTCTATTTTAGATTTAGCTGTATACAAATTTTAATAAAATTGAGCAAATCTATTGTTAATATACTTCGGTAATGTTCGTAATTCACCTTTCTCTGATTTAATTTTAGAGATAGTATTTTCCTTTTCCTTTTTCAATTGACGAGCTAAGAGTTTATGTGGCTTGTCACCAAATTCGAAATGTTCCTGTTTTATGATTTGGAATAATCTTATTACTCTTGCCGATAAAATTCGATTAAGTTTAAATTTCAATAGTATTATCTTATTATGTTTATCTGTAGTTGGATCTTTGGCATTATCTAACTCTCATTGTCTAATTTCTTGTTCTAGCATCTGTTGTTCTGTCTTATTCTTTTTATTTTGAAAAATGTAATATGAGATTATAACTCATCTGATAAATGCCTTGAAAGTTTCTCATAATAGAGAAGGTGAAATACCTGGTGTTTCATTTGTCTCAAAAAACATTTTCATTTGTTGTTTTAAATATTTATAACCTTGTGGGTCATTTAGAATTTGTGTGTTAAACCTCGAGAAAGATGTTATACCCGGCATTCCCTCAAATTTTAATAGAAAAGTCAACGTGGAATGATCGGAAATAATACTGGTGTGGTATGAAGGGTCAATTGTATGTGGAATTAATTTTGTATCCACTAAAAAATAATCAATTTGTGAATACGTTTTATGTACCGATGAGTAAAACGAATATTTCCTTCCAGTTGGATTAGCAGTTCTCCATACATCTGTTATATTAGTATTTTTTATATATGTATTTAGAAGTTCACTAGTCTTAGATTTTAAGTTACCCTTCCTTTGTTTTACTGATTTGTCTAAATATGGATCTAAAACGCAATTGAAGTCCCCCCCTATTATTACATTTTGGTAATTAAACTCTGATATTATATCTATAATTTTATTTAAAAATTGGGGGTTGTCAAAATTCGGCGCATAAATATTTGTCATAGTCAGAGGGGTTGAATAAATTTCTCCCGAAACTATAATATACCTTCCCTCTTCATCTGAAATAGTATTCTTTAATTTAAATGGTATACCTTTCCGAATAATAATAGCCATACCTCTGGCTTTACAAGTAAATGAAGAAACGTATGTTTGACCTATCCTGTTTGCCTTCAATCTCATCTGTGTTTGTTGTTTCATGTGTGTTTCCTGCAAAAACATTATGTCAGAATTTAATGATTTTAATTAGGCAAAAATTTTACTCCTAATTGGTTCATTGGCACCCCTTATATTCCAGCTGCAGAATGTAATTCCTCCATTCTTTATTTGTCTATCGTCTTGCATTATATATCAGTTTGGTGTTTTTGACTCACATGGTGCAACCAAATACCTCAGAACACTGGGTGCTGGGTGGACGTCCCAAACTTCAAAATTTATATTACATCTCCTTCCTGTGTAATACCTTAATAAGAAAAAAAATGTGATGTGAAATTAATTTAAGACAAATATGAATCTTGATAGTGATTTAAAAAAAAAAGTGATGTTAAGGTATTTAAGAGAAGATACCTTAAAAACGAAAAGCCACCTAAATTTATGGACTTCCGTTGATGTTGTTGTACATTGAGCTCCGTCCCCTTAGCAGAGTCTCGTGAAAGACTGCGAACCGTTTCATTTTTTTTTCAAAATAAATTTATCAAACCAGATCAATTAAAAACAGAAAAAATTCAGAAAAAGAGCATAAAAATAAAAAAACAAAACTAAAGCACAACGTTTGTTCAGTTCTATAAGTATATATGCCTTTCCAATTTATCTAACATTAATCTATTCTAAACTTTACCATATATATCCACCCAAAATTATTACATTATATCCCATTCTTTAATACAAGCAGGTTCCAAGGCGTTAAACAAAGAATGTTTCAAGATAATTATGGACAGGATTAAATTGTTCCTGTTTCACCAATTTGATTAATTGGAAGACTCTGAGGTATTGGTGCAAGGAATCTTGTGTATGCAATATGTACAACAAATGAATGCAAATGCAGAAGGAATAATGAGTACATTTGCAGGTGACATGAACATTGGTGATGTTCTGGATAATGAGACAGATTATCTAAGTTTACAGAAAAATAAACATCAGGTATAGAAAATAGGTCATAATTAGTAGGGCGTTTAAACGAAACAGTAGTGTACTAAGGAATGCTGATGAACATCGTCATTGGGGTTCAAGTTCATAGTTCCATGAAAGTGGTAATGCAGGTAGATAGGATGTGAAGAGGACATTTGATATGCTAGGCTTTTTAGGTCAGTGAAAAGAAATTAAGAGTTGGGAAATTCTGTGGCAATTGAAATAAAACACTGGTTAGACTGCATTTGGAATATCGTGTGTAGGTTTGGTTGTCACATTACTGGAAGGTTGGCTTGAACTGGAGAGAGTACAGGGTGTAGCCTTAATTGAGGGACTTTGAAGAGAGATTGCGTAGCCTGGGCTTGTTTTTCCTGGAGCAAAGAAGGTTAAGGAGTAACCTGAGAGGTATAGAAAATAACGAGAAGCCAGTCAAAATCGTTTTTTCTCACACTGGAGGTAACAAAAACAAAAAGACAAAGGGTTGAGTGGAAGGATTTTTAAATGAGATTTGAAGGGAAAGTATTTTTTTTTACGCAGAACATGCTTGCTATCAGGAACTTACTGCCAGATTTAATATCATAGCTATGACAATAATGGTAGACACAAAATGTTGGAGTAACTCAACCGTTGAGGCAGCATCTCTGGGGAGAAGGAATGGCCGACGTTTCGGGTCGAGATACTCCAGCATTTTGTGTCTACATTCGATTTAAACCAGCAACTGCAGTTCTTTCTAAAACACTATGACAGTAATGTTTTGGCGTGAAGCCCTTTGAACGCTGATATTCAATATCCCGAACATCATATTGCAGTGGAAGTCGCCTTTTCTCTGGTTCTCTTAATATGGGTAAACCGTTGCACTCCAGATCTCACGCAAGCTTTTGAGCAAGGTTTTGGTCGAATTGGAATCTCTGTTGCCTGGGCTTTAATGCCCACATGTCAGTCGGCACTGTCCTGTATAGATACACGAGTCTTTATCCGTTGGCTTCGTCATTGCCCAGGCATCTGTTTACACTCTGATTTCTATCTAGCTTGTGTGCTATTTTAAATGATATCATTTGGATCAGAGGAACTCATCTCCTTACGTACTCCAGCTATAATGCTGGACATCAAATGTCGCGATTGATAAAGTCCGTCGGTGCAACAGCGTGCTGGAGAAGCATAGAGGGGGTTCGGACGTTGAAGTAAAATGGTGAGAATGACTGTTCAAAACCTGAGTGAAATGGACTAGGGTGTGGTGGCGATGCAGTCACCTTCACATCTGAGACCAAAATGCAATAAACCCAACCATTCAGATGATCGATTGGGAATCAGTCCCACTCAAATGGTCATAATGCTGAAACCAACATTAGTGAAACGTGGGTAATGGATAAAGGCGTGCGGGTGCAAGCAGATAGCGAAGGCTGATAGTCTTTACCTACGCGTGAGAGCAAGACTTTGCAGGCTGATTTGCGCCAACTCCTGCAAAATCTGTATCCACCTAAGTTTCTTCCAATATCTGTAACGAATGCCTTGATATATTTTCTCTGTGATAAATTGGGATAAATTGCAGACTTGATTTTTTTAATCTCAAAATTTGGGAACATTGCTACATAAATGGTCACAACGTTAATGAACATCAATGCTGTTAAAGTTCTTGCCATTAACCATATATTTTCCTTTGACATTCGATCTCCCAAATTGCAACACCTCACATAGCAATGTTACAACATTTTGAGATAAAAAAAATCAAGTCTACCATTTATCCCATCAGATAAAGCATAAAAAGAAGTTTAATTTGACTCCTAATTCATTCATATCTTCAGTATTAAAAAACTTATGGCCGTTTTCATACTCGGAAATTAGCATCTTGTTCCCTATTGCTTTTCCATTGACTTAACTGCTGGAGTTTGACTGTCCTTGATGAAGGACAGTCAAAAGTCCATAACTTTCTTAAAAATGAAGAGAACTGAATGAAATTTTCAGTTATTATAGATTGAAGCTTTCTGAAACAAATATGAAACAATCTTACTTGGATGACCTGAAATTAAAGCATATAATTTGTTAGTTACCTAATTGTAGCTAATTACAAAATTCAATGACTAAATCTAAACATCTATACATTTCTTAAGAAAAGGTTAACATTTTTAAATAGCCTAAGTGTTTAAACCCCATATCAGCAGGAAAAATACTGCCGGTTCGTATGGGGCCTAAGTCACCTTTTCGCATTGTGAAATTTTGATTAAAGGCATCCTAAGAAGCAAGTTTATATGTAAAAATAAACGGCGTACCTTGCTTTGTCCCGTACTTGAGATCTGTCCCGTTGTCGGTGTTGATGGCTTTAGAAGACGATTTTAATATTACTCCTGCTATTAAATTATCCAGCGCTATTTTGAATAAATTAGATAAAATGGCAGTCGGAACGATTTTTCTTCAGCAACTAAACAGCCTGACAAAGATCGATTTCAACAGGCTGGAGAAAAACGGCATTTTAAACCCGCCCCCCCTCTCAAAGGCGCCAAAGTCGTGCGCACGGCCAGTGGCAGAACTGCAGTGCTGCTGAAGGTAAGTTTTGTAACATTATGTTTTCAAAATTCTGATAACAAGGTGCATTGAAATAGGATGATTTCCAATGATTGCAAATATAAATTTAAATGTGAAAATCTAGCAAAGAGGTGAAACATTTCACCCAGAGAAACAGTAATTGAAGAGGTTGTATTTTCTATAAATTAATCCCAGGTAAGAAGTGCAAAATGTACTATGTCTCAGCAGTTCTATATTCATTCTATTTTGTTTTGAAATTCAGTTCTATTAATGTTAACCCAGCACGGTGGCGCAGCAGTGGAGTTGCAGTCTCACAGCACTTGCAGCACTGGAGACCCGGGTTCGATCCCGACTATGGATGCTGTCTGTACGGAGTTTGTACATTCTCCCCAGTGACCTGCGTGGGTTTCTCTGATCGCTTCGATTTCCTCTCACACTCCAAAGGCTTACAAGTTTGTAGGTTAATTGGCTTGGGTTTGTATACTTGGTATAAGTGTAAGTTGTCCCTACGCTTGTATAAAGTAAAATAAAGTAAAAACTGGATTGTATATGAATGCGCGAAGTATAAGAAGTAAAGTAGATGAGCTTGAGGCTCAATTAGAGGCTGATAGATATGACATTGTGGGGATTACTGAGACGTGGCCGCAGGAGGATCGGGCCTGGGAACTTAATATTCAGGGTTATACTTCCTGTAGAAAGGACAGGCAGGTGGGCAGAGAAGTGGGGTGGGGGGAGGAGTGGGGTAGCTCTGCTGGTGAAGGAGGGAATTCAGTCCCTTGCGAGGGAAGACATAGGGACTGACGAGGTAGAGTCACTGTGGATTGAGTTGAGGAATTGTAATGTCAAGAAGACACTAATTGGTGTTATTTACAGACCCTCAAATAGTAGCCCGGATGTAGGGTGAAAGTTACAGCAGGAATTAAAACTGGCATGTAACAAAGGTATTGCCACTGTGGTGATGGGGGATTTCAATTGCAAGTAGACTTGGAAAATCAAGTTGGTTCAGGAACCCAAGAAAGAGAGTTTGTAGAATGCCTCCGAGGCGGATTCTTAGAGCAGCTTGTAATGGAGCCAACCAGATAAAAGGCAATTCTGGATTTGGTGTTGTCCAATGAACCAGATATGATAAGAGAACTCGAGGTGAAGGAACCACTTGGAGGTAGTGATCATAATGTGATTAGTTTTAATTGAAATTTGAGAAAGAACTTTAAATCGGAAGTGGCAGTGATGAAGTTGAACAAAGGGGAGTATGAAGGCATGAGAGGGGAGCTGGCCAAAGTAGACTGGAAAGGGATCCTAGCAGGAATGACGGTGGAACGGCAATGGCAGGAATTTCTGGGCATAATCCGGAAGACGCAGGATCACTTCATTCCAAAAAGGAAGAAAGATTCTAAGGGGAGTAGGAGGCAACTGTGGCTGATAAGAGATGTTAGGGATAGAATAAAACTAAAAGAAAAGATGTATAACACAGCAAAGGGAGCCATAAGCAAGAGGATTGGGAAACTTTCATAGGACAACAGAAGGAAACAAAAAAGGCAATACGGACTGAAATGATGAAGTACGAGGGGAAGCTGGGCAGGAATAAAAAGGACAGTAAAAGCTTCTTGAGATATGTTAAGGGAAAAAGAGTAGCAAAGTCAAATGTGGGTCCCTTGAAGGCAGACATGGGTGAAATTATTATGGGCAACAAGGAAATGGCAGAAGAGTTGAATAGGTACTTCGTATCTGTCTTCACTTAGGAAGACACAAACAATCTCCCGGATGTACTGGAGGACAGAGGATCTAAGGGGGTAGAGGAACTGAAAGACATTTTCATTAGGTGAGAAATAGTATTGGGTTGGCTAATGGGACTGAAGGATGATAAATCTCCTGGACCTGATGTCCTCAGGGTCCTCAGGGAGGTGGCTCTAGAAATAGTGGGTGCATTTGTGATCATTTTCCAATGTTCAATAGATTCAGGATGAGTTCCTGTGGATTGGAGGATAGCTAATGTTATTCAACTTTTCAAGAAAGGAGCGAGAGAGAAAACGGGGAATTACAGACCAGTTAGCCTGACTTCGGTGGTGGGAAAGATGCTGGAGTGAATTATTAAAGAGGTAATAATGGGGCATTTGGATAGCAGTAAAATGATTAGTCCAAGTCAACATGGATTTATGAAAGAGAAATCGTGCTTGACTAATCTTCTGGAATATTTTGAGGATGTGACAAGTAAAACGGATGAATGGGTGCCAGTAGATGTCGTGTATCTAGACTTTCAGAAAGCCTATGACAAGGTCCCGCACGGGAGACTGGTAACTAAAATTAGAGCACATGGTATTGGGGGTAGGGTATTGACATGGATAGAAAATTGGTTGGCAGACCGGAAGCTAAGAGTAGGAGTGAACGGGTCATATTGAGAATGGCAGGCAGTGGCGAGTGGTGTGTTGCAAGGCTCGGTATTGGGGCAGCAACTGTTTACCATATATATTAATGATTTGGAAGATGGAATTAAAAGCAACATTTGCACGTTTGCGGATGACACAAAGCTGGGTGGCATTGTGAACTGTGAAGAGGATGTTAAGAGGTTGCAGGGTGACCTGGACAGGTTGAGTGAGTGGGCAGATGCGTGGCAGATGCAGTATAATTTAGATAAATGTGAGGTTATCCATTTTGGCGGCAAAAACAAGGGGGCAGATTATTATCTCAATGAGGTTAGGTTAGGTAAGGGGGAGGTACAGCGAAACCTGGGTGTCCTTGCACACCCAGGTTCTTCTGCAGTTGTATAGGGCTCTGGGTGAGATCACATCTGGAGTATTGTGTATAGTTTTGGTCTCCTAATTTGAGGAAGGACATCCTTATGATGGAGGCAGTGCAGCGTAGATTCACGAGATTGATCCCTGGGATGACCGGACTGTCATCTGAGGCAAGATTGAAAAAATTAGGCTTGTATTCACTGGAGTTTAGAAGGGTGAGGGGGTATCTTATAGAAACATATAAAATTATAAAAGGACTAGACAAGCTAGATAGAAACATAGAAAATAGGTGCAGGAAGAGGCCATTTGGCCCTTCGAGCCAGCACCGCCATTCATTGTGATCATGGCTGATCGTCCGCTATCAATAACCCGTGCCTGCCTTCTCCCCATATCCCTTGACTCCACTAGCCCCTAGAGCTCTATCCTCCTCTCTCTTAAATCCATCCAGTGATTTGGCCTTCACTGCCCTCTGTGGCAGGGAATTCTATAATTTCACAACTCTCTGGGTAAAAAAGTTTTTTCTCACCTCAGTCTTAAATGACCCCTTTATTCTAAGACTGTGGCCCCTGGTCCTGGACTCACCCAACATTGGGAACATTTTTCCTGCATCTATCTTGTCCAGTCCTTTTATAATTTTACATGTTTCTATAAGATACCCCCTCATCATTCTAAACTCCAGTGAATACAAGCCTAGTCTTTTCAATCTTTCCTCATATGACAGTCCCGCTATCCCTGGGATCAATCTCGTGAACCTACGCTGCACTGCTTCAATCACAAGGATGTCCTTCCTCAAATAAGGAGACCAAAACTGTACACAATACTGCAGATGTGGTCTTACCAGAGCCCTATACAACTGCAGAAAAACCTCTTTACTCCTATCCTGAAATCCTCTAGTTATGAAGGCCAACATTCCATTAGCTTTCTTTACTGCCTGCTGTACCTGCACGCCAACTTTCAATGACTGGTGTACAAGGACACCCAGGTCTCGCTGTACCTCCTCCTTACCTAACCTAACCCCATTGAGATAATAATCTGCCCCCTTGTTTTTGCCGCCAAAGTGGATAACCTCACATTTATCTATATTATACTGCTTCTGCCGTGCATCTGCCCATTCACTCAACCTGCCCAGGTCCCCCTGCAACCTCCTAACATCTTCTTCACAGTTCACACTGCCACCCAGCTTTGTGTCGTCCGCAAACTTGCTAGTGTTGCTCCTAATTCCCCCTTCCAAATCATTAATAAATGGTAAACATTTGCGGCCCCAACACCGAGCCTTGCGGCACTCCACTCGCTACTGCCTGCCATTCTGAAAAGGATCCGTTCACTCCTATTCTTTGCTTCTGGTCTGCCAACCAATTTTCTATCCATGTCAATACCCTACCCCCAATACTATGTGCTCTAACTTTAGTCACCAGTGCGGAACCTTATCAAAGGCTTTCTGAAAGTCTAGATGCACTACATCCACTGGCACCCCTTCATCCATTTTACTTGTCACATCCTCAAAACATTCCAGAAGATTAGTCAAGCATAATTTCCCTTTCATAAATCCATGTTGACTTGGACTAATCCTTTTACTGCTATCCAAATGCTGCATTATTACCTCTTTAATAATTGACTCTAGCATCTTTCCCACCACCGAAGTCAGGCTAACTGGTCTGTAATTCCCAGTTTTCTCTCTCGCTCCTTTCTTGAAAAGTGGGATAATATTAGCTATCCCCCAATTCACAGGAACTGATCCTGAATCTATTGAACATTTTAAAATGATCACCAATGCGTCTACTATTTCTAGAGCCACCTCCCAGAGGACCCTGGGATGGAGACCATCAGGCCCAGGATGCAGGGTGCAGATGTTCCCAATGTTGGGCGAGTCCAGAACCAGGGGCCACAGTCTTAGAATAAAGGGGAGGTCATTTAAGACTGAGGTGAGAAAGGTGTGAATTTATGGAATTACCTGTCACAGATTGCAGTGTAGGCCAAATCACTGGATGGATTTACGAGAGAGCTAGATCAAGCTCTAGGGGCTAGTGGAGTCAAGGGATATGGGGAGAAGGCAGGCACGGGTTATTGATAGGGGACGATCAGCCATGATCACAATGAAGGGCCAAATGTCCTCCTCCTGCACCTATTTTCTGCGTTTCTATGTGTAAAAAGAGTTGAGGTACTGTATATAGTATATTATAAATTTTGCTGCATGTCATTGTGGTATATATCATGTCTTGATTGGTGAATATGTTTAGTTTGTGACTTTATTTGAAGCAGAGATAATTTGTGAATGCTTCATTGAGCATAATTCTGACTGGTAACTACGCTCTTCGTCCGAGCACATTATCGCACGGGTCATGCAAGCCGTCTTAAATGACCGCCTAAACTGTCATTTGGCAACCTAAAAAGCTGCCTAGGTTGCTTGGCTGGAAACAGAGAAAAAAAGTTAAGTGAGAGCTCTGAATGGTTCTACTTCCTCAGAAGTCAAAGAGTATGTTGCAGTCCTTGCATTATTTTTTAATCTGCACTTTACCTCTAGATATAACATTTTGCACTCTGTTTATTTTTTCTTTAGCACCACCACATGTAGTACTCATGTAGTGTGATATGCCTTGGTAGTGTGCAAAACAACGTTTTTCACAGTATCTCTGTAGGTGTGACAATAATAAACATATACCATTACAATACCAAATTTAACTGAAATTGCCTTTAGCATTTTTCATAATCACCTTATATTTTAATACTTCTTGCTGAATATGGCGCATGTCAAGTCCTAGGATGTCTTAAGATGCCTTATCGTGGAAACGAGTTTCTAAGCTATTGATTTAGATTAAAGTATATTCCCTATGAGACACAAGGAACTACCAATGTTGGTTTACAAAACAAAAACACAAAGCGTTGGAGTAACTCAGCGGATCAGGCTGCATCTCTGGAAGACAAGGAAAAAGTCTGAAGAATTGTCCCAACACAAAATGCCACCTGTCCTCCAGAGATGCTGCCTGACTCACTGAATTACTCCAGCACTTTGTGTTTTATTCCCCCTATCAGAGCTGGATGGTTAGGGCACAGATCTGAAATGCACAATGACACAGATTTGAGCCGCTACAATAGTACTATTAAGAATTCCATTTGCACCAATTCCCTCCAATATCATTTGAAGTGATGCACAACAGTAAATTTTACATTGGTTACAGTTTTGACCCAATCCTTATCAGTTGAATGCATATTTGATTTACTGACTGTGCTCTAGATGGTGGTCAGCTGAATAAAATGTGGATCATTTTGTGCACACGCTAACCTAGAGGCACTAAGATTAATGGCAGTGTCTCTGTGAGAATTGCTAACTCAGCAAAGACCATGCAAGGTCCCTGTGATCTTTCGGTTCCAGTTCTCTTTGTACTGTGACAGATTGTGCAAATGTGCTCTCACCTTATAAGTGCAACATGTTTATTATTAATTATTCATACCAGTAATTATTTCATGAATTCCTTGGTTAAACACTTTAAGCATGCAAATGATTACATTTGGAGCTGCAGTAACAGCTCATAAAGCCTGAACTCCATCAACCAGATTTACTATTCTCTTTGGATGGAATTGGGTAAAGAAACTGCGAGTTTCAAGGTATCCTTACATGACAACAAAGTGGATCATGTTTCATGCATTAAGAAAACCGAAGAACATTTGTATAATGAGGGAATTCATTTTATCAGTCAAGTTTCTGTTCAAGTTGAGGACCATTCTATTGTTTAGTTTAGAGATACGCAAGAACAGGCCTTTCGGTCCACCAGCAATTGCCATACGCTACCACTATCCTACACTCTAGGAACAATTTACATACTTTATCAAAGTCAATTAACCTACAAACCTGTACGTCTTTGGAGTGTGAGAGGTAACTGGAGCACCTGGGAAAACCCAGTCAGCCATGGGAGAACATACAAACTCCGTACAGACAGCACCCATCGTCAGGATTCAACCCAGGTCTCTGGCACTGTAAGGCATCTTTCACTGCGCCACCATGCTGCCACTGTCCAATTGCTCTTCCTAACAAAAGCATTTGCCTGCACTTCCACTTCAATGTTTAAACAATTTGTAAATGAGATAGTAACTATGGGAGGAGATGTAAGAGAGGAGAATCCAAGATAAAGTAATATTTATATGGAGTTGCAGTAGGAAACAATAAATATAGAAAGAAGAATATGTCTCTGGAAGGGTAAAGTATACATGTGCTACTGCAGGATATGAAATGTATTGGCAGAATATTACATAGGAAGAGGTACATGGGGCTGGAGGAGAAACATAATTGAGTATACCTTTATTATTTTACTCTCATACACTTTTGGGAATCATCTACTCCCCATATACTTTTGGGAATCATGTATAAAAGTAAACTGATAATTTCACTCACGTATTTTGCTGGATGAGAAAAAAATTGTTAATTGGCTCTGGTGAAATTAATTCTGGCTAAAGTAGAGGAAGTTTTGCTCTGAAGTTAGCATGTTTTGTACACCCTCTGGGATGGTTGATGCAATAATATGAATGGGATTTATTCCATGTATAAACCAATTTGAACTTGACTGGGGTCTGCCTGAAGTGTTTTCGGCAGCCAATTAATCAGTTAGTTGCAAGATGGAGTTTGTTATATGACCTAAATGAATGTTCCTCATTATTATAGTATTGTTTGATTGATCGAAAACCTGAACACAAATAATGTATAATAGAAACAGGTGCACTATTGTTCCGAGTCAAGATAGACAACCTTCACAATAACCTGTTGCAAACTTGTCTAGTTGATGTAATACATGGTGTTGAATTGATTGAAAACGTTTATTTGGTTGTATAGGTGCAGAGTGTTCTGAGTCACCAAGCATTCAAAGCCCTGAGAGCTGTTCAGACTGATATAGTCATTGAAAAAGGCATGTTCTTTGATTTCCTCCTCCTTTACCTGCCAAAGGAATGCACCCTTTAAGTTTCCAAATGAGGAATGGAGGGCAGATGTTTTGGCGTCTGTAGGAACCATACCTAGTGACAATGCCTTGAGAATGAACTGGCATCAAAAGAACTGCAAACTACAACTAATTATTTTTTTTAACTATAATGTTGTGCTGTAACAGCTGTGTGTTGTGACTGTTACAATCAGACGTGGGGAAATGGAACAAGGCTGAGCTAACGCTAACAGTCTTTAACAGAAAATTACTGCTAATGGCAGCCAGCAATTGTGTCCCGAAAGGAATCTTTGCAACTTACCAATTAAAGCTCATGAATATGACTGGTATTATTTCCCTTGGCAATTACAATTAGGAGGCTGACAATTAAAGCTGCAGGTATAGTCTTTATTAAACATTCACACTCCAAACCACAAACATGTTAACCCTGTGCTTACTCAAACCTCGCTTTTTCCTCAACATGAGCATGACTGTATGGCGGGCGAATAAGCAAGCCATGTGTGGTGAGTCAAAGAGATCTTTATTGTTGAAGTAAAGAGAACAACACACACATGAATGGGGAAAAGCTGACCTGGGGCTCAATACTTATACTAGGGCACACCCCCAAACCTCGTGACAACTCCATCCCGCCATTACCCAGTCTCGTGACACTGCCCCAGACAGCCGAGGGTTCGCATAGTAAGTGACCTAACCACCGCGTAGCGCCACAGGACCCCCCTCAGAACCAGAGGCACAAAAGCGAAAGGGTAGACTAACAAGGCGGCCGGTCCTCACAGGATACCCCCGAGGCAGGCGAAGGCGGGAGCAGACAGGAGCGTGGACGCCCCCGAAGACGAGGCTGGACCAACGACACAGGTTGACTCAGGTTGACATGGGCAGAGCCACCGACACAGTCTCACGCCGACCGCCCATGTCCAAAACAAAAGTCCCCGGTGCAAAACCCGGAAGGGCCCCTCATAAGGCTGCTGCAGCAGCGTGCGATGCGCGTCATGGTGCAGGAACACAAAAGAACAGTCCTGGAGAACAACTGGAATGTGGGATGGCACTACGCCATGGCGAGACGTCGGAACAGGAGCAAGCGTGCCTACCTTCTCCCCGCAGACGATCCAACACCGAAGAAGGCGGCTCCAGCGACCCATGTGCCACCGGAACAAAATCCCCGGAGCCGTAAGCGTAGCACCATCCACCAACTCCGCCAAGTTCTCCTTAGGGGCAGTCCGAATCCCCAGCAAAACCCGAGGTAACTCGTCCATCCACTCCGGCCCGGTGAGCCATGCCTTGAAGGCAGCCTTCAGATGACAGTGAAACTGCTCCACTAAACTGTTGGACTGATGATGGTAGGCAGTGGTATGGTGGAACTGAACACCCAACAGGCGGGCCATAGCCGACCACAACTCAGAGGTGAACTGAGCCCCCCGGTCTGAAGAAATGTCCACAGGCACACTGAAATGAGCAATCCAATGGTCAGCAAGGGCGCGGGCACAGGACAAAACAGAGGTATCAGTCAGGGGGACAGCTTCCGGCCACCGCGTAAAATGATCCACCACCATGATAAGATGCGTGATACCCTGGGACGGAGGCAACGGACCCACGATATCCACAGGCACATGGTCGAACTGCTGATGCAGCATGGTAAACTCTTGAACAGGCGCCCGGATGTGACGTTGGACCTTGGAAGTCTGGCACTGAACACACGCCTGAGCCCAATTGCCGACCTGCTTGTGCAAGCCATGCCACATGAACCGGGCCGCACTACATGCTGTGCACCCGTCCATCCGGGCGACGATTGCATTGGTCCAACGCAATCGTCGCCTGGATGGACGGGTGTGCCAATCGTCGAACACCTGCCGACGCCAGGCAGCCGGAACGATGTCCAGTGGAAACATCGCACAGGACAGGGCATGCGCTAGGCCAAACGGCACGTCCTCCAAAAGCCGTCTCGAGATAGCAGTGTGGTAGGCGGACATCCCGGTAACCCCCATTTGAGCAGCTGCCAAGACGGAAAAGTCAATCCCCGGAGTGACATCCAGGACCGCATTGATGGCAGGCCGAGATAATGTGTCGTCAACTCGATTGTTTTTGCCTTCGATGTGCGAACACTCGTGGTAAACTCGGAGATGTACGCCAACTGCTGCTGCCGAGCAGACCAGGGAACCGACACCTTTGCAAACGCGAAGGTGAGAGGCTTGTGATCAGAGATGGCTGTATACACCCGGCCCGAAATATCGAAGGTGCGGCACCGCAGGTATGACGCCAAGAGCTCCCGTCGAAAGCACTGTATTTCTGCTCCGCAGACTTGAGCTGTCGACTGAAAAAGGCCAGAGGCCACCAGCACCCATCATGGAACTGCTCCATCACCCCCCCCCCCCCCCCCCCCCGCACAGCAGAGGGGTTTACAGTCAGAGCGGTCTGATTGACCAGCATGGTCGCTCGTGCCACGCCTCCTTGGCCCAATCTAAAACAACCACGGCCTCGGTATTCCATGTTATGTCCCGCTGCTTGCTAGCCAGAAACTGGAACAATGGCTGCATAATCCGATCCTCCGTGGGCACAAACCGGTTGTAAAAGTTGACCATACCCACGAATTCCTGGAGCCCCCGCACCATGGAAGGTTGCGGGAATCGACGGATAGCATCCACCTTTTCCGGAAGTGGAATCACACCATGCTGTGTAACACGATGGCCCAGGAAGTCGATGGAACTGGTAACTAGAATGTCATGCAGGTAAATAAAGAGAAAGTCCAGGCCGCGACTCACTGTGTCCATCAGGCGCTGAAAAGCCTGCGCAGCATTCTTCAGGCCGAATGGCATCTGCAGGAATTCGAAAAGCCCGAAAGGAGTAATAACAGCCGTCTTTGGGCACATTTTCAGGTGCTCTGGGGTCTGATGGTAGCCTCGCATTAGGTCGACCTTAGAGAAGAAACAGGCGCCGGCTGGATGGGTAGAAAAGTCCTGAATATGCGGGATCGGGTACTGGTCTGCGACCGTGTCGTCATTGAGGCGGCGATAATCCTCGCAAGGCCGCCAGCCACCGGACGCCTTAGGCACCATGTGAAGGGGAGACGCCCAAGGACTGTCAGAGCACTTTACAATCCCCCCAGGCCTCCATTTGTCGGAACTCCGTCTTGGTGAACTGGAGCTTGTCGGGAGGAAGGTGGCGCAGCCATGCATAGAGTGGGTGGCCCGAGGTGAGAATGTGATGCTCCACACTGTGCTTGGGGCTGGCCGAATGGAATTGAGGGGTCAGAATGTCCTGGAAATTCGCCAGTATCTGAGCGTAAATATTGTTCACAGATGACAAAGGGTCGCTGCATGGCATAGCGAATGCTGCGGGGCGAAGGAGATGGGCTCCATCGTGGCAGCATGAACGAGGCGTTGCCCCCGCACATCTACTAACACCGATTGGGTCCGGAGGAAATCTGCGGCCAGCAACGGCTGGGAAATGTCAGCCACCGTAAAGGTCCAGATAAAATGGCATGGGCCAAAGATAAGTGGGATCGTGCGAACTCCATACATAGAGCTGCCATTGACTGCATTTAGCGAAGGCCCCCGCTTGCCAGAATTAGTGTCCACCCCTGACGGGGTAAAACGCTTACCTCCGCACCCGTATCAACCAGGAACCATCGTCCTGAGTGTTGATCCTGCGCGTAGAGGCGATATTTCAGGCCGACTGCAGCAGCGACTACTGGTGGCCGGCCCTGCCATTTCCCGGCTATGTGCAGGGCGGGCGGCACTGACGGGTTGTGGGACCCCAGCTCTGGTGGTAGTAACACCACTTCCCCTTCAGGATAGGTGGCGTAGGTGAACTCCTGGTGGACACAGGCCTGGTTTCTGGGCCCTCCAAGGCACCGCTGACGGGGCTGTCACTTAACTTTTTTTCTCTGTTGCCAGCCGGGCAACCTAGGCATCTTTTTAGGTTGCCAAATGACAGTTTAGTTGCTCATTTAAGACGGCTTGCATGACGCGTGTGATAATGTGCTCGGACGAAGTGTGTAGTTACCAGTCGGAATTATGCTCAATGAAGCATTCACATATTCTGCTCCAAATAAAGTCACAAACTAAACATATTCACCAATCAAGACATGATATATACCACGATGACATGCAGCAAAATTACAATACAGTATCTCAACTCTTTTAACATGTTACAATGAATGCAATTTCTATTATTTCTTTCCACTTACAAACAAAAATGTGGTTGGATTATTCAGTGTAGGATCAACCTCGGTGAGACCAAGGGCAGGCTTGGCAATCGCTTTGCACAACACCTCCACTCAGTTCACAATAACCAACCTGATCACCCGGTGGCACAGCACTTCAACTCCCCCTCCCATTCCAAATCTGACCTTTCTGTCCTGGGCTTCCTCCATGGCCAGAGTGAGGCCCACCGCAAATTGGAGGAACTGCACCTCATATTTTGCTTGGGTAGTTTGGGTTACCTTGCCTAATTAAAGTTGCCTTGCCAAATTAAAGTTGCCTTGCCACCGTTACCACGCTACCACGTGCGGCTGTGATATTTGGCCATCTTACTCAGAGTCCCCCTCCGCTCATCAGGTGCCGAGGATTTTTTCCATCGATGAAAATAAAAGAATTATTAGTGTTTTAAAAAATGTTGAGATTCTCTCTCCTGTGAATCACGCCATGAAGGCCACACCCTTTCTGGTGGGAGTAGGGATTCCCCAATAACAATAATTCCCCAATAACAATAATATTGTACTAGCTTTCCTACTGAGATAAGAGTTAAGTATATTTAATTTTCATGTGCTGTCAGACTGGAATAATGAAATTATGTCATAAATGTAATAAATGTCACAATGTAATAAATAATCAGTTATTTTATGTAAATCAGATAGGATAGTGCAATAAAATTATGTAGTGCAAAATATGTAGTTCATAGTCACATGGTACTGAAGTAGGGTTAGGGTTATGCCGACAGTGCTTTCAGAATCTGATGGATGATGGGAAGAAAATATTCTTGAATTTGGAGGTGAAGGTTCTCATGCTCCTCTGTATGTTCTTCCCAATGGAAGCACTGGGAAGATACTGTGGCCAGGGTGATTGATGCTATTTGCTACCTTCTTGAAGCAGTGCTTTCATGTAGATCCCTTCACTGATGATGAGGTCAATACTTGTGATGGACTGGGCAATGTCCACCACTGTTTGCAACTTCCTTCATTCTTCAGGAAGTATAAGTGTGGGTGAGCTTTCTTTGCAATTGCATCAATTTGGTGAACCCAGCACAGATCTTGCTAACATTGAGAGAAATCTTGTTATTCGGGCACAACTAAACCAGTTATCCCTACTGTGCTCCAATTTGTTGATACCTGATATTAGTGCACAGTGATGCTATTGTCGACGATTTGAAGATAGTGCTGGTGCTGTGGCTGGCTACACAGTCATGAGTATAGAGATAGTGGAGCAGAAGGTAGAGCGCATAGGCCCGAGGTGTCTCTGTGTGATGGTCACTGAGGAGGCGGTATTGTTCCCATTTCATTTGATAATGAGGTGTTTGAGCATACAGCTGCATAGGAAGGAGCAGAAAACCGGTCCCCTGACTATCACTATCGTTTGGAAGGAATGATAGTGTTGAATGCCGATTTCTTGTATGTGTTTCTGTTATCCAAATGGTCCAATGCAGAGTGGAGAGCCAGCAATATTAAACCTGCTGTTGGTCAGTTTGGCGGTAGGCAAATTGAATTGAGTTCAGGTCTTTATGGAGGCAAGAGCTGATTTGCAACATAACCAATCTCCCAAAACACTTCATCACATCAGTTCTGCCTGTTGGTAGTCCATTGAGGCATGTCACCTTGTCCTTCTTGGGCACTGACATAGAAATATAATAACATAGAAAATAGGTGCAGGAGGAGGCCATTTGGCCCTTAGAGCCAGTACCGCCATTCATTGTGATCATGGCTGATCATCCTCAATCAATAACCCGTGTCTGCCTTCTCCCCATATCCCTTGATTTCACTAGCCCCTGAGAGCTCTATCTAACTCTCTCTTAAATCCATCCTGTGATTTGGCATCCACTGCCCTTTATTCTAAGATTGTGGCCCCTGGTTCTGGACTCGCCCAACATTGGGAACATTTTTCCTGCATCTAGCTTGTCCACTACTTTTATAATTTTATATGTTTCTATAAGATTCCCCCTCATCCTTCTAAACTCCAGTGAATACAAACCTAGTCTTTTCAATCTTTCCTCACATGAGAGTCCCGCCATCCCAGGAATCAATCTCGTGATCCTACGCTGCACAGCCTCAATCACAAGGATGTCCTTCCTGAAATTTGGAGACCAAAACTCTACGCAATACTGCAGATGTGGTTTTACCAGAGCCCTATACAACTGCAGAAGAACCTCTTTACTCCTATCCTGAAATCCTCTTGTTATGAAGGCCAACATTCCATTAGCTTTCTTCACTGCCTTCTGTACCTGCATGCCAACGTTCAGTAACTGGTGTACAAGGACACCCAGGTCTTGCTGCACTTCCCCTTTACCTAATATAACCCCATTGAAATAATAATCTGCCCCCTTGTTTTTGCTGACAAAGTGGATAACCTCACATTTATCTATATTATACTGCATCTGCCACGCAGTACACCCAGGCCCAGATGCTCTCCAAGGGTTTGCACTCATGAAGGATCTTCTGACATTGGTCACAGACACTAGAATTAGTGTTACTAGATACTAGATCTTACTAGTGTCTTCTGACACGGTTATAATGGGTGACTTCAATCTGCATGTAGATTGGGTGAATCAAATTGGCAGGGGTGCTGAGGAAGAGGATTTCCTGGAATGTATGCGGGATAGTTTTCTCAACCAACATGTGGAGGAACCAACGAGAGAGCAGGCTATTCTAGACTGGGTATTGAGTAATGAGGAAGGGTTAGTTAGCAGTCTTGTTGTGCGTGGCCCCTTGGGCAAGAGTGACCATAATATGGTTGAGTTCTTCATTAGGATGGAGAGTGACAAAATTAAGTCAGAAACAAGGGTTCTGAACTTGAACAAAGGTAACTTTGAAGGTATGAGATGTGAATTGGCCAAGATAGACTGGCAGGTGATTCTTAAAGGGTTGACAGTGGATGTGCAATGGAAGGTATTTAAAGACTGCATGGATGAAGTACAAAAGTTGTTCATACCAGTTTGGCAAAAGAATAAATCGGGGAAGGTGGTGCATCCATGGATAACAAGGGAAATCAGGGATAGTATAAAAACAAAAGATGAGGCATACAAATTTGCCAGAAAAAGCAGCCTACCGGAGGACTGGGAGAAATTCAGAATCCAGCAGAGGAGGACAAAGGGCTTAATTAGGAAAGGGAAAATAGATTATGAAAGGAAACTGGCAAGGAACATAAAAACTGACTGCAAAAGTTTTTATAGATATGTAAAGAGAAAGAGACTAGTTAAAACAAATGTTGGTCCCTTGCAGTCAGAAACAGGTGAATTGATCATGGGGAACAAGGACATGGCAGACCAATTGAATAACTACTTTGGTTCTGTCTTCACTAAGGAAGACATAAATAATCTGCCGGAAATAGCAGTGGAACGGGGGTCAAATAAGATGGAGGAACTGAGTGAAATCCAGGTTAGCCGGGAGGTGGTGTTGGGTAAATTGAACGGATTGAAGGCCGATAAATCCCCAGGGCCAGATAGTCTGCATCCCAGAGTACTCAAGGAGGTAGCCACAGAAATAGTGGATGCATTAGTGATAATTTTTCAAAATTCCTTAGATTCTGGAGTAGTTCCTGAGGATTGGAGGGTAGCTAATGTAACCCCACTTTTTAAAAAAGGAGGGAGAGAGAAAGCGGGGAATTACAGACCAGTTAGTCTAACATCGGTAGTGGGGAAACTGCTAGAGTCAGTTATTAAAGATGGGATAGCAGCGCATTTGGAAAGTGGTGAAATCATTGGACAAAGTCAGCATGGATTTACGAAAGGTAAATCATGTCTGACAAATCTGATAGAATTTTTCGAGGATGTAACTAGTAGAGTGGATAAGGGAGAACCAGTGGATGTGTTATATCTAGACTTTCAGAAGGCTTTCGACAAGGTCCCGCATAAGAGATTAGCATACAAACTTAAAGCACACGGTATTGGGGGTTCAGTATTGATGTGGATCGAGAACTGGCTAGCAGACAGGAGGCAAAGGGTAGGAGTAAACGGGTCCTTTTCAGAATGGCAGGCAGTGACTAGTGGGGTGCCGCAAGGCTCAGTGCTGGGACCCCAGCTATTTACAATATATATTAATGATTTGGACGAGGGAATTCAATGCAACATCTCCAAATTTGCAGATGATACCAAGCTGGGGGGTATAGTTAGGTGTGAGGAGGATGCTTGGAGGCTGCAGGGTGATTTGGATAGGCTGAGTGAATGGGCAGATGCATGGCAGATGCAGTACAATGTGGATAAATGTGAGGTTATCCACTTTGGTGGCAAAAACATGAGGGTAGACTATTATCTGAATGGTGGCAGATTAGGTAAGGGGGAGATGCAACGAGACCTGGGTGTCATGGTACACCAGTCATTGAAAGTAGGCATGCAGGTGCAGCAGGCAGTGAAGAAAGCAAATGGTATGTTAGCATTCATAGCGAAAGGATTTGAGTTTAGGAGCAGGGAGGTTCTACTGCAGTTGTACAGGGTTTTGGTGAGGCCACACCTGGAGTACTGCGTACAGTTTTGGTCTCCAAATCTGAGGAAAGACATCCTTGCCATAGAGGGGGTACAGAGAAGATTCACCAGACTGATTCCTGGGATGTCAGGACTTTCATATGAGGAAAGATTGGATAGACTCGGTTTGTACTCGATGGAATTTAGAAGATTGAGGGGGGATCTTATAGAAACCTACAAAATTCTTAAGGGGTTGGACAAGCTAGATGCTGGAAGATTGTTCCCGATGTTGGGGGAGTCCAGAACAAGGGGTCACAGTCTAAGGATAAGGGGCAATTCCTTTAGGACCGAAATGAGGAAAACATTCTTTACACAGAGAGTGGTGAGTCTCTGGAATTCTCTGCCACAGAAGGTAGTTGAGGCCAGTTCATTGGCTATATTTAAGAGGGCGTTAGATGTGGCACTTGTGGCTAAAGGGATCAGGGGGTATGGAGAGAAGGCAGGTACGGGATACTGAGTTGGATGATCAGCCATGATCACATTGAATGGCGGTGCAGGCTCGAAGGGCCGAATGGCCTACTCCTGCACCTATTTTCTATGTTTCTATGTTTCTATTGGTCACAGATACTAGAATATATATATATATGGTAAACAGTTGTGACCCCAACACCGAGCCTTGCGGTACTCCACTCGCCACTGCCTCCCATTCTGAAAAGGACCCGTTCACTCCTACTCTTTGCTTCCTGTGGATGGCCTGTGGAAGCAGGTGGGGAGAAGTAGAACATGTCTGCAGAATCTCTAGCCTGTTGTTCCGTACAGATTTTTTTAATTGGCCAGGTACACCCAGGCCCAGATGCTCTCCAAGGGTTTGCTCTCTTGAAGGATCTTCTGACACTGGTCACAGATACTAGAATTAGTGTTGTCAGGCGAGGTGGGGACTTATGAAGGTGCATCAATATTTTCCCTTTTGAAGCGGGCATAGAAAATATTAAGCTCATCCGGGTGTTACTTGTCACGATCACTTGAACTACTCGGTTTCACTTTGTAGGAAGTGATGGCATGCGTGTGCTGCCGCATTTGCCGAGCATTCGACTGAGCCTCTAGTTTGGATCAGAAGTCTCACTTAATGTTCTCAATGGCTTTCTGGAGGTTTTTTATTTCATGACGGACTGGGCTGTGTCCACAGCTCTCTGCTAATTTCTTGTGGTCTTGGGCAAAGATCGGATGCTATCTACAGTGCATCTTTAGGAATTGCTAAGAGTCATTGGAGACATGGAGAATTTCCTTAGTCGTATGAGGAAGTATTTATTTTTCTTGGTTATAGCATTGTGTCGTTTGACCAGGATAATTACGGTAATGTGATCTGCAAACTTTTAAATGGAGTTAGAGCAGAATTTTCCTGCACAACTGTAAGTGTATAGGGCGTAACGGTGTGAGAATGCATTTTTGCAGTGCATTGGTGTAGCGAATTACTGTGGAGGATATTTTGTTTCCTATCCTTAGTAATTGAGGATTATGGTCAATAAGCCAATAATCCAGGTATGGAGGTGGGTGCTGAATCCCAGGTCCAGAGGTTTGTAATTGAGTTTCCTAAAATTATGGTGTTGAAGGCAGAGTTATAGTTAATAAATAGGAAATGTATCCTTATTATTCAGATTAATTTAGGGTCAGGGAGATGGAATATTTGGAAGTTTTGAGTTGATGTGTGACATAACCAGCCTCTCAAAACACTCCCTGATAGTGAATATCACAGCCACTGGATGGCAGTTATTAAGACATGCTACCTTACTTTTCTTTGACACCAGGATAATAGTGGTCTATGTAAAGCAGATGGACAGGGTCGGAAGAGGATAAAGATATTGAATACTCTTGCCAGTTGGCCTGTGCAGGTTCAGAGGACAAGGCTGGGTGTTCCATCTGGACCTGCACATTCACTCTTGGGCTTAATCTGGCATGACAGTGACCATGGGTACAGGTGTTTCTGAGTGTGTCAGGGCAGCTGACATCACTTCATTGACCTCGTCTTCAAAATGAGCATACAATGCATTGACCTCGCTAGGGAGGGATCTGTTGCTATCAGCAATACTGCCTGATTTCACTTAATAGCCCACTTAATATATCATGCAAGCCTTGTCACAATCAATGGATGCCCATATGGTTATTCTGAAACTCTAGCTTGATCAGGAATATTCTGTTGATGTCCTTTATGGCTTTGTGAAGGCTCATATAGGTTTCCTTATGAAGCCGTTAACAACCGTTCTATGTTCAGATAGAAATATAGGTGCAGGAGTAGGACATTTGACACTTCAAGGCAGCACTGCCATTCAATATGATCATGGCTGATCCTCCAAAATCAGTACCCCATTTCTGCTTTCTCCCCATATCCCATTCTCCCCATATCGCTTGATTTCGTTGATCTGTTGCCCAGTTTGTGAACATCATCACATCGACTGACTCCAAGCAGTTATGTAGTCACTCCTTGCCTCCCTGAAAAGCTTTGTGTAATCTTCTGGACTGTAGGGGAGAAAGAGGAGGAGGAGGCGGTGGTGGTGTGGGTAGCTGAAAAAACGATAGCTGACACGAAGAAGCAGGTGGTGAGAGAGGAGGAAGTCCTACTTTGACTGAGAGCATCCTGTCAATGATGGCGGCCAGAAGAAAGAGTTGATGTTCAGAGGTTACAACTTGAGCTGCAATAACAGCTGTGTCAACCTGGCCATGCGGTGGGTGAAGAAGGGCTCGCTGGTGCAGACCAGCGGCACGGGCGCCTAGTTTTAAGGTGAAACGAGACCTTAAGGTGAAAGTACTAGAATAACTCAGAAGACTGAATCAAACTGAAGAAGTTACCTATTCATGTTCTCCAGAGATGCTGCCTGACCCGCTGAATAACTCCAGCACTATGTGTCCTTTTGTGCATTAACCATAATCTGCAGTTCTTTACAACTACATACAATAATAATACCTTACCTGTTTATAGCGGACAATAGTCAATAACATACACCATTTCCTCCTATGGTCCGTTATAACGAGTCTTTACTGTATGGACAATTTCACACACGTTCTAATTTGAACAAAAAATTCTACTCAACTTACCTCTATCCCTTTTGTAGCCCTTTGTACTCTTTTCACTGCTTGCTTTCCTACCAATCTATCTGACATTAATACATTCAGCAACAATACCTTTGGTTCCTTTACCCAAGTAATTTACAAAATTAGAATAACGTTAAGTCAGCAGCGCTGGTTCAGCATTTTTCAAAACAATAATTTATTTTTAATCACTCCCTCCTTACTCCACCTGGCCCGTAGGGCCCCATTTCCCCAACGCAATATTCCACCACTTGCCCGTTTCCCCAACGCAACCCATTTCCATCACTCACCCATTCCCCAACACAACTCGTTCCCCCAATGCAATCAATACTTCTGACGTGGGGGGGGGAAGAGCAGTCGACTCTTCCCGGAGCCATTGAATGGACTCGACTTTTGGGTCGGCGTCGGCATCGGCATTCCCTGGACCCAATCAATCCTCCCCATGTGGGGGCAGTCGGCACTTCACGGAGCCAATGAATGGACTCGACATTTGGGTTGGTGTCAGCGCTCCCTTGAGTCAATCAATCCTTCCCTTGGGGGGGGGGGGGGGGCAGTCGCCGCTTCCCGGAGCCAATGAATGGACTCAACTTTTGGGTTGGTGTTGGCGCTCCCTTAAGCCAATCAATCGTTCCTACGTCAGGGGGCAAAAATTTCACTCTTTCCTTACACCCCTTGAAGCTGCTGATCCTATTGTCTCTCTGTCACCTCTCCCTCCCTCTCCTTTTTCCTACCCTCAGTCACTCCCTCTCCTCTCCCCTTTTGCACTCCCCCAGTAAAGACAATGTTTAAATAACATTTCTTCTCTTCCCATCCCTCACTCGGTCAACTCTCATAGCTTTTGTATTGGCAGCAGAGATCACATTGTGATGTCATTTCCAGTTTTGGAATGTTCACTGTAGTGTGTGCCTGAGATCAGCCTGTGTAAATGAGATTGCATTGTGATTGGACGACTGTGAGATGCCATTGTGACATCATCATTGGAAGCTGCTAGAAAAGTCTCACTCTCATAGGCAGTTATTATTTTCAAAGTTGGCTTTTTTAAAACGTTAAGTATCAATAACGTGAACTATAACATCAAATGTGAATAAACTTGATACTAACGACCACGGGAAAAGATTCTGCAAATGTTTTGCACTATTGTGTACTGTTTTGATGTAGTTCCTTGATCTCACAGACAGACAGACAACAATACAAGACTTAATAGTATACTAGACCAGGTGGGACCCGTTGGATCACGTCCCCTCAACGCGCGGTTGCTGTGCGGGGGGGGGGAGTGGGCGGCCTGCAGCGTCACACACACACACACACACAACCCCCCCCCCCCCACACACACACACACATGCGCACACTAACTACCCCCTTTGATATATATTAATATTATTTATTGGCTTTATCGGCTCCTTTTACCCCATCCCCGCCCAATCCACTGACGCATAGCCCCCAACTTGCAGGCGCGTATAGAGAGGGAGGGGGAAAGAGAGAGAAGAAGCACGTCGTTTTTTTCGAGAAGATGTGATCACACAAACAAATAAATAAACAAATACACACAAGCACATCCAAGATCAGAGTTTTATAGTTATAATAATAATAATAAGTGTAGATGGTTTTGCATGCAACCAATAACATAGTTACCTCAGTACCATTAACCCCGCCCAGTTAACATCAATCATAACGCCTTCCCCTTCCTGGATACGGTTCACTAGAAGAATGTAGCCAGTACTTGAGGATGTATGTAATACCCTGTGCTATCATTAAAAGGTGTTGAACACTCTTAGAGTTTGTGAATTGCTTATTTACATGGTGTCCGAGCTGGAAGACACTTGCGTCTCCTGTTTATCGGGTTTTATTTCTTTTTTTTGATTTGTGCCTTTTGTACTTTATCTCTCTGGCCATGGCATCCTCGTGCAGAAAGCCCGCGCAGCTTGTCTTTGATGCTGATATTTCTGAGCGCTGGGCTACGTTTGAAATTGACTTCACCCACTTTGTCAACGTCGCACACCGCAATGATCCTGATTCCCTCACAGCCTCCCTCCTACTCAACCTTGTCGGACCTGATGCCATGAAGAGAGCCAGAACTTTCGTCTACGCTCCAGCGGTCCTGGACGACAACAACGTGGTGGTTACCCCTGCAGAATCTGCCAGTGACCCCGCTTGCCTGCTACGTAAGTTCAGGGAGATTTGTGACCTGCCCTCGAACCGCATTCTAGAGAGGGCACGGTTCTTTACAAGGAGACAGCTGCCGGAGGAACCTGTTGAATGTTTTATTGCCGATTTGCGTTATCTCGCCCAGCGGTGCCGTTTCGGTGACATGACAGACCAGCTCACTAGAGACATTTTAGTAACTGGCATGCGTGACCAGAAACTGCGATGTGAGCTTCTTAGGGATCCGGATCTAACGTTAGAAAAAGCCATGCATGCCTGCAGATTGTCTGAGGTCGTTGTATTGCCAGATGATCACCGGGACTCGGGCGATAAATCTGTCCACCAGGCTGGGTTTAGTAGAGCACTGCCTCGGAGGGGAAACAATGCTTTTCTGCCGCGTGCCAACCCTGGTCCTGATGATGTGCCCCCAAAAAGGTGCCCAAACTGTAACTACATGCACCACAGACTGTCGACGTGCCCTGCCTATGGCAAGGCCTGTAATTTTTGTAAAAAACTGAATCATTTCACTGCTGCCTGCCGCTCATTCCGTTCTCGTGGGAGACAGGTACAGATTTCCAGACCCAGTCTAAACATGCTTCAACAATCTGATGGCTGTTACAACCCACAGCCCGACGTTGCTGAATCCTATGATGCAGATCCAATTAATTCTCCCGAGGATTCCAATGTGTTTACCCTCCTCCAGGCACCTGGCCAACGTCTTGATCCCTCCGTGTCTGTGACTGTCAACAATGTAACCTTCCTTGCGAAGTTAGATACTGGGGCAAAGGTCAACGTTTTGTCAATAAATCTTTTCAACAAGATAAGGAATAATGAGGCCTTGGTCGCTGACAATGCTACTCTGCATGCCTATGGTGGAGAAATTCTCAGGCCTGTGGGGAGGGCCACTTTAACTTGCGTGCTACAAAAGGCCACGAGAAACTTGATTTTTTATGTTTTGAACTCTGACTGTGTTACCCTGCTGGGAAACCGTGCGTGCCAAGATCTTGGTCTGGTGTCCTTCGACCATACGGTCCACAAAGTGCAACTGTCGTTTAACCCGATTGCAGAATACCAGGACCTGTTCAACGATGACCTGGGAAAGTTACCACTGACATACCATATTTCCATTGACCCAAATGTACAACCCGTGGTCCGCGCACCTCACAGGGTGTCCCACGCCATGAAAGACAGGGTCGAGGCGATGCTTAACAACATGGTCGACAAGGGGGTGCTAGAAGCGGTCAGCGAGCCCACCGATTGGGTCTCCACCATGGTTGCCACGATAAAGAAAGACAAGAATGAAATACGTGTGTGTATCAACCCCAAGGACTTAAACCTTGCCATCAGGTGACCACACTACCCCATGCGGTCTGTTGAGGACGTGGCGGCTCAGGTCGGGCAAGCCACCATCTTTTTGGTCCTAGACGCTAAGAACTCGTTCTGGCAGATCCCGTTGGACAAAGCATCTTCTGACCTGACAACCTTCGCCACACCATTCGGAAGATTCAAATTCCTGCGAATGCCATTCGGCATCAATTCTGCTAGCGAGGTGTTCCAGCGAACGATGGAGCAGATATTCTCGGACCTGCCATGTGCCATCATCGTGGATGATATCCTAGTCTATGGGAAGGACATTGCCGAACACGACCAGAACCTCCGCCGCGTCCTGGATCGGGCGCGAAAGGCCACCCTGAAGCTGAATCCAAAGAAGTGCCGGTTTCGTGTCTCAGAAGTCACGTATGTTGGACACGTTTTCACCTCCAACGGACTAAAACCCGACCCTTTGAAGGCAGCTGCCATCTCCGAGATGGCAGCCCCCAACGACGTGCCAGGTCTACAACGATTCTTGGGCATGGTGAACTACCTTGGGAAGTTTGTACCAAATCTCAGTGAGCTGAGTGCTCCCCTGTGGCAGGTGACAAAAAAGGATATCGCCTGGGTCTGGCTCCCACAGCACCAGCAGGCGTTTGACTGTGTCAAGTCGAAACTGATTAACACTCCAACGTTGCGATTCTTTGATGCGAGTCGCCCCATCACCGTCACATGTGACGCTTCTAAGTTCGGTCTGGGCGCGGCCTGCCTCCAATCTGTCGATGGATCGTTACATCCTATCTCCTATGCCTCCCGCACCATGACGGACACCGAGCAGCGGTACGCTCAGATCGAGAAGGAGCTGCTCGCGGTGGTGTTTGCTTGCTCCAAGTTCAGAGACTTCCTGTTTGGCAGCAGATTTACAGTCGAAACCGACCACCAGCCACTGGTGACAATCCTGAACAAGCCGATTCACGCTGCCCCTGCCAGGCTGCAGTGTATGATGCTGCAGCTCCAGCGCTTTGACTTCGACGTCGTCTACAAGAAAGGCACCGAGATGCACATCGCGGACACCTTATCGCGCGCCCCGCGGGCCTCCTGTGCTCACCACCCCTACGAAACAGAGGACTTGCTCGTACTGGGCGTCAATTTTATTCCCACCAAGCAGCTGTAGCTTTTGGCCGAGCACACCGCTGCTGATCCAGTTTTGCAGCGGCTTGCATCTGTGATTAAATCAGGGTGGCCAGCAAAGTGCTCCGCTGCGCCGCCTGAAACACAGCCTTTCTTCCTGGTCCGTGACGAACTTGTGCTCCAGAATGGCGTTATCGTTAAGGGACATAAAGTGGTGGTCTCGTCCTCCCTGTTCGATTCTTACTACTGCGCAGCCCACAGCGGACACCCCGGGGTCGATGCAACATCGCCCACGCTCAGTGCCAATTCTACTGGCCTGGAATGGCCAAATATATTCGAGACCGTGTTTCTGCCTGCTCCACGTGCAACAGTCTTGCTCCACATCAGCAGCGACAGCCCCTGCTGCAACAGCCCGCCCCTGCCTTGGCCTGGTCCTCGCTGGCTGCTGACATCTTCGAGTGGCGTGGTAACCACTACCTTGTCCTGGTCGACTCGTACTCGAACTGGTTCGAAGTGGATTTGCTGACATCCCTCACGTCGGAGATGGTGATCCGGAAGCTGCGGAAACACTTCTCCACGTTTGGGTCCCCTGTGAGGCTGCAGACTGACAATGGCAGGCAGTTTACCAGCCGAGAGTTCAAAAGTTTTGCCGACAAATGGAATTTTGTGCATTTCACCAGCAGCCCGGAGTACCCACAGAGCAATGGCCTTGCTGAACGGGCCGTCCGCAGTGCCAAGCTTCTGATGGAACAGGCGAGACTGTCTAACTCTGATTTGTATTTGGATCTCCTGAACCTCAGGAATGTTTCCAGGGATCCGGCCATGGGGTCCCCTGCTCAGCGTCTGATGTCCAGAACAACCAGATCTACCATCCCGATTGCCCAGCGCCAGCTGAAACCTCGGGTGCTGGAGCCTGCCTCTGTGCAGAGGCGCATTCAAGAGAAACATGACAGCCAGCGGCCTTCCCACGATCGGTCGTGCAGACCACTCGATCCTCTGTTGCCTGGACAGGTTGTTCGATTGCAAACCGCCAGTGGTCACTCCCGTCTGGCTACCGTGGTTGGGGTGGCCGACTCACCTCGTTCGTATCTGGTCGACTATGAGGGAACCATCTACCGTAGAAGCCGACAATACCTGCTTGCGGTTAATGAGCCGAAGCCGCAGCCCCCGGGCCCCTATGCCCCGCCTCTCTCATACCAGCAGCCGGCTCCTGTCCCAGCCAGCCTTCCCTGCATGCCTCGTTCCCCATATCGAGCGCCCGGTTCCCCTCTGCGCGGGTCACCTGTTGCCGGTCACGGTTCTCCCTCTCCTGTTCCTCCAACCCCACCGCCCTTCCCTGGTTCCCCCGCTGCCTCGGGTCCCCCTGTTTTTTCTGCTCCTCCGGGGGAAGGGGGAGGCATCCGTACGCGCTCGGGCCGGATCAGCAAGCCACCTGTTCGTTATGGCGATTTTGTTTAATTCTGTTTAATCCTGTTGTAGTGACAATGGTTTTTTTTTTATTTTCTAAGGGGAAGGATGTAGATGGTTTTGCATGCAACCAATAACATAGTTACCTCAGTACCATTAACCCCGCCCAGTTAACATCAATCATAACGCCTTCCCCTTCCTGGGTACGGTTCACTAGAAGAATGTAGCCAGTACTTGAGGATGTATGTAATACCCTGTGCTATCATTAAAAGGTGTTGAACACTCTTAGAGTTTGTGAATTGCTTATTTACAATAAGGATATAGAGAGATAGATGCTTACTCTGTTTAATAAGCACTGGCCATTCATGCTAAAGGTCTTCTGTGATTTTGGCTTAATATTTCCCTCTGCATCAGTGCAACTGTTTTACTGGGCATATTCCATACCACTGGTATTGAAAATTTATATGCTCACTGCCTTTGTTAACCCATTTCAATGAGCTATGATCATCCACATGGCAACACTGGGCTCACCAGATCACAAATATTATTTTGTTTTTTCCATCCATTCTGCAACTTATTGTTTTTATCACTCTTTCAGTTTTGACAAACGCCTGAAATGCTTTCTCTTTTCACAAATGCTATCAACTTTTCAGCACTTCACCTTCATCTACAGCACAGCACATTATTGCACTAGATTTGATGCGGGGATGGGGAGGGGGGGGATGGGGATTGACAATGATGTTGACAGAACTGGAAAACCGATCCGCAATGCTGGAATTGTAAGTGTATCTGAGAAGGGAGTGCAAAAGGCTGAATTGGAGTGGTAAAATCGACCAACATTTCTCAGCAGTAAATCAGTAAAGGCGATTGTTGGATTAATCGAACAACAGAAAGAATGTTTTAATTTCACCCTAGACTGATGGTGGTGACCTGGAATTCACTGCTGGACAGATACTCTCTATCCTGCTGGAACCTTAGACAAACTTCCTCACAAACCACTATACTGCCAATTTTTGTGTCATCTGCAAACTTATTAGTCGACCAACCTGCATTTTCTTCCACGTCATATGTATCAAACGGCAGAGGTCCTAGTGCTGATCCTTGTGGAACTCCACTGACAAGAACCCCCTGTCAGAGTATATTAGTTTTACATTTTATTTACGTATGATTTGTTTACATCAATACATTTTCCACCACAATTACATCACAACAAGCACTTAAAATGCACTTATCTTGAGTTGAAAAATAAATTCATGAATAAATACAAATGCATTGCATTTCAAAAGTGTACAATCACCATGGCAATAATTATTTTCCACATTTGTTTAACTATGACCTGTGGATCCTTTCTTAAATCTAGCAATGCAATGACTTGTGGAACTTGAGTAAGGGAAAAGCAGATTTTATTAATTTGTGTCTAATGCTTTTTCTCATTTTACGTGATGCATGATTACACAAACTACAAGTCAGCTTTTACACAGTGATAGCTTTGGGGTTGATGAATAATGTATTTGTATTTCGCTGCTGGAATTTCGTCAGAAGAACATAAATTCAAAAAAGATTAAAAGCTCGGAAATATTAAGTTCACCAGTCACGAGTCTTAGCATCTTTATTAGGTATGCCCATACCTTTATACTGCTCCTTAGTGGGGTATCAGAAATACATGGTTGACACTAGAATTACAACATGTAGACATATACAATGTAAACATGTACAGTACATTGTTATATATATAGATACACACACTCTCTCTCTGTCTCTCTCTCTGTCTCTCTCTCTGTCTCTCTCTCTGTCTCTCTCTCTGTCTCTCTCTCTGTCTCTGTCTCTCACAATTTACACAGGCAGGAGGTTGGGAAGATTTCCTGCAATAGCCGTTTGGTGGTTCCATCTACTGGCTGAGAATAGATTGCAATTTTACAGTTTGCTATCTGGCTTAATTGAGCCAATGTCCATCATCTCTGCCATTAAGAAGAACAAGTCTTCTTAATGTTCTAAGTTTAATTGTAGGGAGTTGATAGAGCTTTAAACTAATTTTCACAAGGTTCTCTTCATTTTCTTCCCATCTTTGCCCCAACCACCGAATAGCAACAACTTACATATTTTGAGTGCAAAACAGAGGGCAAAAGCTCTGCTAGCTCTACCCATCACAATTGCACGTTTTCATTGTCTCTTGCCTGCTTGATTTCAGCCACCATTATGAATAAAATTAGTCATCGAATCACAGTCATACAGTACGGAAACAGCCCCTCAGCCCTACTCGTGCATGGTGACTCAGGTGCCCCATCAAAGCCAGTCCCATTTGTTCGCATTTAGTCCATATCCCTCAACACCTTTCTCATCCATGTACTTGTCAGAAACTGTAATTAACCTTTTTTTGCATCCCCTTTTTTAGCTCTGAGCATTATCTGCAAATTATTGCTGCTTCACACTTGTCCTTTTACTTATTTTTCTGTGCATACCCTGCAAACAGACCAGTTCCAGTATCAAAATTAAATTAACTAAACTTAATGATGACATTGGTATTTTTTGCATTCTTTGCTAATAATGACTCTAGGCTCCCTAAACAACTCTCCACCATGTATTATTCTGCCAAGCCTCCGTTCTAACTGCTGTAAATTAATAATTAATATTAACACCAATTATTTATCCTGCTTTGCCCACAGCATCAACTCATGTCATGTCCTAGTATTCAAACCATGGCCTTTGATCATTATTTTATTGCTTTTGATTTACAGATGGTATTCAGAAACAATGTTTAAACTGACCAATTGCTCTGATGAGCCAAAAGAGATCGGTCGTGGCAAAATGGCATATTCCCTTCAATTGTACAGGACCCATAAAACTTTATGCTGTGGCCACACCTTTATTTTCTCCAACTGGAAGTTGAGATTTGGCATACATGAAGAGCGTAAAGCAATAATTTCAAAATATTAGAATGTCTCAAAGTGCACCAAAACATTTGAAACATAATTGAAGTAGAGTCACTGTAGCAGTATTGAAAAAACAAATTTGCATGCACCATGCAGCCGCCACATGTTTGTGCGTGGTTGCCGGGGAGTCGGCTTCATAGTCGTGAGGAGTTCCTGCATTCTGGAACTAGTCGCGGCCTCATTATGGTCGCCGTGAAATTTTCAACATGTTGAAAAATTTTGGGCGACTAGAATGAAGCTGCCACGGAGAGTAGCGAGAATTCTCGAACCGTAGGTGGGTCGCCAGGAGGTCCTAATGTGTTGCCAGGAGGTCGAAGGTTCTCGGAAGTTCTCGTAGGTTGTAGCCAATGCTGACCGGTAAATTTATTTGGCATATTGGGGGAAAAAACGGTAAGCAGTAGTTTTCAGAACCAAGTTCAATTTCAAGTTACATTTATTGTCACATGCACCAATTGGTACAGTGAGATTTGAGTTACCATACAGCCATATTAATAAAAAAAGAACACAATACTCGATAGAGTTTAACATGAACATCCCCACAAGCGGAATCAACGTTCCCACTGTGAGGGAAGGCAATAAAGTTCAGTCATCTTCCTCATTGTTCACTCGTGGTCGGGGGCTTTGAGCACTGCTACGGATGGCCCGATGTTTCAAGCCCTCTCGCCGGGAAGATCGAAGCACTGGCATCGGAACGGAAGAACAAACTCAGTGGCTTGGAGTTTCTGAATCGGCCCCCGAAGTCCACAGGCCGAGCTGGGCTGAGATTCAACGCTGGTGACCCAACGGCAAGGGGCCCCAGGACTCCGCAATGTTAGAGTCAGCGCCTCCCACAGCTGGTAGCTCTGCAGCCCACAGCTCCACGATATTAAACAGCTGGCCCAACACTCCGGTAGGGCGCCGCCCGCTCAGCAATGGAATTCAATGCTGCGCCAATCCAGATGGTAGGCCGCGAGGGGGGGCGAAGATGCAGCTCGGAGAAAAGATGCACCCTCAACCAGGTAGTTACTGGGAAACAGTTTCCCCTCTTCCCCCTCCCACCCCCCACAAAAAAAAGACTAAAAGACCTCCAGAAACATACTTTTAGACAGACTAAAATTTAAATGATGTATCGGGTGGCGCCGCTGGTCGGTTACTGGTTGGTTAACCAAGGATAACCGACCAGTAATGTCAAATGTCCGCCGAGCTTCACAGCCGTGTATCTTGGGCTTCTTAAAAGTTGTCTCCACTCCTTCTCCCCCCCCCTCCCCCTCTGTTTTAAAGGACTTAACAAACACTGTGCTTTAGCCATCTTTTTACAGTGCCAGCCTTCCTGTTCATGTCTGTGTATGTCTGTTTCACCATGGCTTTGCACCGTGTTAATTTTTCTAGATTTTTATTTATTTAAAAAAAAAAAAATTAGAGGTAAATACATCAATGTACACATATATACTGTTACAATCATTGTACCCCATAATTGTATGGCTTTTAAAGAAAAAGAATAGAGAGAAAGAGAGTGAAATGTGAAAAGAGTTGTGATGGTGAAAGAGCGTGCCAAAGGGGAGAAGAAACCCTTGGTCAAAGGATTAGAAAAGGGGGTTAAAAGATAGACACTAAAAAAACAAAAGGACGAAGAAAAAAAAAGAAAAAAAGCCAGTTATTATGTTATATATATCACGCAAAAGGAATCCACCAACTCTATGGTTTTTCATCCCCCCTACCAAGGCCCGAGGTACACCTGCACCCTATTTTTGTAGTAATTCTATAAATGCAGACCACGTCTGATAGAAGCGTTCTGATTTTCCTTCCAGGCGGAGTCTCATATCTTCCAGGTGTAGTGTTTCAAACATAGTTGAAATCCACATATTTAATGTTGGTATAGGAGCATTTTTCTAAAATGTTAAGATTAGTTTTTTTCCTATTATTAAGCCGTACTCAAATAAATTATTTTGATACACATTTAATTCCGAACTACCTTCTGTCATTCCGAAAATAATCCATTTTGGCTTTGGTGTCATTTTTATTTTAAACAGTTTTGTGAAAATTTCAAAGATTTCAATCCAAATCGTTTAAATTTTTGTACAAAAGATGAATGAGCGCGCTATTGTAGCTTCTTGACACTGGCATTTATCACAAATTGGTGAAACGTTGGGGAAAAAATTATTTAATTTAGTTTTTGAGTAGTATAATCTGTATTATTTTAAATTGTATTAAAGTGTGTCTTGCGTTAATTGAGCATTTCTGCACATTTAATAAGTATTCTTTCCACCTTTCATTGGAAATTTTTATGCTTAGTTCGTTTTCCCATTCACCTCTAATATCCTCCGTCGTTGGTATTACTGCATTTAGTATAATATTATATATATGTGAAATTAAATTTGCTGATTCTGCCTTTGTATTCATTACTTCATCTAGTAAGTCTAATGGCATTTTGTGAAATTCATGTGCATGTTTTTTCAAATAATCACATATTTGGAAATATTTAAAATACTGATTGTTATCCAGATTATATTTTAGTTGTAATTGTTTAAATGATAATAATTTTCCCATATCATACAAATCTCCGAAAGTTTTATTTCCTGCTCTTTCCCATTGTACTAAAATGCTTTGTCTATAATTGAGGGTTTAAACAGAGGTTTTTTCGCAATTGGAGATAGGAGAGATAAGTTTCTTAATTTTTAATTGTATTTTATTTGTTTCCAAATTCTAATTGTACTATGGGTTTTTGTTGTAGTTTGTATTATTCACCGTCTTTGGTGAAAGAAGGATCGCACCAATATTAAAGGGGGAGCTGTCCTCTTTCTCCATAATGATCCATTCCGGTTGATGAAGAGAATTATCCAACAATTGAATCATATTTCTAATATTTACCGACCAATAATAATACATAAAATTAGGGAGTGCTAATCCCCCTACTACTTTGGGTTTATTCAGGTGTGGTCTTTGTATTCTATGGGTCTTATAATCCCAAATAAAATTTGTTATATCTGAGTCCAATCTTTCAAAAAACTTTTTGGGTAGATATAGTGGAATTGATTGGAACAAGTATAGAATTTGTGGTAGAAAAATCATTTTTATGGCGTTTATTCGACCTATTAAGGACATCGGAAGCGTTTTCCAGAATTACGTAGTTTCTTAAGTACAGGGTTATAGTTTGCTTTAAACATGTCTTGATATCTTCTAGTAATTTCAATACCCAAGTATTTAAAATTTTCCACAGCTATTTTGAAAGGAAATTGTATGAGATGTGTAAAATCTTTCGGGTTTTATTGACATTATTTCACTTTTATTCCAATTTATTCTATAACCTGAAAATGAACCAAAATCCTCAATTAAATTTAAAATGTTGGGTATAGTGATATGAGGCTTTGTGAAATACAAAAGTACATCATCAGCGTATAATGATATTTTATTGTTTGAATATTTTGTCTTATATCCATGGATATTCGGATGAGTTCTAATTATTTCCGCTAGTGGTTTAATTATGAGGGCAAATAACAATGGTGATAATGAACAACCTTGTCTATTACCCCTTGACAATTGAAATTTCGTGGATAAAATATTATTAGTTAATATTCTGGCCGTTGGCTTATTGTATATCAAGTTTCTTGATCAGTGGGACCTCTTTTGGGGAAGGCATGATCTGTAGAAAAAGGATGGGTTGCACTTGAACTCGAGGGGAACCAATATCCTGGCGGGGAGATTTGCAAAGGAGACTTTAAACTAGACAGGCTGGGGGGAGGGACTCTGGTAGAGGGGGCTAGGGGACAGGGTGAGGGGCAAGAGGCAGAGAAGGGAAGCACTTGGACCCAAAATGTAGGCGAGAAAGAGGAAAAAGGTGGGTTTCTAAAATGTGTATATTTTAATGCTAGGAGCATTGTAAGAAAGGTGGATGAACTTAGAGCCTGGATTGACACCTGGAAATATGATGTTGTGGCAATCCGTGAAACATGGTTGCGGGAGGGTTGTGATTGGAAACTAAATATTCCAGGATTTCATTGCTTCAGGTGTGATAGAATTGGAGGGACCAGAGGTGGAGGGATTGCATTGCTTGTCAGAGAAGATATTACAGCAGTGCTTTGGCAGGATAGATTAAAGGGCTCGTCTAGGGAGGCCATTTGGGTGGAACTGAGAAGTGGGAACGGTGTAGCAACACTTTTAGGGGTGTATTATAGACCGCCAAATGTGGAGCGAGAATTGGAAGAGCTAATATGTAAGGAGATAGCAGATATTAGTAGTAAGCACAAGGTAGTGATTGTGGGAGATTTCAATTTTCCAAAAATAGACTGGGAAACACATTCTGTAAATGGGCTGGATGGTTTGGAGTTTGTTAAATGTGTGCAGGATAGTTTTTTGCAGCAATACATAGAGGTATCGACCAGAGAAGGGGCAGTGCTGGACCTCCTGTTAGGAAATGAGGCAGGTCAGGTGACGGAGGTATGCGTTGGTGAGCACTTCGGGACCAGTGATCACAATACCATTAGTTTCAATATAATTATGGAGAGAGTCAGCACTGGACCCAGGGTTGCGATTTTTGATTGGAGAAAGGCTAACTTTGAGGGAATGAATAATGATTTAAAAGGAGTGAATTGGGACTTTTTGTTTTATGGGAAGGATGTAGAAGAGAAATGGAGGACATTTAAAGGGGAAATTGTAAGAGTACAGAATCTTTATGTCCCTGTTCGGATGAAAGGAAATAGTAAAAATCGGAAAGAGCCATGGTTTTCAAGGGAAATTGGACACTTGGTTCGAAAAAAGAGAGATATCTACAATAATTATAGGAGGCATGGAGTAAATGAGGTGCTCGATGAGTATAAAGAATATAAAAAGAATCTTAAGAAAGAAATAAGAAAAGCTAAAAGAAGATATGAGGTTGCTTTGGCAAGAAAGGTGAAAGGGTTTCTACAGCTATATTAATAGCAAAAGGATAACGAGGGATATAATTGGACCATTAGAGAGCCAGAATGGACAGCTATCTGCAGAGCCAAAGGAGATGGGGGAGATATTGAACAATTTCTTTTCTTCGGTATTCACCAAGGAGAAGGATATTGAATTCTGTGAGGTAAGGGAAAAAAGTAGAGTAGCTATGGAAACTATGAGATTCAAAGAGGAGGAAGTACTGACACTTTTGAAAAATATAAAAGTGGATAAGTCTCCAGGTCCAGACAGGATATTCCCAAGGACATTGAGGGAAGTGTAGAAATAGCAGGGGCTATGACAGAAATATTTCAAATGTCATTAGAAATGGGAATAGTGCCGGAGGATTGGCGTACTGCACATGTTGTTCCACTGTTTAAAAAGGGTTCAAAGAATAAACCTAGCAATTATAGACCTGTTAATTTGACGTCAGTGGTGGGCAAATTAATGGAAAGGATACTTAGAGATAATATATATAAGCATCTGGATAAACAGGGTCTGATCAAGAACAGTCAACATGGATTTGTGCCTGGAAGGTCATGTTTGACAAATCTTTTTAATTTTTTGAAGAGGTTACTAGGGAAATTGATGAGGGTAAAGCAGTGGATGTTGTCTATATGGATTTCAGTAAGGCCTTTGACAAGGTTCCCCATGGAAGTTTGGTTAAGAAGGTTCAATCTTTAGGTGTTAATGGCGGAGTAGCAAGATGGATTCAACAGTGGCTGAATGGGAGATGCCAGAGAGTAATGGTGGATGGCTGTTTGTCAGGTTGGAAGCCGGTGACCAGTGGGGTGCCTCAGGCATCTGTGTTGGGTCCACTGTTGTTTGTCATGTACATCAATGATCTAGATGATGGGGTGGAAAATTGGATAAGTAAGTATGCAGATGATACTAAGATAGGTGGCGCTGTGGATAATGAAGGAGATTTTCAAAGTCTACAGAGAGATTTGGGCCATTTGGAAGAGTGGGCTGAAAGATGGCAGATGGAGTTTAATGCTGATAAGTGTGAGGTGCTAAAAATCAAAATATGACGTACATGGTAAATGGTAGGGAATTGAGGAATGCTGTGGAACAGAGGGATCTAGGAATAACTGTGCCTAGTTCCCTGAAGGTGGAATCGCATGTAGATAGGGTGGTAAAGAAAGCTTTTGGTGTGCTGGCCTTTATAAATCAGAGCATTGAATATAGGAGTATGGAAGTAATGTTAAAATTGTACAAGGCATTGGTGAGATCAATTCTGGAGTATGGTGTACAATTTTGGTTGCCTAATTATAGGAAGGATGTCAACAAAATAGAGAGAGTACAGAGGAGATTTACTAGAATGTTGCTGGGTTCCAGCAACTAAGTTACAGAGAAAGGTTGAACGTTAGGTCTTTATTATTTGGAGCACAGAAGGTTAAGGGGGGGACTTGATTGAGGTCTTTAAAATGATGAAAGGGATAGACAAAGTTGATGTGGATAAGCTTTTCACATTGAGGGTAGGGAAGATTCAAACAAGAGGGCATGACATGAGAATTAAGGGACTGAAGTTTAGGGATAACATGAGGGGGAACTTCTTTACTCAGAGAGTGGTGGCTGTGTGGAATGATCTTCCAGCAGAAGTGGTGGAGGCAGGATCGATTTTAACATTTAAAAGTAAAGTGGATAGGTATATGGACGGGAAGGGAATGGAGGGGTATGGTCTGAGTGCAGGTAGATGGGACTAGGGGAAAATAAATGGTCGGCACGGACTGGAAGGGCCGAGAAGGCCTGTTTCCGTGCTGTAATTGCTAGATAGTTATATGGTTATATATTAATTTAATCCATTGAATGAAATTCTCTCCCAGTTGAAACTTTTGCAATACCTTAACCATGTACTTCCATTCAACCTGATCGAGTGCTTTCTCTGCATCCAGCGAAATATTTGTGAGATTTGGATCTTTAGTTTGGTGTGAGTGCATTATGTTAAGCAGACGTCTCAAATTATTGAATGAATGTCTCTTAGGGATAAACTCCGTTTGACCCAATTTTTCTAGATTAAGCTAGATGTAAGCACTCCCCCTGCTTGCCCTGTCCCCCGCCTGCATAACGGGCTGGTGAAAGAAGCGATGTGTGTGTGTGTGTGTTCCACTCTGTCAGTCGCCGTTGCAGTCGCTGGTTTTTCAGTCCACTGAAAAATCGCTTAAGTGGGACAGGCCCGTTATTCTTACATCATTGGGGAAAACTCTGCTGCTTGTCTTGAAATATTGCTAAATCCTTTCTGACCACATGACAGGACACCACTTGGTTTAACAGCTTATTTGTAGGCCAGTAGAGCACCAGATTGTTAGGAACGTGTATGGAATGGCACCTCCAACTCTTGAGAAAGTCCAATTAATGACCCTTGACCAATAATCAAGGATGTTTCCTGCATGCTCTAAATTTTGGAGTTATTGATGATGTTCAATGCTTCCTACACTACCTCCAGAGATACACTGAGAATAATCAGAGTAAACAATTTACATAAAAAATTAAGCATACAAAATTCTGCACACTACGAATTGTGAAGTTACAGAGCAATTATAGAATTCTGGAAATTCATGGCACAAAGAGAGGATATTTGGCTGTTGGTATCTCGACTGGTCAAAAATAACATTTTAAGGTGATTCCTGCAGTCATGTTCGTTTGCATTCTTTTAGGTTACTATACTTTAGGTGCACACAAGTTTATTTTGCATATATTGAGGGCTTCTGTTTCCAATACAAGAAGTAAGTTTGTCACGTAAAAGGAAAACCATACAAAAGCAATTCTTCTGCATGCGTAGTACCAGAATGAAACTGACCAACAAGCAATCTATACCTGTCTAGTTTATATATTTCCAAATCAAGATAGTGCATTACATGGAAAGGACATACAGGAAGTAACATTGCCATGTGCCTGCTGCTTTTCTGTTTTGAGATGATAAAAGCTGGAGTTTTGCAACGTACTGTTAGAGAAATCTTGGCAAATTTATTGCAATGTTTTATTAACACAACAATAACATGATTGGATAAATGAATGTTTAGGGTGGTGAAAAGCTGTGAGTAAAATGTGCTGCTTTGTCCTGTACAATATCGAAAATACCTGGATGACTGTAGCTTCAAGTAATGGAGTATAATCCATTGCACTCCTTCCGCCTGGCATGCAGGTGGTGAGAAGAAATATCATCATTTGTAGGAGATAACCAGCTTCTGGCTTGCTCTTGTTGTCAAAGTATTATGTGGCTGATTGAAAACATTCCTGATTAATGATGACATCTTAGAACAATAGAGTAATATAACATGAAAGAAGCCCTTTGGCCCAACTCGACAATACAAAGCTGCCAGCAGCATAATCAAAGATAAGTTGCACCCTGGCCACTCCCTCATCTCCCCTCTCCCATGAGGCAAAAGGTACAGAGTGTGAAAAAGCACACCACCAGATTCAGGGACAGTTTATTCCCATCTGTTATCAGGCAACTGAATCATCCTGCCAGATCCAGAGAGCTGTCCTGAACTACTATCTACCTCTTTGGTGACCGTCGGACTATCCTTGATTAGACTTTGCTGGCTTTACATTGCACTAAACGTTATTCACTTATCATGTTTCTATACATTGTAAATGGATCGATTGTAATCATGCAGTGTCTTTCTGCTGACTGGTTAGCATCCAACAAAAGCTTTTCACTGTGCCTGATCGGACGATTCCCCAAAAATATTTTCTCTAGGCATTCTTGTTAAATTCTCCCTCATCAAAAACAACCTTCCTTCCCCCCCCTTTCTGACCTTTAGCTCTGCACACTGGAACATTGAGCTATCAGTCCTGCCCTTTACTCAGCCATCTTTCTGATATGGCTATAATATGGGATTGTAGCGGCATAGAGAGGAGGAAAGCTTAGTCAGCACAGAGACTTCACTGACAAACAACCTTGTGTCTCCATTTTGCTATGCTTGTATCCCCATTTTACTAATATTACTGTATGGCATACACAGTGAATGGTAAGGTCCTGGGGAATGATGTAGAACAGTGATGTAGAAATACATAATATGATAAAAAGAAACTGCAGGTACTGGTTTATACCAGATATAGACACAAATGGTGGAGTAACTCAGAGGGTCAGGCAGCATCCCTGGAAAAAATGGACCTGACGTTTTGGGTCGGGACTCTTCAGAAGTTGTGAAGAAGGGTCCCAAGCATTCTCCAGCATTTTTTGTCTATCTCTGGTAGAAATACATAGTTTCCTTGTTACAGGTAGACAAGGTGGTGAAGAATGTGTATGGCATTCTTGTTTTCATGGGCTGTGGCTTTTGAGTGCAAGGTTTGGGACATCATGTTATGGTTATGGAAGATGCAGAAACTTTGGTGTTGGTGCAGAGGAGGTTTACCACTATGCTGCCCAATTTGAGGATATTAGATATAATGGGAGGTTGGACAAGCTGGGATTGTTTCCTCTGGAATATCGAAGGGCTGAGGTGGGGCTTGATAGAAGTAGCTACAATTATGAGAGGCATTGATAGGGCATACAGTCAAAAGCTTTCTCCCAGGATGGAAATGCCAAATAATAGAGCGCATACCTATAGGGTCATGAGGGTAAAATTAAAAGGAGAAGTGCGAAGCAAGATTTTTACACCAAGAATGGTGAGTGCTTGGAACGGGCTGCTGGGTGTGGTAGTGGAAGAAGTACAGTGACATTTAAGAGGCTTTTAGTTGCTTCTGTTAGGGAGGGTCGAGAAAGATTCACGAGACTGTTGCCTGGAATTAAGGACTTGAGTTATATGGAAAGATTGTACAGGCTGTTCTGGTTTCTCTGGAGAGAATGACTCTGAGAAGTAACATGGAAGATGTACAGTAAACCCTCAATTTAACAGTCCCTTTCATAACAGATTTCAGTTATAGCAGATGGACCACTGAGTTGCAATTTTAAGGTGAGAGGAGGGAGATCTAAAATGGAGGTAGGAAGATTAACAACATTTAAGAGGCTAGACACTAAATGCTGGGGTAACTTAACGGGTCAGGCAGCAACTCTGGAGAAAAGGGATAGGTGACGTTTTTGGTCTGGATCCTTCTTCAGACTTTCAAGAGGAATTTGACAGGTACTTGAGCAGGGCGCAAAGGGGTATGGAATTAATGCATACAAGCATTGTAATGATGATGGGAAAGATGAGGTAGGTTGAAAAACATTTTTCTTCTGTACAACTGTGATTTCATTTCTCTTCTGTCTGACGGTGATTTCATATGAAATAAAAATTGGCATCATGCTGAATGAAAGTTTATCTTGTAAGTAAGAAGAATGAGTCTCATGAAAATTATGTTTATAGTTGACTTAAATATCCTTTGAAGGAATACAATGCATTCGGACAGGAGTCAATAATGAATTCTACAACTTTAAGGTAACTTGATTTCTCTATCTGCCTCGTGTGTCCATCTGTGATTCAGTATCAGTTTTGTTAGTAAGTTTTTTAATATACAATAGTTGTACAACAGTTAACACGATTACGTACAAAGATGATCAAGAATTGAGAATGAAGCTGTCAACTTTCTTTATGCAGGGCTTATAAAAAAAAGAAGAGTAATATTTGGAATTCATACATTTCGGTCTGTTAGCATTGACATACAAATTCCCCATTGAATTGCTTTATGTCATTTATCCATGACTGTGGGACCTGCAGATTAGTTTTTAGCTTCTTTAAGAGATTAACATCCATAAATTCAAATGTTACATGATACAATGAACTAGAAGCAATAAGTGGTTGATTGTAATTTGTTTTGAATCTGTCCTTTAGCTCATAATGGGTTATGGCACAAACCCAACTTCCTATTCAGATAAAGACGCTTGTTTACCTTACAGCAGCTAGTTCACTGCTTAACAGTTCTATCATTGTAGCCTCACTGTTACAGCACATAAGCAGGCTGTCATGATATTCCAACAATAGGTTATCGGTCTTTATGCAGGGATATGGAGAAAAAGGCTGAACATAGGTCAATTATTGTAAAGGTGTCGGCTTCTGCTGTTATAGATGACAGAATAATATTGTTATCAGGTACTAAAGGACTATTTTAAATAGCTCTCAGGACTTAGACAAAACACCATTCATTATGTCTTCCCACTTTCAGGATCTATTACGCAGACTTTGCATTTTCACTAATAGTGCTCATTGCAATAAAGACAATCTTGTCAATCATAAAGACCATAGCTATCCCTTCTTCTGCCTTCGGGGCCAGTCAATATTGTTTTTATTCATGGCAAGGCAACTCCCTTTTTTACCAGTCAGTTTATGTTCTGGGACTGAATACACTCATCCCACATGATTCGTATGCTTTGCTCATAGTTCGTAGGGTACTTGGACCAGAGCCATAGTAGGCAGATCGTCAGTAGGCAGCAGTTGCTTTTCATAGTGTCCTATTCCTTTCTGACCCATGTGATTGTTCCTTCTGTGTCATTGGCAACTTTAAAACATGAATTGTCTGTTTGTCCTTCAGCCATTTATAATTTTTCCTATTTATTTTGCTGTTGCTGGAGGTCTAGTAGTTACGATTAAGTGTGAATCAGAGGTGTCTCTCATCTCAAATCAATCCCTTAGGTTTTACTCCTAATCGCGGGACCCCAAAGAACAAATAAGGGGTCACTGTTAATTGTTCAAGTTTATTCAACCATGGGGAGACTCGTTCCAAGTATCCAGGATTAGGGACGCATGTATATAATTCAGTGCAGTGCGTTTGTTTATGTTCATGGCTGGTTTGAACAAGATACTCTAAATCCTGGCCTTATTATTTTTGTGTATGGTTTCCTTTTACCTCCAGTCTTGCAGGAGGACATCCAAGTTCATACTTCCTTTTTCCAGTTTCCAATTATTTCGCAATAATTTAGGTGTATCCAACGAGGATTATTTTCGACCTCCACTGTAGGAAGGTGTAGTCAGTACTACTGGGAAGGGCTCCTTCCACCGCTCTCCCAATTTCTTATCAGTTCGTGATCTCCTGGTTATAAGGATTCCCTGTTATGGTCAGCTGATAGTGGTTTCTGCGTTTCTCTGGTTCAGTGGTTTCTGTAAGACTAACAATGGGTCAATTGCTGTGCATATGTAATTAAGTCACACAAAGGTCCTGTCCAGTCTCAGTCAAGGTTTTACTTAAACTCTTTAACCACTTACAAGGCGGACCCTTCAAAAATAGGTCATTATAAAGAAAAAAACAATTTAAAAATGATTCCCAATTCTTTCAATCTATTTCCCCATTCACAATTTCAAATTAACTGATTATTTTTCTGAGATAAAGGGATTTCCAATTCTCATCCAACCTCAATCTGAATTTCACATGGCCAGTGCGCAATTCAGATCTCTCTTGAATTCAATTCCAAAGGTAAGAAATAGGAAAAAATCAAACTTAAAATACCAACGAGGTCACCAATCCTAATGCCAGGTTATGTGGCGAAGAAAATGTGGCTAAGCCACATCCACTGTTTAATAAAAGTTGAGAAGACAGAGAATAAACAGTTAATTTCCACATAGATAGCCGATACATTTTCAAAGAGCAAAGGAAAAGAAAATAACTTTGTCCGGATCAACGCCCATACAGCTGCAACTTCTTAATGAGATGCTACTTTTTAAAATACATGAGACTCTACAAAGATTTATCACGTAAATGAGCAAGCTCAGTCAATGACATCCTATTTCATCTTAATTATATGATTAATTCAACTTATACCCACAACTGGTTCTACAAACAAGTAACAGTCTTTAAACTCACTCCCTCTACACCCTCTTTTCTGTGCCATTCACTCACATTTCCACACCTCATGCAATATGCTAAATCTCAGATATTCACACAAGTTAAACCAATAAAATTCTCATTCAAGAGTAAAACAAAATTATACTCTCCTCAAGGAAATCATGCAAAACTCTTAGAACTTTGATACGCCCAAAAATGAGACATTTACATCTTGATATTTATGATATTATAAAGCACTATGTCTTGTGCTGTCATGTTGCTAACCTTGACCAAGCTAGCTTTGGAGAATTATAAAACAGAAGCCATATACTCCTTAGATATAATTTAAGAAAAACAATAAGATAGCTGTCCTGTAGATAAGATCCATATATAAAGCTGTATCAGAGGAACATTTTATTTGTCAGCCAGCCATTTTACATAACCTTGAATTTATACCACTGGAGATATAAGATTTCAATTCCTCACGTAATTACAAAAATGTATTCAAACAGCTCGAAAGTTACTCCACTAACTTTACCGACCAAGACATTTAAACAAATCATTCAACAAAAATGTTCATACTTTGTTCATAAATACAACACTTACTGAAGAACGGTCTCAACCCAAAACACACTTTGGACTCTCTCTCTCTTTTAGACACAGGTAATTTCATGAAAAGCTTCAAACTGTAAGCTACTTTCCACATTCTCTTCCCTCCTTATCAGCATGCAGAAGGAAATATATATAGTGTAAAACAGCAGGTACAAATTTTATGTGAAAGTTGGAGGAAGGCATAATTATGTAATAACATTTCTCAGCTCCTCCTGCACCCCCCCTTTATTATGTGGATAAATGTGAGCTTATCCACTATGGTGGCAAAAACATGAGGGTAGACTATTATCTGAATGGTGGCAGATTAGGAAAAGGGGAGATGCAACGAGACCTGGGTGTCATGGTACACCCGTCATTGAAAGTAGGCATGCAGGTGCAGCAGGCAGTGAAGAAAGCAAATGGTATGTTAGCATTCATAGCGAAAGGATTTGAGTATAGGAGCAGGGAGGTTCTACTGCAGTTGTACAGGGTTTTGGTGAGGCCACACCTGGAGTATTGCGTACAGTTTTGGTCTCCAAATCTGAGGAAAGACATCCTTGCCATAGAGGGGGTATAGAGAAGATTCACCAGACTGATTCCTGGGATGTCAGGACTTTCATATGAGAAAAGATTGGATAGACTCGGCTTGTACTCGCTGGAATTTAGAAGATTGAGGGGGGATCTTATAGAAACTTACAAAATTCTTAAGGGGTTGGACAAGCTAGATGCTGGAAGATTGTTCCCGATGTTGGGGGAGTCCAGAACAAGGGGTCACAGTCTAAGGATAAGGAGGAATTCCTTTAGGACCGAGATGAGGAAAACATTCTTTACACAGAGAGTGGTGAGTCTCTGGAATTCTCTGCCACAGAAGGTAGTTGAGGCCAGTTCATTGGCTATATTTAAGAGGGCGTTAGATGTGGCACTTGTGGCTAAAGGGATCAGGGGGTATGGAGAGAAGGCAGGTACGGGATACTGAGTTGGATGATCAGCCATGATCACATTGAATGGCGGTGCAGGCTTGAAGGGCCGAATGGCCTACTCCTGCACCTATTTTTCTATGTTTCTATGTTTCTATCCCTGCTAAAATAAATTTCAATTGTCACAAATGCATTTGTCTTGATTTACATTTTACACAAAAACCAAATTGAAGTACATTGTTGCTGTTTCTTTACAATTCTCAACAATCCTCACAACATAATTAACTTTACATTCCCTTGTCTGAAAGAGCCATTCTGTACACTAGAATCTTTGGTTCTGTGGGGACCAATGTGCAGAATTCGTAATCTGCTGCGTGGGTAATGATGGCAGCTGGGGCATTCCCCCGAGAGACTTTGTTGTGGCCACTTGTATGGGCATTGCACTTAATAATGGCCAGTTGGACTGGGAAGGTTAAGGCAGGCAGTAGCTGGTGCAGTAGCAAGCGCTGTTTTTAAGTTGCGAAGTCTTCTTGTTGGAGTGAGAGAGTTAGATAGAGAGCTGCTGTGGTGCCCTGGCGGAGACACCAGCAATGTATCCACTGCCGATAGAAATTAACCAAGCCCAGAAATGGGATTGGTCCGATTCCCTGTTATTCAGGGTTGTGCCACACCTCACACTTGCCCGATGACTCAGAGATTTTCCCCTCTCTCTCCACCAGGGAGACAAGCTCTGTTTTTCAAACAGGTCAGAGTCTTTTGTTTCAAGTTTGTTTTAAACTGTACCGACTGTTGGCTGCAGAATGTTAAAGTTCTTTGGGCAAAAGTGAGCAGCCTCGATTCTTGCGGGGTAGTTACGGTACAGTGCTTCAAAAGCCACCAGTTCGAGATACTGCTTTATCTGTTGTTTCTCTTTCTCTGGTGCTCTGTGTTGTTCTTTCCTGTAGGCGTACTGGAGCCCCTTCCTCTTCATGGGTTCTTAATGTTGTAGCTACTGCTGTTAGTGACTGGTGGCCAGGGCATGGGGGAGGTATTCTGCACTATTTACAATTTTGTTTCTCTCCCTGAATTTGTTCCTCATCCCCCCTCTCTCTGTAAACAGGGTCGCCATGTCAGACAAGGGTTCCCCGGGGATATTTTGCTTAGGTTTCCATTTTTACATACCAATCGTTTAATATTATGATGGCCAAGCAGTCTCTCTCTTTCTTTTTTTATTAATCTATTCATTATGTAATTTTTACATTTCCTGGATCCAAATAACACATATGCTGTATTGAAGCTCCCACATCATTCTTATATGCATAACACATATGCTGTAACGAAGCTCCCACATGTACCGGAATGCCCACATTACTCTTATCCCGAGCCTATCCCATTACTGGCTCAATATCGGCTTAATACCTCAGACAGCCAACTTAGTCTGTCACTAATCCCAAACACTGTCTTGCCTTGCGTTGTCTGTTCTGAAAGATCTTAGCAGGGAACCTGATCGCTTCGGACGAAGGACCACAGTGTTCCCGGGTACTCTCAGCAGTTCAGACTCAAGGGGTCTAATAGTGCACTTTCTTTCCCCCTCTTACTCAGTCTTCAGCGATTGTTTCCAGCAAGACCTGCTCGACTACAGCAATGTTGCAGTTAATTTCTCTTTGAACAGACAAAAACGCAAATAGAATCAGTGATCAAGTAGTACAATCTTTATTTCGCCAGGCGGGTGTGGTAGTGAGTACAGAGTATACAGAGCTACTCTAAACCCCACACAAAGGGGCAGTGTTTAAGTAGATATATTTATACCCCAATAATCAGCGATTCAGCAATACTTTATCTACAGAACATAGTACAGCCTCTTGCTTCTTAAGATTGACAACTTCTTAAGATTGACAGGTTCTCCGAGAGAAGAAGGGTTAACCCATATATGGATATGATGAGAAGGCTATTTTTCTGCAGATCAAACATTTTTTTTTCACTTTAATGATACACATAATAATCTTATGGAGCAAGGGTATGAGCAGAGTGTCTGAACATCCTCTTAATGTTTATATTTTAGAGGAAACATTCATGAAGTTGTGCTTGTTATCTTGCTTGTGTTATGGGGAAAAGAGCATAAACATCTTTGTTAGCCTTGTTAGTGTAATGGGAACACGGGTAAACATTTTCTGCTGGCTTTGCAATTATAATAGGAGAAAGGTAACAGCCTGTCTTTACTTCTTGGTTCTTGGTTACTTGGTCCTCCAAAATATTCCAACTGGAATTTAAACTGGTTCTAGTTTCAACAGAATCCATTTTTGTAACTTTTAAATCTTTCAAGTTTCCTCACAGGGTCTTGCCACACCTCACACTTGCCCGATTACCCACTTAGTAATCAAGTAGTAAAATCTTTATTTCGCCCAGGTGGGTGTGGCCGTCACTCTTACAGTATGTAAAATACAGACTATACAGAGTCACTCTATCCCCACACAAAGAGGTAATGTTCAATCAGATATATTTATACCCCAATAATCAGTGATTCAGCAATATATGTTACAGAGCATTGTACAGCCTCTTGCCTGTTAAGATTGATAGGTTCTTACGAGAAAGGAAAGTTTAGCCCATATATGGTTATGCTAAAGAAGCTGTTTTTTGCAGATTCAAGCACTCTTGTTTTTTGACCTTGTTGATCTATTGTTTGCACATTGAAATCAGTAGATTGAAAACCGTTGTCTGAACATCATAGAGCAAGCACATTCATGTATTTGTGCTGTTATATCTCGCTTGTGTTATGGAAGAAGGGTGAAAGCATTTCCGTTACCCTTGCTAGTGTAATAGGAGAAAGGTGAAAGCATCCATTTTATTGCTTCTGAATTTACAGCTGAATCCATTTTGTAACTTTTAAAACTTTAAATTTTCTCAGAGTAGTTGGATTTTTATTCTTCTTCGTGTAAACAGTTGTCCAGCAGGTCTTTTCCATAGATTGCACATCCTGTTCCACATGGGAAATTGCGTTTATTGAGTTTTCACTGAGAGAGTTGTGAATCTGTGGAATTCTTTGCTACAGAAGGCAGTGGAGGCCAATTTACTGGATATTTTCAAGAGAGAATTAGATTTAGCTCTTAGGGCTAAAGAAATCAAGAGATATGGGGAAAAAGCAGGAAAGGGGTACTGAATTTAGATCATCAGCCATGATTATATTGAATGGTGGTGCTAGCTCGAAGGGCCAAATGGCCTACTCCTGCACCTATTTTTCTATGTTTCTATGTCTCTCATATTTGGTACAATCACATAAACAGGTAGTGTCATGAACTGGAAAAATTCAAGATTTGTATTTTGTATCTTGCAACAGATGTTATCACTATAGTGTACTCATGAGGCTGAGGGTAGAGTTCCAAGAAGTTGCATCTGCACAACTTCATAATTTCAAGATAGAAAAATGGTTGTGCAGCAATTCTTTGGATGTATCATGATCAAATTTCTGTCTCCAAATGAAGAAGGTGTAGCTGGTTGTGGTTCCTCAAGGGAATATAACTAGTGTTAATTCTATAGTTTTTTACACTGAGGAATAGAAGTAGACATTTTAGGAGATACAGTAATAAGGAATTCAATAGTTGAATTGGGCAAAGGAGTGCAGGTGGACATTTTTGTGGTCACAACCGCAGTTTCAGGCTGGTGTGTTGCATGCCAGGTTTCAGAGATAAGAGTAGTTGGTGAATTTTCTGAGGTTGGGTAAACAAATAAAGTCACAGCCTATGTGATCTCCCGGTTGTCAAACATTTTAACTCCCTTTCCCATTCCCATTCCAACATTTCTATCCTGGGCCTCACACTGTCAGAGTGAGGCCACAGACAAGTTGGAGGAATAGCTCCTCATATTGATATGAATGTTGATTTTCTCTAATTTCAGGTAACCCCTGCATTCCCTCTCTCCCACCCTACCCCATCCTAGTCATCCAACCAGTTCCATTGTTCACATCCCTGTGTCCCTTTCATTATTACCTTTTCACAGCCAACAATGAGCCACTATGGGCTCCACCCTTCCTTGGTCATCTGTTGCCGGCCCTGATTTTGTTCTGCCCTTTTCCTACCTCCAGTTTCTCCCCATATACTTTCAGTCTGAAGAAGGGTTCCGACCCAAAACGTCACCCATCCTTTTTCTCCAGAGATGCTGCCTGACTTATTGAGTTACTCCAGCACTTTGTGTCCAATATTACATCCCACATTGGTATGAAAGATTTACATAGAAAGAACTATGAGGTCCTGCATACAGATCACGGGGAGTTAAGGAGAGAATAAAGAACAGGACCTCAAAGCTGGTACGTGGTGGATTAAAACCACGATGCAGAAATACAGTAGATGGCAGTACAAATAAACACATGCAAAAGGTGATAGGCAGCATTAGACATTGAAAGTAGTACTTTGATCTGCACATGCCAGAAGAATAGGGATGCAGTAAATAAAGGCTGATTATGCATGCATGTCATCTGTTGAAGGCAAAATTGGTGGAAGAAATTCTGTTGGAAAGCAAAATCAGCACTTGGAAAGGCACGGGTTATTCCACAACAGTTAGATGGAATTGTATAGTAAGTTTTGTCTGACCAACAGTTTAATATTTTGAGGACACAAAAAAGTGCAAATGTTGATAAAGCATTTCATACATGGACTTTAACAAGGCATTTGACAAGTTCGTATGAACATAAATTAAAAGTGCAAAATGATAGAAGAGTGCATGTCCACACATATGTGAAGCGACAGTGCAAATAAATAAGGTGTTAAAAGAAGCGTTAAAAGAAGCATATGGGAATTGGTGACTAGCAGTCAGGTGGCCAAAATAGAGAAGCCAGGTGGTTTAGGAGATCCCGAGGGAATTGTGGTCTTAAAGCAATGTTCAGTAAAACAATATACAAATGGGGGAGATAATTTTCCTGGAGAAACCAATCAAATCCAAGGCCTTGGCACTATGGGTAGCTCAGTTCTACTGAGAAGGAACAAAAGTTTAAAAAAAAACGATGGTTATGGGAAAGATAGTGATTAAGGGAGAAGACCAGTATTTCTATGATTGTAGGCTTGTTCCCATGATGATATGTTCCCTCTCAGTTGCGGGAGTTAAGGATGCCACTGAACAGTTGCAGAAAGTTCTGGGAAGTCAGAGGTCATATCAGTACTAATAACTCAAATAAAAAATTGGATGAGGATGTGCAGGGAAATTGTAGGGAGTTGAGAAGGAAAATAACAACAAGCTGGATCACAAAGTTAAGCCCCTGTCCCACTTACGTGTCCTTGGCACACTAATTACGTGACCTCGTGGTTGCGATGGTCCCGCGAAGATCGCGCGCAATTTCATGCGCCTGCATAGCCCTCTGGAGCGCGTGACGTCACTTGAAGATGGACGCAAAATGCTGGAGTAACTCAGCAGGACCGGCAGCATCTCTGGAGAGAAGCAATGGGTGACGTTTCATGTCGAGACTCTTCTTCAGTCTAAAAGAAGGGTCTTGACCCGAAACGTCATTCATTGCTTCTCTCCAGAGATGCTGCTGGTCCCGCTGAGTTACTCCAGCATTTTGTGTCTATCTTCAATTTTCTTGGCCCTGCTCTAGGAGTAGAAGTGGGGGCAGATCCGGACCGCAACAGCCGTGAGCCCCAGGCTGAGCGGTGATCGTTTGCCTGCTTCTGCTGCTGTTGGAGGTGAGATGTTGCGTCGCGCCAGGGTCTTGGGCCTGTCCCACATTGGCCGTCAGTTACGCGACACACCGTTGGCGTGCAAAGATTTTGTTTGCTACAAAAATTTCGGAACCCCACGCGATGTCGCACACAACTACATACCTGTCCGCGATTCTCAGAGGGACCGGCCCCGTGCGGCCATACGATGCCCGTGTGCCTCAACACGATGATGAGGTCGCGTAATTTGCGTGCCAAGGCCACGTAAGTGGGACAGGCCCCTTAGTAATCACCCTGACCTAGGAACCAGTGCATATAGAAATTGGATGGCATAGGTAAATGTGTGGTTAGAGAGATTGTGCAGGAACGAGGGCTTTGGAGTTCAAGTATGTTTGGGCCATTTCGGGTGCAAGTGACACCTGGACAAACCAGATAGATTGCATCTCAAAATACACAATGTCAGCAGATAATGAAGCAATCCACAACCAAATGCAACAAGACTACTCCCAATACTGGAAACATCTTCTCCATTTCCACTATTTAGGCCTTTCATCATTCAGTCGGAGTAAACGGGTCCTTTTCACTGCTTTCACAATGGCAGGCAGTGACTAGTGGGGTACCGCAAGGCTCAGTGCTGGGACCCCAGCTATTTACAATATACATTATGATCTGGATGAGGGAATTGAAGGCAATATCTCCAAGCTTGCGGATGACACTAAGCTGGGGGGCAGTGTTAGCTGTGAGGAGGATGCTAGGAGACTGCAAGGTGACTTGGATAGGCTGGGTGAGTGGGCAAATGTTTGGCAGATGCAGTATAATGTGGATAAATGTCAGGTTATCCACTTTGGTGGCAAAAATAGGAAAGCAGGCTATTATCTAAATGGTGGCCGATTGGGAAAAGGGGAGATGCAGCGTGACCTGGGTGTCATGGTACACCAGTGATTGAAAGTAGGCATGCAGGTGCAGCAGGCAGTGAAGAAAGCGAATGGTATGTTAGCTTTCATAGCAAAAGGATTTGAGTATAGGAGCAGGGAGGTTCTACTTCAGTTGTATAGGGTCTTGGTGAGACCACACCTGGAGTATTGCGTACAGTTCTGGTCTCCAAATCTGAGGAAGGCCATTATTGCCATAGAGGGAATGCAGAGAATGTTCACCAGACTGATTCCTGGGATGTCAGAACTGTCTTATGAAGAAAGACTGGATAAACTTGGTTTATACTCTCTAGAACTTAGGAGATTGAGAGGGGATCTTATAGAAACTTACAAAATTCTTAAGGGGTTGGACAGGCTAGATGCAGGAAGATTGTTCCCGATGTTGGGGAGGTCCAGGACAAAGGGTCACAGCTTAAGGATAAGGGGGAAATCCTTTAGGACTGAGATGAGAAGGACCTTTTTCACACAGAGAGTGGTGGGTCTCTGGAACTCTCTGCCACAGAGGGTCGTTGAGGCCAGTTCATTGGCTATATTTAAGAGGAAGCTAGATGTGGCCCTTGTGGCTAAGGGGATCAGAGGGTATGGAGAGAAGGCAGGTACGTGATACTGAGTTGGATGATCAGCCATGATCATATTGAATGGCGGTGCAGGCTCGAAGGGCCGAATGGCCTACTCCTGCACCTAATTTCTATGTTTCTATGTTTCAATGAGAACTCCCTCATAGATCTAAGCTCTAGCGAGTACAGGCCCAGAGCCATTAAAAGCCATCAAAGACTGCTCATGCTGAATTACTGGACTCAGGTGTGGTTCCAGAGGACTGGCAAAACCTGAATGTTACTCCACTGTTCAAGAAAGGAGCAAGGTAAAAGAAAGGAAAATATAGACTGATTAGCCTGAGTAAGATTTTAGACTCCATTATAAAGAATGAGGTTTTGGGGTACTTGGGAAACAGATGATAAAACAGGCTGAAGTCAGCATGGTTTTGTTAAGGAAAGATCTTGCCTGACATGTCTATTGGAATTCTTTGACGTAGTAACACGAAGAATGGACAAATGAGAGTCAGCGGATGCCGTTTACTTAGATTTTCCTTTGATTAGGTGACGCAACTGCGGCTGCTAAACATGATAGGAGGCCATGGTATTAGAGGCAAGGTACCAGCATGGATAGAAGATTGAACAATGACCCAATCCGTTTCCCTCTATTAACATTCTCCTCCAGGTACATAGCCATTCACCTTCTCTTTTGACCAAATGTGGCTGTTCCAGTTAAGTTTCAGGTCAATGAATGAATGTTGATATTATAACAATGGTAATGCCAGTGAATGTTGAATGGATAGTTAGATTCACTCATTTTAGAGATGGTCACCTTATTAATATGAGCACCTTAGTTAATGGTTTCTATAATATTGGGAAAGTTAATATGTTCATTCAGTATGTTTGTTCGTGTGTGAATGCTTCTGTGCCTCTTTACATGGAGGTGGCGGGAGGAGGGGGAGCGGAGAGAGCGGACACTGCCTGCCCGGAAACTCCACACCCCAACCGGAGACTCTGCTTGAGCCGCCGGACCACTGGCGACATGTTGGCCCGCGCAATCATCGTTTTTTTCTGAAGACATCCGCCCCCATCATCACATGTTGAGTGCCAGCAGTCAGACCTGGGCACTGGTGCGTCCTCTTCACGGGGAAGGAGGCAAGGTGTGCTTTGGTCACATTCCAGAGGAATTCTTCCACTTTACCGAAAAACTGGAGAGACAGGCCTGTACATGTTCGGCATTGGGCTGCTGACATACCTCCTGTCAAAGGAGATTTACATCATTAACCAGGAGACATTTTCTTCCATCTCCATCTGCTTTCTTATTAAGCAATTTGGGAAGGATGTGGCAAAATTTGCGGACAAATTGAATGAGGACAAAGTACAAACTGCCCAAGAAGTGAAGGAGCTTGCTCTAACCGCCTGGTAGACGCTATTGAGCAGGAGAACAAAGAGCAGTGGAGAATAGACGGTTGCCATCACCTCTTCGATGCCAAAAAGAATAACGTTGCGATGATGTTGGAAACCAACTACCTCGAGCACCTGCACATGGTGCACGATCCAGTGAAGAAGCGGCTGGACTGCCAGGTGGGCCTGCAGCTTCTAGAGCATAGGCTTGCACAGGAACACTTGGTCAACTGGGTGGAGAAGAGTGTGATGCACAGTATCACTCCACAGCAGGAGAAGGAGAGCATTGCCAAGTGTATCGCTGATCTCAAAGTGCTGTCGAAGAGTGCCCCGGCAATCGCCTAAGCCCATTCACAATTATTATCCATGTAGTAAACCTATTACATACCTGTAACCTTGAAAACAATCTAATGTCCTAATGAACCAAATTGACTGAAATGTTCTCGTAACGCACAGATGAAACATTAACTGCAGCGCTGATAAATCTGTAAAAATAATATTAAAAAATTAAAAGTTACATGTGCATGTATTTTTGCATATGTGCACATAGTTTTGTAATGAGAATGAGATCAAGTTCAACTAACCTACTTAATGTGGACCGACCACATTCACTTTCTGGACTGGTGGAAATGTGTCAGACTCGATAACAATCAGCACGGGAGCACCTCAAGGCTGTGTGCTCAGCCCCCTGCTGTACTCGCTCTATACTCATGACTGAGTAGCCAGTCATAGTGCGAACTCCATCATCAAGTTTGCTGACGACACCACTGTTGTGGAACGTATCACTGATGGGGATGAGTCGGAGTACAGAAGAGAGATCGAGCAACTTTCCATATGGTGCCAGCACAATAACCTGGCCCTCAACACCAGCAAAACCAAGGAATTGATTGTGGACTTTGGAAGGAGTAGGATGGGGACCCACAGTCCCGTTTATATCAATGGGTCGATGGTTGAAAGGGTCAAGAGCTTCAAATTTCTGGGCGTGCACATCTCTGAAGATCTTTCCTGGTCCGTGAACACTGATGCAATTATCAAGAAAGCACATCAGTGCCTCTACTTCTTGAGAAGATTATGGAGAGTCGGTTTGTCAAGGAGGACTCTCTCTAACTTCTACAGGTGCACAGTAGAGAGCTTGCTGACCTTGCATCGTGGCTTGGTTCGGCAACTTGAGCGCCCTGGGGAGGAAAAGACCACAAAAAGTAGTAAACACTGCCCAGTCCACCATCGGCTCTGACCTCCCTTCCATCGAGGGGATTTATCGCAGTCGCTGCCTCAAAAAGGCAGAGACCCACACCATCCTGGTCACACACTCATCTCCCTGTTACGTTCAGGTAGAAGGTACAGGAGCCCGAGGACTGCAACGACCAGGTTCAGGAATAGATACTTCCCCACAGCCATCAGGCTACTGAACCTAGCTCGGACAGAACTCTGAACATTAATAACCCATTATCTGTTATTTGCACTTTATCAGTTTATTTATTAATGTGTGTATATATTTATATAATGGTATATGGACACACTGATCTGTTTTGTACTCAATGCCTACTATGTTCTGTTGTGCTGAAGCAAAGCAAGAATTTTATTGTCCCATCAGGGACACAGGACAATAAGGGTTACAAAAAACCATGACCCCACTGACGAGCACCAGGCCACCATCTCGAGCACCATAACTGACTTCTTCAACTCCAGCTCCCTACTCCCCCCCGAGCCTCCAAAAAAAAAAAAAAAAAAAATGTGTAACCCTCGATTCTCCAGCATCTGCAGTTCCTTCTTTAACACAGGACAATAAACTCACTTGAACTTGACTTGTGAGATGTAATGTGGTGTTGGAAATCTTCTGGTTCTCAGGCCACGGAAATGGATGGTTAAATCAAATGGGGCAGTTTTCTTACTTCTGGAATGGGGAGGGAGTGAGGACAAAATTGTGGGGATGATGTCTGGTAGCGAAACTTAACGGGACTAAATTGTTTCATTAATTCTTTGTTTTACAGAAATGTATGCGGTTCAATCTTGACGCCCCCGTATGGGTGTCTAAGCAACGGATTCTGTGCACTCTCAACCAGACTCTAAAGGATGTGCTAAACTATGGGCTATTTCAACCCGCAAACAACGGGAGGGTGGGGAAGTTTCTGGATGAGGAACGTCAACTCCGAGAATACCCAACGTCGCCTGACACTCCGATACCATATCTGGAGGTATTTGGTTTAGTCTGTATCTATGTACTTCGAGACCTTTTTATTTGTTTCTGAGATCATTAATTTGGATTTGTTCCATTTACTTATCATCTTTCATAAGGTCTAGATGTTCTTAAGCAATTCAGAACCAATGAAACTCCTTTGAAATTTCACCATGGTAATATTATAAATTTATGCAATACTAGACTAAGCATCACAAGGGAGGGCTGGTCACCCAACGCAATATTCCACCACCAATACCAATATTGCTTGCCAGTGGGGTGGGGGGGGGACTTTCTGTTGTGCTAGTATGGATGTTGTGGGTCGAAGGGCCTGGTTTCCAGAGGGCTAGTATGGACATTGTGGGCCAAATGGATTCTTGGGCTGGCAGCTCAGTCACTGAGGCCTGGCAGTACAGTCACTCAGACCTGGCAGGCTGGCAGCTGAGAAACTGCCAGAAATTGTGCCCAAAACAGGTGACAGACTCTGTGAGAGAGAGAAGGGGGAGAGGGTGGACTGAATGGATTATTGAGCTGGCAGTTCAGTGAGTCATGGCTGGATGGCTGGCAGTTCACTTACTCAGGGCTGGTGGGCTGGCAGTGCTGGCACTCATGGCTGGTGGGCTGGCAGTTTAGTCACTTACAGTTGGTGGGCTGGCAGTTGACTTTTTTATGGCTGGTGGGCTGGCAGTGCAGTCACTCACGGCTGGTGAGCTGGCAGTTCAGTCACAGAGCTGGTGAGCTGACAGTTCACTTACTCAGGGCTGGTGGGGTAGCAGTGCAGTCACTCACAGCTGGTGGGCTGGCAGTTCAGTCACTTACAGCTGGTGGGCTGGCAGTTCACTTACTCACAGCTGGTGGACTGGCAGTGCAGTCACACGCAGCTGATGTGGTGGCAGTTCATTCAGTCACCCCTCCTCCCTTCATCCCCCCCACTTTGCTCCTTGCCATTCCCCTCCCCCCCCATGCATTCAATCAATCTCCCCACAACCTCCCTCCATGCACTCTTAGCGGCTCTCCCACAGAGCAGCCATTCCTGCCTATTAGGTTCCTGTAGATTGATTGTGCATGTTTACAAACCTCAACTGTGCACCATTGTTAACCTGGCTGACGAACCACGATCCTACGTTGTGGACGGTGAGGGAGCGGTATACCGGAGAAGTCGACAACATCTGCTTGCTGTGTGGGAACCTCGTCCATCACCAGCCAGTCCTTATGCTCCACCGCTCCAGTTCCAGCCGCCATGTCTCCTACCCGTCCGCGCATGCCTTGCACCCCTCCACGTCCTGCAGTCGTGATTAACCACATGGCCTCCCCTCATGCAGGTTTCCCCTTTCGGTCACCACAAACCTCTCCCACGCCATTCTCGCCTCCTGGTTCTCCGCCTCGTCTTTCAGGAGAGGGAGGAGAGGGTCTACACGCGCACGGGCTGTGTCAGTAGACTGCCAGATAGATATGGCGAGTATGTTTAACTCCATGGCATGCATGCCAGGTGCATCGAGATGGGGCTCCTAAGGGACCGTATTAGGAATCTGGAGCAGCAGCTCGATGACCTCCGTCTGGTCAGGGAGAGCGAGAAAGTCATAGAGAGGAGTTACAGAGAGGTAGTCACTCCAAAACCACAGGAAGCAGACACGTGAGTCACGGTTAGGAGAGGCAAGGGGCAGAGGCAGGGACCAGAGAGTACCCCGATGGCTGTGCACCTTGGCAATAAGTACTCCTGTCTGAGTACTGTTGGGGGAGACGGCCTACCTGGGGATAGAAACAGCGGCCGGGCCTCTGGTACAGAGACCGGCCCTGTTGCTCAGAAGGGTAAGGAAAAGAAGAGGAGGGCAGTAGTAATAGGGGACTCTATAGTTAGGGGGTCAGATAGGCGATTCTGTGGACACAGTCAGGAGACGCGGATGGTAGTTTGCCTCTCTGGTGCCAAGGTCTGGGATGTGACTGAACGTGTCCAAGATATCCTGAAATGGGACGAGAGGAGCCCGAGGTCGTGGTACATATAGGTACCAATGACATAGGTAGAAAAAGAGATGAGGTCCTGAAAGGAGAATTTAGGGAGTTAGGAGGAGAGTTAAGGAGAAGGACCGCAAACGTAACAATCTCAGGATTACTGCCTGTACCACGCGACAGTGAGAGTAGGAATGGAGCAAGGTGGAGGATAAATGCGTGGCTGAAGGACTGGTGCAGATGGCAGGGATTCAAGTTTCTTGATCATTGGGACCTCTTTTGGGGAAGGTGTGACCTGTACAAAAAGGACGGGTTGCACTTGAACCCGAGGGCAACCAATATCCTGGCGGGGAGATTTGCAAAGGCTACTGGGGAGACTTTAAACTAGATCGGTTGGGGGGAGGGACTCAAATAGAGAAAGCAAGTAGACAGTGTGTGAGGCAGGAGGCAGAGAAGGGAAGCACTCAGACGCAACACGTAGGGATGGAGAGTGACATTGTTAATTCAGAAACACGGGTCCTGAACTTAAAGAAAGGTAACTTTGAGGGTATGAGACGTGAATTGGCCAAGATAGACTGGCAATTGATTCTTAAAGGGTTGACAGTGGATATGCAATGCAAGGCATTTAAAGACTGCATGGATGAACTACAACAATTGTTCATCCCAGTATGGCAAAAGAATAAATCAGGGAAGGTTTTGCATCCGTGGATAACAAGGGAAATCAGGGATAGTATCAAAACAAAAGATGAAGCGTACAAATTAGCCAGAGAAAGCAGCCTACCAGAGGACTGGGAGAGTCCAGCAGAGGAGGACAAAGGGCTTGATTAGGAAAGGGAAAATGGATTATGAAAGAAAACTGGCAGGGAACATAAAAACTGAATGCAAAAGTTTTTATCGATATGTGAAGAGAACAAAATTAGTTAAAACAAATGTAGATCCCTTGCAGTTAGAAACAGGTGAATTGATCATGGGGAACAAGGACATGGCAGACCAATTGAATAACTACTTTGGTTCTGTCTTCACTAAGGAAGACATAAATAATCTGCCGGAAATAGCAGGGGATCGCGGGTCAAATGAGATGGAGGAACTGAGTGAAATCCAGGTTAGCCGGGAAGTGGTGTTAGGTAAATTGAATGGATTCAAGGCTGATAAATCCCCAGGGCCAAATAGGCTGCATCCCAGAGTACTTAAGGAGGTAGTCTCAGAAATAGTGGATGCCTTAGTGATAATTTTTCCAAAACTCTTTAGATTCTGAAGTAGTTCCTGAGGATTGGAGCGTAGCTAATGTAACACCACTTTTTAAAAAGGGAGGGAGAGAGAAAACGGGGAATTACAGAGCAGGTAGTCTAACATCGGTAGTGGGGAAACTGCTAGAGTCAGTTATTAAAGATGGGATAGCAGCACATTTGGAAATCATTAGACAAAGTCAGCATGGATTTATGAAAGGTAAATCATGTCTGACGAATCTTATTGAATTTTTTGAGGATGTAACTAGTAGAGTGGATAATGGAGAACCAGTGGATGTGTTATATCTGGACTTTCAGAAGGCTTTTGACAAGGTCCCACACAAGAGATTGGTATACAAACTTAAAGCACACGGTATTGGTGGTTCACTATTGATGTGGATAGAGAACTGGCTGGCAGACAGGAAGCAAAGAGTAGGAGTGAACGGGTCCTTTTCAGGACACAGGCAGTGACTAGTGGGGTGCTGCAAGGCTCAGTGCTGGGAGCCCAACTATTTACAATATATATGAATGATTTGGACGAGGGAATTGAATGCAACATCTCCAAGTTTGCGGATGACACAAAGCTGGGGGGCAGTGTTAGCTGTGAGGAGGATGCTAGGAGGCTGCAAGGTGACTTGGATAGGCTGGGTGAGTGGGCAAATGCATGGCAGATGCAGTATAATGTGGATAAATGTGAGGTTCTCCACTGGTGGCAAAAACAGGAAAGTAGACTATTATTTGAATGGTGGCCGATTAGGAAAAGGGGAGATGCAACGAGACCTGGGTGTCATGGTACACCAGTGATTGAAAGTAGGCATGCAGGTGCAGCAGGCAGTGAAGAAAGCAAATGGTATTTTAGCATTCAAAGTGAAAGGATTTGAGTATAGGAGCAGGGAGGTTCTACTGTAGGTGTACAGGGTCTTGGTGAGACCACACCTGGAGTATTGCATACAGTTTTGGTCTCCAAATCTGAGGAAAGACATTCTTGCCATAGAGGGAGTACAGAGAAGGTTTACCAGACTGATTCCTGGGATGTCAGGACTTTCATATGAAGAAAGACTGGATAGACTCGGCTTATACTGGCTAGAATTTACAAGATTGAGGGGGGATCTTATAGAAACTTAGAAAATTCTTAAGGGGTTGGACAGGCTAGATGCAGGAAGATTGTTCCCGATGTTGGGGAAGTCCAGGACAAGGGGTCACAGGTTAAGGATAAGGGGGAAATCTTTTAGGACCGAAATGAGAAAAACATTTTTCACACAGAGAGTGGTGAATCTCTGGAATTCCCTGCCACAGAACGTAGTTGAGACCAGTTCAATGGCTATATTTAAGAGGGAGTTAGATGTGGCCCTTGTGGCTAAAGGGATCAGGGGTATGGAGAGAAGGCAGGTACGGGATACCGAGTTGTATGATCAGCCATGATCATATTGAATGACGGTGCAGGCTCGACGGGCCGAATGGCCTACTCCTGCACCTATTTTCTATGTTTCTATGTCTGAAGAAGGGTCTCGACCCGAAACGTCGCCCATCGGTTTGAAGAAGTGTCTCGACCCGAAACGTCGCCCATCTGCTTCGCTCCTTAGATGCTGCTGCACCCGCTGAGTTTCTCCACGTTTTTGTGTAACCTTCTATGTTTCTATGTTTCTAAGACATCAGGATGAGCTCTCCTACTAATTTTATTTTGTGCGGATCTTTTATGTGCACCTGAAAGAAAAAGATTGGGTTTATTTTTAAAGATATACACATTGCTTCAGTAACTCAGCGGGTCAGGCAGCATCTCTGGAAAAAAGGAATAGGAGAGGTTTTGGGTCGAGAGCCTTCTTCAGTGAGAGTCAGGAGAGACGGAAGCAATAGATATGAAAAGGTACAGAGATGCAACACCTGTCCTTATAACTCCTTCCTCGACTCTCTCCAGGGACCCTGGCAGTCCTTTCAGGCGAAGCAGAGTTTCACTTGCACCTCCTCGAACCTCATCTACTGTATTCGCTGTTCCAGGTGTGGACTCTAGATCTGCTCTACCAAATACTAACACACATACGTTATACACCACGTGGATCTATAAACCAATATGGGTTTTACCTTACGGTCACCATATATTACTAACGTTTTACCCCACTAGTCCGTTAAGGGCCTGTCCCACTTGGCGATTTTTTTGGCGGCTGCCGGCATCATTGACTGACGTATCAGGTCACCGAAAAAAACGCGGCATGATGCGGCGGTGACGCGGCGTGACGACGTGTGACGCGCGGTGTTTTTTCAAGTGTCGCAACATTTTTTTTGTCGCTGCTGGATTTTGAAATGTTCAAAGTCTTTTGGCGACACTGATATGACACCAGCAATATCGCCAAGTGGGACAGGCCCTTTAGTCAGGTTGTAGTCACAGTGGTGACTACTTGCAGTGTAACTTTACTATATGCTAAAGAACTTGTTGGACCGTTACTTGGAGTGTTCTTTATTATCTCTACATGGTGTCAGAATTTCCGGGCCTATCCGCTTCTAGTTTATCGGATTTCTTTTCTTTATTCCCCAGTATTTTTTTCCCTTTCCCACTATAATGGCTGAATCGTTTAAGAAGTCCGACCCCCTAGTTTTCGATGCTGACCTCAGCAAGCGTTGGCGGATCTATGAGAGGGATTTCACCATCTACATTCGAGCTGCCCATCGCAGAGCGCTTCAAGAGCAGATAGCTGCTGTACTTCTCAACATCATGGGATCTGAAGCTATCCAACGAGCCAAGCGATTCCACTATGTCCTGGCTGTGATGGGTGACGATAATGTGGTGATCGCCCCTGAAGAGACTCTAGACGACCCAGTCTGCTTAATGAACAAGTTCAGACACCTGTGTGACCTTTGGACCAACATGGTTATGGAATACAACAAATTCCATCAAAGAAACCAACTCCCTGGCGAGCCTGTCAAGGCATACATAAGTACCATAAAACACATTGCAAGCCGGTGTAGTTTTGGAGAGCTGTGTGACGAGCTTGTCCGCGTCAGACTGGTGAGAGGCATCCTAAATGAAAAAGTGAAAAGTGAACTACTACGGGATTCTGACCTAACTCTCCTCGGGGCAGAGACTGTCTGCTGCATTGCCGGAGTCACCGTCCCTCATACCTGCCTCGCAGGGTAGGGTCCACACTCATCGTACCTAGTGAGTGTTGCCAACCCGTTCTACCGTGCTCAGTGCCCGTCACCTGAAGAGAGGCAGACTCACAGAGCTCCTGCTCAATGTAATAATTGTGGTGGGTCACACTCCGCTGTCCGCGAGCAATGCCCAGCGTACGGGAAGGTTTTCCACTACTGTAAAAGAAGAGACCACTTTATTTGGTGCTGTCGTGCCCGCAGACATCTTACAGAACCCAGACAGCAGGTAATTCTGCTGCAGCAAGATGGTTCCCACGTCCTGTTTGATCCAGCTCCTGTGCCAACTCCTTGTGAAAATTTGTCGGAACCTGACATCTCCAGCCTAAACATACATTCTCTATCCGAGATTACATGTAAACTGCGCGATCCAGAACTTACATTCCAAATCAACAACAGCACTGCTGTGGCAAAGTTCGACACTGGGGCTCGTTGCAATGTTATGTCTCTGGCTGAGTTTTCCAGGGTCAAGAACACCGAAACTGTCGTAAACACGAGTGCCTCGTTACTTCCCTTCAGAGGAGGAGACGTTCAGCCAGTTGGCACGGTTGACTCGCAGTGTCACCCAGCCACACGTGTGCACAAGCTGAACTTTTTAATTGTCCCAGGAAATGTAACGACCTTACTCGGTATTGATGCCTGCCAGGATCTGTGATTGATAAGCTTTGCAGAAGAGGTGCACCAACTTTCCACTGCCCAAGATATCACCGAACAGATTCTCGCTGAGTACAAATCCCGTTAGACCACAAATCATCTGAACTAACCACTTTTCGCACACTCTTTGGCCATTACATGTTTTTGCGAATGCCCTTCGGCATCAACTCCGCCAGTGAAGTCTTCCAGCGCACAATGGAACAGCTGTTCGCAGGACACCCTTGTGCCATTGTGGACGATGACATCCTCATTGCTGGCCGCGATATGTCAGAACACGATGCCAATTTAAAAAAAGTACTGGATCGTGCCAAGCTCAGGTTTTGTGTCAGAGAAATAAAGTATGTGGGACACGTTTTTACTAGTGATGGACTCAAACCAGATCCTTCCAAGACCATTGCCATCAATGAACTACAGGTTCCCACAGACGTAACCAGCTTACAAAGATTCCTTGGCATGGCGAATTACCTGAGTAAGTTCATTCCGAACTTCAGCGAACTGTCAGCACCACTGCGGCAGCTGACTCACAAAGATGCAACCTGGTCCTGATACACACAACACCAGAGAGCATTCGATACCCTAAAACAGCAGTTGTCCTGTGCCCCAACTGGCTTACTTCGATGTAAAGCTGCTGGTAACGCTAACCTGCGAAGCCTCCCAGTACAGATTGGGTGCTGCCTGCCTTCAGAGCACCTGTGACGGTGACAACGGACCTGTGGCATATGCTTCTCACACAATGTCTGAGACTGAGCAACGCTATGCTCAAATCGAAAAGGAACTACTGGCAGTGGTCTTTGCCAGCGCGAAATTCAAAGACTGTATTTTTGGAAACACTGTGACTTTTGAACAGACCACAGCCCCTGATCAGCACTCTAAACAAGCCAATCCATGCAGCTACTGCCCGGCTGCAGCGGATGATGATGCAGCTTCAAAAGTATGACGGGAACCTGGTTTACAAACCAGGCAAAGACATGCACTTAGCTGACATTCTATCCAGAGCCCCAAGCAAGACCTGCGAGCAACAACCGACAGACAACAACACCTACATTGTGATGACGGTGTCTTACCTTCCCACTGAGTGCCTGGAAGACTTGGCTGCCCAGACAGCAGTCGATGACATCCTGCAGTCCCTGTCCTGGATCATCTGGCATGGCTGGCGGGATAAACAGCACAAGGTACCTGTTACCGTTCGCCTGTACTTCCCGGTCCGTGATGAGCTGGTGCTCGAGGACGGTGTGATTGCAAGGGACACAAGGCTCTACGAGACAAATATTTTGACTCGGTACCAAACAACCATTCTTCGGGCCAAGAGCATGTTTTTCTGGCCCGGAATGACCGAGCTTATACGGGAGAAGGTGGAAGCCTGCGCGATCTGCAACAGCCTGGCACCCCATCAACCCAAGCAGCCGCTTCTCACTCACGCAGCCCCTGCCTTACCACATTGGCAACAGATATTTTCGAATAGCGTGGTATACAATACCTGGTTCTGGTCGACTCGTACTCTGGCTGGTTTGAGATCCTTGCTTCCCAATCCCACTGCAGCAGTGGTGGTTCAAAACCTAGCACGACACTTTTCAAGTCATGGGGCGCCCGCAAAACTCCTGTCTGACAACGGAAGCCAGTTCGCCAGCCAGTGCTTCAAGAATTTTGCCCAACGATGGGACTTTCATCACATTACCAGCAGTCCCGAGTTCCCTCAGTCAAACGGGCTGGCCGAGCGGGCAGTCTGGAGTGCCAAACAGGTAATGGAAAGATTACACTAGGCAAAATTTGATGTTTAACCTGGACTTGCTCAACTTGAGAAACATTGCCCACGACCCAGTGCTAGCATCTCCTGCCCAATGCCTCATGTCAAGGTAGACCCATACCATGCTGCCCGTACCCAAGGAACTACTACAGCCACAGGTTCTCAAGCCATGAGTTATTCAAGCACAACTTCAGCATAAACACGAGATTCAAAAACAGTTGTATGACAGAACAAGCAGGTCACTCGAGCCGCTGGCAAGTTGTAAGGCTTCAAACTGACTAGGGTCACGGATGCCTTGGAACAATCCGCAGCCTGGCACCAGAACCACGCTCGCACATGGTCGATCCTATTGGAGGGACTTACCGCAAAACTGTAAACGCCTTCTACCTGTGAAGGAACTGCAACCTATGATCCCGTATACAGATGTTCCTGGACTGTGTCACTGTATGACTGATACTCTCTCTCCCCCAACTCAGTTTGCAGTGTCTGCGCCCAGCATGTATCCTGCCTTCTCACCACCACCGTCAGTGTCCCACCCTCCGGTCTCCCCTCACCAGTCTCACGGGTCTACAGTGCTCCACCAGCTCCCGGTGTCGTAATTCTCGCCGGTGAAGGATGGAGATGCGAGCCTGTACCGTACGTGCGTGGGTCGCATTTGCAAACCACCCCTTAGATATGGAGACTATGCTTAACCTGCTCCAATGCTGATTTCATTAGACGTCAGTACAAACTTGATTGATTGTACTCACATATATGCATTCGTAGTTACGTTATTTTCTTAAGAGGAAAGATGTATATCTGATCTACCAAATACAAACACAAATATGTTATATAAAAATCGAATCTATAATCCAGTCCAGGACTTACCTTACAGTCACCATATATTACACCACATATTTCAGCCACTAGTCCGTTAGTCGGGATGTAGTCACAGTGGTGACAACTTGCAGTGTAACTTTACTATATGCGAATAAACCTGTTGGACCGTTACTTGGAGTGTTCTTTATTAGCTCTACAGACTCCCAAATATTAGCGAGATCAAGTGCAGACTGGGCGATCGTTCTGCTGAACACCTTTGCTCAGTCCGCCTTGACCTATGCAATCTCCCGGTTGCCAAACACTTTAACACCCCTTCCCATTCTCGTACTGACCTCTCTGTCCTGGGCCTACTGCACTATCAGAGTGACGCCAAATGAGGGCAGGAGAACGTGAGTGTTTTGCTACTATTTTCGGTGCAAGATCAGTACCAAACCAATTCAAATCCACAAATGGGACTGCCTGACATACCCTTTGTTTCTGCCTGCTCCTGCCCCACTGAACTCACCTCCAAATACCTTGATTCCATTTCCTCTTTTTCAGTCCTTTCCGACCTGCATCCGAGATACCTCACATGGCCTTCAAATCTTCAATAACTTACATTTTCCTTGTGGGCATTACATCTCCATCCACCACCAGGAAGGTCTCCAGGCCCTCTTTTTACTTTGGATTAAGGCCCAATCTATTTCCCTCGACTAACAAACTCCTCTGCCTGGTGGAACTTGTACACACCCTCAACAACTCCTCTCATTTTCTTCAAGTTAAAGGTATAGCCATGGGTACTCGCATTGGCCCCAAATATTCCTGTCTTTTAGTTGGTTATGTTGAACAGTCCTTGTTACAAATATATACTTGCACCATTCCCAAAATCCTTTGCTGCTACATCGATGACTGCATCGGGGTGGCCTACTGTGCCCTTGTAGACGTAGTTCATTACATTAACTCTACCACTAGCTTCGACCCTGCCCTTAAATTTACTTACACTAAATCTGACACTTCTCTCACCTTTATTGATCTCACTGTCTCCATAAAAAGGTGAAAGACTATCAACTGACATCTGCTACAAAACTACTGGCACCCACATTTCCCTAGACTACTCTTCTTACTACCTTGCCTCTTGCGAAGACCCTATCCCCTGCTCTTAATTTCCCCGTCTCTGCCACATTCAAGATGACACTTTCCATTCTAGAAAATGTGAGACGTCTTCCTTCTTTAGTAAACAGGGATCCCCCCCTGTTGTGACAGATAGATCCCTTAACCGCCTCTCCTCTGTGACCCGTAATTCTGCTCTCACTCCCCCTCCTCCCTAACAGAACATGGATAGAGTTCCCCTGGTCCCCTCTCTTTGCCCAACCAGCCTCTGCGTATAACACATCATCATCTGACATTTCCATCACCTCCGATGTGATCCCACTACCAGTCACCAGTCATCCCACTCCTTTTCGCCTTCTGTCGAAACCATTCCCTCTGCAATTCCTTGCTTCACTTCACCCTTCCCAAGTACATCCCTGTGTAACCACAGGAGATGTAACACCTGTCTCTATGCCTCTTCCATTACCACCAATCAGGGACCCCAGCTGTCCTTCCAGGTGAGACAGTGGTTCACGTGCACCTCCTCTAACCTCATTGACTGCATCTGGTGTTCCTAATGTGGCCTCTTGTACATTGGCGAGACCAAGCGAGATCTTCCATTTACTATCCATTTTAACTCCTCTTGCCAATCCCATACCGACCTTTGTGTCCTGGGCCTCCTCCACTGACAGTGAGGCCACACGGAAACTGGACAAACAACGCATTGTATTCTGTTTGGGTAACTTACAACCCAATTGTATGAACATTGAATTCTCCAATTTTAGGTAACTACTCAACCCTTTCCCCCTCCCTTCTTCCGCCATATAACCCTCCTTCTCTCCGGCACCGCACCTGGACTTGCTCCTGTTCCTCCCTTCACCCCTCCCTTCCCCTCCCATCCCTTCCTGTAGCCTCACAATTTGCAGCTCTTCAATCCCTTTGTCTCACGCCTTTTCATCTCTGGCCTTTGTCTGACCACCTGTCGACCTAATAACACTCCTCACCTGCGTTGGTCTATTACCTGCCATGCATTGTCTTGCCCTTCCTCTGTTCCAGCTTTCTCCCCCCACCCCCTCCCTATAATTAGTCTGAAGAAGGCTCCTAACCCAAAATGTCACCTCCTGAGATGGTCTCCAGAAATGCTGCATGACTCATTGAGTTGCAGCAGTACACTATGTACAGTATTTGCAAATCATCAAGTCTTGCATCTGCACCTGGAGTTTTTCATTGTCTGAAATAGATTCCCACATGTCAATCCTTTACTTAGACAATTTGTATACAAGCTTATAAAGCCTTAAGAATCACTTTGAATCTATAAGAAATAAAGATGTGTATTGGAAATAAATTAGCAATAAAACCGAAATGGAAAACTGTGACATATGAACCAGATGATTGAATGAAATATTCAAAATAACGTTGTCATATTCAGGGTTTATTAACAAATCACATATTATGTTATTGCAGCATAATTTATGGAGACTGCCCCTCACCTCCTAAGCTTCAGATGCGTCCAATTCTACCTCTTGAAGGCAGGTTGAGTGAATGTGTAATTATTGAATACATTTTTGCCCCACGTATGGAACACATCATCATCAATAGATATTATACTGAATACAGAGGTCACTTATCTGTTTGCAATCTGACAATTGCTCGATCTTTTTGGTCTATACCTACTTTAAGAAGAGAACACACAATTAGCCATAAGTCGACATATCAGTCTAAAAGTTTGGTCATGGGGATTTTAACCAAAACATACATGAGTCAATGTGAAAAGAATGTATAGGAAACCTAATTCCTACTGAAATATATTTCTGCAGTTTATTGAAAAAAACTATAAGACAATGTGTTTAGGGCTGGCAATTGAAAACATCAGTTTTATCAGTTTTAATCACTTACTAGACTAAGTGGGACCCATAGGGTCCCAGTCACCATGGGGGATGTGTGGTTGGTGGGGGGGGGGGTGGGGTGGGGTTGGAGAGGAAGTGTGTATGTGAGCTGGTGGGTTTATCGAGGGGAGGAGGGGGAGGGATGTGGGGGGGGGGGGGAGGGAGTATGGTGTGGGCTGGATGTAGGGGGAGGGAGGATATGGGAGGGGTGATTTTGGGGAGGGGTGTGTATGGCCGGGGGGAGGGGAGGGGTGTGTGTGTGGGCAAAGGACAAAGGACATTTTGGCACATATTCTATTTTGTGAAAATTTGTTTAAGCTGTTTGTGAATTTACTCCTCCACCCTTTGCCGTAACGGAGAAATTTTTACATATTCCTGAGGAGTTTTTCCTCCTCCACATTTTGTTTTGAAAATTAGAACAATTGGTTATTAATCCCCGTCCACAGTCACCGCCGCAGTCGCCTCTACGGGCCCGATTTTCAGGCCCTCGAACACTCTCAGCAGCCCAGAGCCTCCGAATCGGCCGCACCCTACCGGAGACCGTGGCTTCCTAAGTCCACAGGTCGAGCTCGGCGGAGATTCAACGCTGTGGGGGGGGGGGGGGGGCGGGGGGGGAGAGAGCTCGGAGAAAAGATGGGGGAAGTGCCTTGGGGATAGTGCGGTATTACGGGGTAGGAGGGCAGGAGCCAGCGAGGGGGACCCGAGGGGAAGGGGTTGGGAGTGCGATGGGGACTAACAGCGGGCGCTGGTCGACTCGCTGGTCGTTCTTCTCCGAACAGCTTGCGGACTCAGCCCTGTGATTAACAGCAAAGATTAATAGTGGGTGCCGGAAGGGGCGTTACCTTCATGGTGACTGGCGAGAAGACCAATCTGCTGATCTCACGATTTTTTGAACCTTCATAACTTTTGTGACCTTCCACCGATCGTAGCAAAACTTGGAGGCTTGCAGCAGAGGAGAACGGTGAGTAAGGTGGCGAGTAATCCTAGCGATATACAGAAGCGTTTTTGCGCAGATTTAAATACAACGCAGACCGGAAGTGGTCAAGATGAGAGTTTTAGTAATAGTATAGATAATCGGTTTTAATTCCACTAGTAAAAATAAAGAAGGCTAATATTTTTGATTACTTCAGAGTAAAAAGGCTTTGCCTTTCATTTTGGATAAATCAATTTAAAAATGCCTCTGTTAAGAATATTTCATCATTTAATTAAAAATTTGCATTGTGCTCAAATATCTCTGCGAGCTTGCCCCTAGATTTTTATCCTCTACCTGAACTACAACCATTAACTCTATATTCCTGCAATTAGTGGGGTTTATGTATCTTCCATCTCAAATGCACCATCATTGATGGGCATTTAGCCTAATATCACTCAGCATGCTTGTATTTATTGGTAAGCTAATGTTGTAAGTTACTTTTGGATGAAATCATGAATGGAGGGCTAAACGAAAAACCCATTAACCATCTTAAAGATTGCATGGACCTGATACTTAAATTTCCTTGAAATGGAAGGTTGAAAGACGGCAAAGAGCGAGAAGGAAATGGGGAAGCAATGGAAAGATGGAGGGGAGACAGAGGGAAAGAGAGATGGGGATAGTGAGAGAGAGTCGAGAAAGATTGGAGGGGTAGAGAGATTTGGGGGGGAGAGAGTGATTAGGGTAGAGATTAGGGGGAGAGGGCGACTAAGCAGAGAGAGAGAGTGAGATAGGGGGAATGAAGAGGAACAGGAGGGAAAGAAAGATGAGAGGGGGTGGAGATAGTGGCCTTAGTGTGAAAGATAGTGAGAGCGATTTGGATAGCGCAAGGGGTCCATGGAGAGAAACGGTGAAAGCGAGACGGTGGGAGTGAGAGCGAAAAGGTGAGTGTGAGAGCAAGTCAGTAAGGGCATGTGAGATGGGGAGGATATGATTGGAGGGAGAGAGACGGGAGGGAGCTGGAGAGTGAAAGAGTTCAGAAGACAAAGATTTGGAGAGTGATAAGGGGTGGGAGGGTGGAAGACGGTGAGAGTGAGAGGGGTGGTGAGAGTGAGAGAGTCGGTGAAACTGAGAGGAGCAGTGAAACAGTGAGATTGTGGAAGATGGTAATGGTGGCAGCAAGAGTGAGGAAGATGGTGAGAGAGGGAGATGGTGAGGGGGAGCGATGGTGAGAGGGAGATATAGAGAGAGATTGTGAGATGAAAATGGTGAGAAGGTAGTACTGAGAGGAATGGATGGTGAGAGAGTGGGTGAGAGGGAGGGATGGTCAGATCGAATAATGGTGCGAGGGAGATGTGTATGAGAGATGGTGATGGAGAAAGATGCTGAGCAAGAGATACTAAGAAAGGAATGAAAGATGATGAGAGGGTAAGAAAGATATGGCGAGGGAGATTGGCAGAGAGGAAGAGACGGTGAGAGCGAAAGACAATGGATGAGAGTGAGTGGGTGAGAGAGAATTGATGAGAGAGATGCTGAGATTGAGAGGTGGTGCTGGAGAGATATAGATAGAGAGAGAGAGAGAGATGGTAATGTGAGACATGGGGATTCAGAAAGATATGTTGGGAGAATGTGAGAGATGGAGAAAGAGACAGTGAGAGAGAAAGAGATGGTGAGATTCAGAGAGAGATGGTTGGAGTGAAAGATATGGCAGGAGTAATAGATGACAGGAGAGAGGGATGGCGGATGAGAGAGATGGTGAGAGCGATGGAAAGACATTCTTGCCAGAGAAGGTTCACCAGACTGATTCCTGGGATGTCAGGAGTTTCATATGAAGAAAGACTGGATAGACTCGGCTTGTACTCGCTAGAATTTAGAAGATTGAGGGGGGATCTTATAGAAACTTACAAAATTCTTAAGAGGTAGGACAGGCTAGATGCAGGAAGATTGTTCCCGATATTGGGGAAGTCCAGAACAAGGGGTCACAGTTTAAGGATATGGGGGAAATCTTTTAGGACCGAAATGAGAAAAACATTTTTCACACAGAGAGTGGTGAATCTGTGGAATTCTCTGCCACAGAAGGTAGTTGAGGCCAGTTCATTGGCTATATTTAAGAGGGAGTTAGATGTGGCCCTTGTGGATAAAGGGATCAGGTGATATGGAGAGAAGACAGGTACAGGATACTGAGTTCGATGATCAGCGATGAATGGCCTGTGCAGGCTCGAAGGGCCGAATGGCCTACTCCTGCACCTATTTTCTATGTTTCTATGAGAGAGTGATGGCAAAAGAGAGATAGATGGTAAGAATGATTGTGGGAGAGAGAGTGACTGTGAGAACGGGAGAGACAGCAAGTCCTCTTCATAACAAGAGGATTTCAGTATAGGAGTAAAGAGGTTCTTCTGCAGTTGTAAAGGGCTCTGGTAAAACCACATCTGGAGTATTGTGTACAGTTTTGGGATCCTAGTTTGAGGAAGGACATCCTTGTGATTCACGCTGTGCAGCGTAGGTTCACAAGATTGATCCCAGGGATGGCGGATCTGTCATATGGGGAAACATTGAAAGACTAGGCTTGAATTCACTTGAGTTTAGAAGGTTGAGGGGGGATCTTATAGAAACATATAAAATTATAAAAGGACTAGTCAGGCTAGATGCAATAAAATGTTCCCAATGTTGGGCGAGTCCAGAACCAGGGGGCACAGTCTTAGAACAAAGGGGAGGCCATTTAAGACTGAGGTGAGAAAAACTTTTTCACCCAGAGAGTTGTGAATTTGTGGAATTCCCTGCCACAGAGGGCAATGGAGGCAAATCACTGGATGGATTTAAGAGAAAGTTAGAGCTCTAGGGGCTAGTGGAATCAAGGGATATGGGGACAAGGCAGTCACGGGTTATTGATTTGGGACGATCTGCCATGATCACAATAAATGGCGGTGCTGGCTCGAAAGGCCGAATGGCCTCCTCCTGCACCTATTTCATATGTTTCTATGTTTCTAAGAGTGGGTGTGAGAGGGAGAGAGAATGGGAGAGTAAGAGAATGGCCTGATCGAGGAATGGTAAGATGGAGAGATGGTGAAAGATGCTGAAACAGAGATAGAGGCAGGGCTCTCACTTAAATTTATTTCGCTCTTGCCCGGCTATATATATAGCCGGGTAATGTGTGTATATATATATAATATATGTGTGTATGTATATATGTGTATATATTTATATGTGTGTGTGGGTATATATATATATTTATATGTGTATGTGTATATATGTATGTATGTATATGTATATATGTATGTATGTGTATATATATGTATGTATATATATGTATGTATATATATGTATGTGTGTATATATATGTATGCGTATATATATGCATATATATATATGTATGTATATATATGTATGTATATATATATGTGTATATATATATGTGTGTGTGTGTGTGCATATATAGTTATATATATAGCTATATATAAAAAGGTGTGTATATATATATAGTTGTGTGTGTATATATATATATACACAACTATATATATACACACACACACACATACACACACATATATATTATATATATACACACACACAGACACACACACATATATTTAAATATATATATATGTATATACTAGACTAAGTGGGACCCGTTGGGTCCCATGTTCCCATGTATATATATGTATGTATATATATGTATGTGTGTATATATATGTATGCATATATATATGTATGTATATATATGTATGTATATATATATGTGTGTATATATATATGTGTGTGTGTGTGTGCATATATAGTTATATATATAGCTATATATAAAAAGGTGTGTATATATATATAGTTGTGTGTGTATATATATATATATATACACAACTATATATATACATACACACACATATATATTATATATATATACACACACACACAGACACACACACATATATTTAAATATATATATATATGTATGTATGTGTATATATATATATATATATATATATATATACACATACATATATATATATATATACTAGACTAAGTGGGACCCGTTGGGTCCCATGTTCACACAGGAGGGTTGGTCCCCCAACGCAATATTCCACTTCTCCACCAATTCCAATATTAGGGGCCAATGGGGGGAGGGGGGGTCTTTGAGGAGCGCCAGTATGGGTGATGTGGGACTGGTTTCCATAGGGCTAGTATGGACATTGTGGACCAAATAGATTCTTGGCGTGGCAGCTCATTACTCAAGCCTGATGTGCTGGCAGCTCACTCACGGCTGGTGGGCTGGCAGTTGACTCACGGCTATTCCTTGAAATTGAAACGGGGACTGAGCCGGCGGACGCTGCACTGGCTGGCCAATGTCCACATGAACTTGCTTAAGATGTGCCACTGATTCAGTCTCAGGCTTTCCACCCATGTCCAACACAAAAGTTGAAATGCTGTGCTGCAACACCCGGAATGGACCCTCATATGGACGTTGCAACAGCGTACGATGAGCACCTCAATGCAGGAACACATGTGGCAGTCCTTGAGGGCAGATGGAACAAAGAAAAAGCGACACCGTGTCGGGATGTTGGAACGGGGGAAAGCTTGCCCACCTGCTCCTGAAGACGTAACAGCACAGAGGAGGGCGACTCCTGCTGCTCCTGCGCAGCCGGAATGAAATCACTGGGAACCATAAGCGGAGTACTGTACACTAATTCAGCAGAGGATGTAGCCAGATCTTCCATAGGGGCAGTGCGAATTCCCAACGATACCCACGGTAACTCATCGACTCAATCCGGACCTGTGAGCCTTGCTTTCAAAGAATCCTTGAGACAGAGGTTGAAGCGCTCAACCAACCCGTTGGATTGCGGATCGTAGGCCGTGGTGTGGTGCAGCTAAGAGCCCCCAACAGCCGGGCCATGGCAGACCACATCTCAGAGGTGAACTGTGCCCCCCTGTCATATGAGATGTCCACCAGCACACCAGAACAAGTGATCCAATGAGCGGCAAGGGCATGAGCGCACGTAGCAGCAGTGGTATCGGCGATCGGGAGAGCCTCCGGCCATCGAGTGAAACGATCAACTATGGTAAACAGAGGAGTAACCCCTCTGGACGGGGGAAATGGACCCACAATATCCACATGGATATGGTCAAAACGCCCCTGCACGGGTGCCCTGACATGACGTTGGAGTTTAGACGTCTGACAGGAGGTACACATTCTCACCCAATGAATGAATTGTTTGCGTAAACCATGCCACACATACTTGGCCGCCACCAACGCAATCATCGCTCGGATGGATGGATGGATGGGCCAAGCCATGAGCCAGATTGAAAACCCGATGATGCCAAGCTACAGGAAGGATAGGTCTCGGCTGACCAGACTCGTCTCAGAGGACCATGGTACCAGGAGGACAAAAACGCACATCCTCCAAAACCAAACCGGAAATAGCAGTGCAGTAGGCGAGCACCGCAATGTCACGCTGCACGCAATGTGCTGGACGCAAGTTGGGTATTCCGACATGTAAGCGAAATAGCGCTGCTGCCGTGTTGACCAGATCCGAGATCTTTGCAAAAGTGAAAGTTAGAGGCTTGTGATCTGTGAAAGCGGTAATTTCCCTGCCCTTGAGAAAATGTCGAAAATGGCGAATGGCCAGGGAAAGAACAAGGAGCACCCGATCAAACGCATTGCACTTCCGCTCAGCCGAGCGCTGGTGCCGACTAAAAATGGCAAGAGACTGTCAGCGCCAATCCATCAACTGCTTGAGTACGGCCCCAACATCAATGTCAGAAGCGTCAACTGTCAGGGCATTCGCCAGCACCTCATTCGCACCCTCAAACGAAGCCGTGGCCTCATCGTCCTACACCTGGTCACGCCGCTTGCTGGACATGAACCTAAACAACGGCCACATAATCCGAGCAGCCGCAGGCATGAAACTATGGTAAAAATTGACCATCACGACAAACACCTGCAGGCCACGCACCGTGGATGGTCAAAGATAATGCCGAATGGCGTCAACCTTACTCGGGAGCGGCACCCCCCTTTGGTGTAACATGATGCCCCAGAAAAGTGATTGAACACGGACCCAACTGATACTTTGCGAGGTTGATGGCCAATCCATATTCACTGAGACGCTGACACAGCAAACGGATGTGGGCGCACTGCTCCTGACGAGAGTGACTAGCGGCTAGTACATCATCCAAGTAAATAAATAAAAAGTCCAAACTACGACCCACCATGAGGAGCTGGAAAGCCTGTGCAGTGTTCTTAAGACCAAAAGGCATACGTATGAACTCGAACAGCCCAAAAGTGGTAATGATAGCAGTTTTGGGGATATCTTCTTCTTTTGTGTGGCGTGCACAGCCTAAAGTTGTAGGACAACTTGTTCTATTTGATCTTCTGTTTGTGCACGTCGAGTTGATTGCATTAGTCGAAACAGGGCGGACCACGTGAAGGTTGCAAACTTCCACCCCTTTTGGGGACATAAGCTGGATGAACTGGAATCTGATGATAACCTCTCACTGAGTCGATCTTTGAACAAAATTTGGCCCCGTTCAAATGGGCCGTGAAATCCTGGATATGTGGAACAGGATATCAATAAGCCACCATGATATTTAAATGGTGATAATCCCCACAAGGCCTCCAGTTCCATTCACTTTGGGAATCATGTGCAGTGGAGAGGCCATCGGGCTATCAGAATGACGCACAATCCCCATCTCCTACATTTGGTGGTCCTCTGCCTTGGCAATGCAAAGCTTGTCAGGAGGCAAACGGCGTGTCCGAGCATGCAGTGGTGGTCCGGTGGTAATAACCCATGTTTGGAAATGTCTGACTGAAACTGAGGGGTCAGAATGGCAAGAAACTCTGCCAATATCTGAGCGTATATATTGTCAACAGCGGAAACCGGGTCAAGGGGAGGCAGAGGAACTGGTATGAGGCGAAGGGAAATCGACTCCAAAGTTCGAGAATGTATGAGCCACTGCCCACGCACATCAACTACCAGGGATTGTGCCCGTAGAAAATTAGCGCCCAGCAATGGCTGGGACACGTCGGCCACAGTGAAAGTCCATGTAAAATAGCGGGAGATGAAAATAAGTGTGACCATACGAAAACCATAGGTATAGATTGGGCTGCCGTTAACTGTGGTAAGAGCGGAGCCCCACTTACCTGATCGAGTGTCGACTCCCACTGGAGGTAAAACGCTGACTTCAGCACCCGTGTCCACCAGAAACCGCCGTCCCGAATGACGGTCCCAGGTGTAGAGGCAATTCTTCTGGCCAGCCGCGGCAGCCACTACTGGCGGCCGGCCGCTGTGTTTCCCGGCAACGAGCAGGGCAGTAGGTTTCGTTGGGCTACAGCGTTTCCCGAATATGAGCAGGGCGGATGGCATTGGTGGGCTGCAGAACCCCAGCGTTGGTGGGATTAGCACCACCTACCCACGTCACTCGAAACCGGCATTTTGGTGGAACACTCAACCGAACCGGAAATGGCCGCGGGCTGCGTTGCTGCCCTGCCAACACCCGACCGATGGAAAAGGCACCCTGCTGTTTGACCTCCCGCAGCTTATCGGCATGTTCAGCTAGCTGCTGCGGGTCAGCAAAATCATCACCCGCGAGGAGCAAGGCGGATGTTCTCGGGCATCTGCTCCAGGAATACGTGCTTGAAAAGGAAACAGGGCTGATGACCGCCCATCAAGGTAAGCGTTTCGCTCATCAGAACCGACGGCTTGCGGGTCACCGAGACCACCCATGTTCAGAATCCTCGCGGCCCCCTTGTGCTCGCTGAGCCCGAAAGTGCGCAAAAGGAGCGCCTTAAGGCCATCATACTTTCCGGCAGCCGGCGGTTGGGGAAGAAAATGAACGAGATGACCGGCCGTATCCTGATCCAAAGCCCTGGCCACGTAATAGTGTTTTGTGTCGCCAGCAGTAATATGCCGAATATGAAATTGATCCTCAGCCTGCTCAAACCATACGTGCGGTTGCAACGTTCAAAACACGGGTAACGCCGTTCTGCTGAGCCAGAGGGCCAGCGTTCTGCTGAGCCAGTGGGCCAACTGCATCGGGCGGGCTGTTATCTGTTTGCACTTTGCTTATTTGCTTGCTTTTCCAAAACCACAGTTTGGAAAACTTCGAGGTCACCAATAAATCGAGTCAATTGTTGTAAACTCCAGAGAAAGCTTTATTAAATACGAAGGAACTTCAAAACAATAGTGGTATGGCTGAGCACAGAATAGCTGCGTGGCGCTCTTGCAGGCACACACAAAAACTTCCTTTTTAACACCTTATCCCCAACCCCTGCCCCTCAGACACGTGCTTCTTCCGAGGGTTCGACTAAACAATGGCCCGACTATCAGATGGCGCCACACCCTAACCCAGATATTAGTCTATATTATTCTGGTAAACCTCCTCTGCATCCTTGGCAAAGCCTTCACATCCTTCCTGTAACACGACAAACAGAATGTAATACGCTAAATGCAACCTAACCAAAGTCCTATATAACTGCATCATGACTTCTTGACTCAAATTTATGAATGCAAGCTTACCATATTACTTATTTACCGTTCTAACTACTTGTGTTGTCACTTTCAGGGAGTTATAGACTTGGACTCCAAGATCCCTCTGTATATTAATGCTGTTAAGAGTCATGCCACTAATTGTATATTTTCCCCATACATGCAACTTCTCAAAGTGCACTACCTCACGCTTGACCAGATTAAACACTATCTTTCATTTCTCCACCCATTTCTGTAGTTGATCTATATCCTGCTGTATATTTTGACAGCCTTTCACACAGTCTGTGACCTCAACAATCTTGATAGCATTTGAAAATGTATTGACGAACCCATCCACATTTATGTCAGAGTCATTAATATATATCACAAACAGCAGAGGTCCCAACACAGATATCTACGGAACCGCACTGGTCATAGACCTCCAGCCTGAATATTGTCTTTCCTCTACAACCCTTTGCCTTCTATCAATAAGCCAATTCTGAATCTATACGATCAAGTCACTGTTAATCCCATGCGTCTTGATCTTCTCGATCAGCATACAATGGAGGACTTTATCAAATGCCTTATTAAAATCCATTCTTCTTGGTAATTACACTGGCATTGGGGAAAGGGAGAGGAGGGGGCGTCTGCTTCATGGTCAACTCTGCGTGGTGCTCAGACGTGGTAGTCCTGTCCAACTCTTGCTCTCCACACCTCGAACATCTGGCGGTGAAGTGCCATCCCTTTTACCTTCCGAGGGAATTCACCTCCATCATCCTGACCACGGTCTACATCCCACCCCAGGCAGACGTCCGTCTGACACTGGAGGAGCTGCACACCGTGGTCAACAAACACCAGACGTCTTACCCCGAGGCATTTACCACCATTGCTGGGGACTTCAATAAGGCAAACCTAAAGAAATCACTCCCCAACTTCCACCAACATGTCTCCTGCTGCACCAGAGGGCCAAACACCCGCGACCACTGCTAAACAAACCATCAAGAATGCCTACCGCTCTATCCCTCGCCCTCACTTCGGTAAATCCGACCATACCATCGGGCTGCTTCTTCCTGCCTACAGGCAGCAATTAAAGAGCACACCCCCAGAGGTGAGGACAGTACAGAGCTGGTCGGGAGCGGGGGGGGGGGGGGGGGGGGGGGGGGGCAGAGGAACAACTACAGGATTGTTTGGAGTCTGTAGACTGGGCAATGTTCAAGGACTCGGCAACGGACTTGAATGAATACGCCACAGTCGTTACAGACTTCATAAAGAAATGTGTGGAGGACTGCATCCCTACAAAAACCTTCCGAGTGTTTCCCAATCAGAAACCTTGGATGAAATGTGAGATCCGCACTCTTCTGAAGACCAGACACCAGGCATTCATGTCTGATGACACAGTGGTCTACAAGAAGTCCAGATACGACCTTGGTAAGGCCATCAAAAAGGCCAAAAGGGAGTTCTGCTCCAAGCTGGAGGATGAGACAGATGTTCGGCAGCTGTGGCGGGGCCTGAATGCAATCACCTCCTACAAGGCGAAACCAGGAGGCAGCTCGGATGTTGGCAATACATCATTCCCTGATGAGCTCAATGCGTTTTACACACGCTTTGATAGGGAGAACACCGATGTGCCTTCCTGAGTCCCTATTCGCTGTGATGGTATTTCAGTCTCAGTCACAGAGGCCGACGTCAGGAAATCCTTCAGAGGGGTGAACCCTCAAAAAGCGTCTGGACCTGATGGCATACCTGGACGTCTCCTAAAAACCTGTGTGGACCAACTGGCTGGAGTTTTTACGGACATTTTCAACCTGTCACTTCTGAGGTCTGAGGTTCCCACCTGCTTCAAAAGGGCATCAATAATACCGGTGCCCAAGAAGAGCAAGGTGACGTGCCTCAATGACTATCGACCTGTGGCACCAACGCCTGTGGTGATGAAGTGCTTCGAGAGGTTGATCATGGCGCAAATCAACTCCTACCTCGACAAAAACCTGGACCCACTGCAGTTCGCTTACCGCCACAACCGATCAACGGTGGACGCAATCTCACTGGCCCTCCACTCCGCTCTGGACCACTTGGACAACAAAAACTCATATGTCAGGCTGTTATTCATTGACTACAGCTCGGCATTTAACACAATCATCCCCTCCAAGCTGGTTACCAAACTCGCAGAACTGGGTCTCTGCGCATCCCTCTGCGATTGGATCCTTGACTTCCTCATTCACAGACCACAGTCTGTTCATATTGGTGGAAATGTATCAGACTCGATAACAATCAGCACGGGAGCACCTCAAGGCTGCGTGCTCAGCCCCCTGCTGTACTCACTCTATACTCATGACTGCGTAGCCGGTCATAGCGCGAACTCCATCATCAAGTTCGCTGACGACACCACTGTTGTGGGACGTATCACTGATGGGGATGAGTATAGAAGAGAGATCAAGCAACTGTCCATATGGTGCCAGCACAACAACCTGGCCCTCAACACCAGCAAAACCAAGGAACTGATTGTTGACTTTGGAAGGAGTAGGATGGGGACCCACAGTCCTGTTTATATCAACAGGTCGATGGTTGAAAGTGTCAAGAGCTTCAAATTCCTGGGCGTACACATCTGTGAAGATCTTTCCTGGTCCGAGAACACAGATGCAATTATTAAGAAAGCTCATCAGCGCCTCTACTTCCTGAGAAGATTACGGAGAGTTGGTCTGTCAAGGAGGACTCTCTCTAACTTCTACAGGTGCACAGTAGAGAGCTTGCTGACCGGTTGCATCGTGGCTTGGTTTGGCAATTTGAGTGCCCTGGAGAGGAAAAGACTACAAAAAGTAGTAAACACTGCCCAGTCCATCATCGGCTCTGACCTTCCTTCCATCGAGGGGATTTATCGCAGTCGCTGCCTCAAAAAGGTTGGCAGCATCATCAAGGACCCACACCACCCTGGCCACACACTCATCTCCCTGCTACCTTCGGGTAGAAGGTACAGGAGCCTGAAGACTGCAACAACCCAGTTTAGGAATAGCTACTTCCCCACAGCCATCAGACTATTAAACTTGACTCGGAACTCTTAACATTAATATCCCTCCATCTGTTATTTGCACTTTATTACTTTATTAATTCATGTGTGTATTTACGTATATAATTGTAGTCAATGCCTACTATGTTCTGTTGTGCTATGCAAAGAAAGATTTTCATTGTCCTTTTCATTGACACATGACAATAATCTCTTTTGACTTTGACTAATTTTGTTCACTTTTTTTGCTTGATTCCCGACCACAAACATCTCTGCTTCCTGCTACCCAGTGAAGTTCTATTGGCTGAGACAGTTGGATGATGTCAATACCCAAGGTGTCAATTGAACAAAAATCTGCTCCAATTTGGTTGCATTAATTCAGTGGGTAGTTTCTATTCAGACCTGTCTCTTTCATACCATTTGTGGGATTGTTAATTCTCATGTGCTCAATCATTTGCATATAGTGTGCATGAGAATTTGCTTCTGACTCCTCACACCAATCTTAAATCTTTGTTTTCATCCTTAGAAGGCTATCTCGAATTATGCGTATTAGTCAAGGATTAATTACTTTTAAAAATGTTGATTTTAATTAACAATTGTCATCAGAGTATACATTCAAAATGTTTGTTGAACTGAATATTTCACCAAGGAGTGCTTAATTTCCAGTTTTGCATTAGGTTCTCAAGGTTGAAAGGTCTGGATTCATTTGCCCCACAACTGCCATAATGGTGTAAATTTCTCCATTCTTCTCTTTACAGTTCCGATATAAGAAGCGAGTGTATACACAGAGTCACATAGAAGAGAAGCAACTGGCAAAACTCCACACAAAGGTAGGTGCTGTCCATGTTCAGTAATGGACTGAGGATATTTTGAACATAAATAGATTGATGGCTGTCACTGTATTTGCCAAATCTCCTAAACTGCACGACCAAATCCGTAACAAAGTAAGTGTGCCTTGAACTTTTTCTTCACTATACATGCAACTATTCTATCTTTGCAACTAGTTCATTATTTTCAATAAAGAATCTCATGTCACATTATGTGGGTTCTTAGAAAGTCATAGAATTATACAGTGTGGAAACAGGCACTTCAGCCCAACTTGACCACACCGACCAACAATGTTCCAGCTAGTCTAGTCCCACTTGCCTGTGCTGGTCTATATCCTTCCAAACCTGACCTTACCATGTACCTGTCTAACTGTCTCTTAAATATTATGTTTGATGGATTGTGTGGTGTGGGGGGACCCGTTGCTCCTCCCGTGCAGCAGGTGGCACTGCACAGAAGAAAGGGAGATGTCTTGTATATAGTTTATCCAGTCTGAGTGTGCAGTCAGATTATGTGTGTGCAGCCATTTTGAATTGTCTTGCTGCCAGCATTGAGTAATGTCATTAAGACTTCTCAAAATGGCTGCTGACTATTTTCAGTTCGGAGAACAGTTTGCCTGTCATGACGTTGCAGCGTCTACAACGTTGGGCCCAGATCATGATGGGAAATGATTACCACATCATTTACCAATAGTCTGCCAAGCATGCCAATGCCACTGCACTGTCTTGTCTACCAATTGGACCTGACCTGACATTCGATAAAGAGGAGGCAATTATGGAAATTGAGACGGACGTGAACGTGCTAAACACGTGGATCATCGCCGATTTCCCCGTCTCCTCAAGGACGGTCGCCAACTATACGAGCACAGACCCCATTTTGTCGAAGGTACGACATTTTGTCACTCAAAGGTGGCCGAACAGTCCTAAGCTGGACAAGGAATTCCGCTCATTCCGAAATGAGCAAACAGAAATCTCCTTGAAGGATGGCATTCTGCTCTGCGATGGTCGAGTGATCATTCCAACGGAACTGCGATTGATAATTCTGAAAATGTTGCACAAGACACACATTGGAATTGTGTGAATGAAGGCGCTCGCCCGCACGCATGTGTGGTGGCCGAATATCGAGACTGATATAGCCGACCACTGCAAGGACTGCACAGCATGTGCCAAAACAGCGTCAAATCCGCTGGAGAAGACCCCTTCATGGCCCGTCCCCAACCAACCATGGCAGGGAATCCTCATAGATTTTGCCAGGTCGTTCCTGGAGGACATGTGGCTGGTCGTGTTGGACGCCCATTCAAAATGACCACATGTTAGCCAAATGAATAAGCATCCAACCACCGAAACAACCACTTCTGCGCTCAACGATTTGTTCGCCATTTGGGAATTGCCCTTAACAATCATAAGCGACAATGGACCCTAATTTGCCGCGCATATGTTCGGTGACTGGTGCAAACAACACTCAATCGTGCATCTGACATCAGCAACTTTATATCCGGACTCAAATGGTGAGGCAGAGCGGCTCGTCGGCATTGTCAAGCAGGCCATGAAACGTGCTGTAGTAATCGAAAAGAAATCAAAACTATTAGCCTTGCACGATTTCTTACAGCAATATCGAACCATTCCAAACTGCTCTACGGGTCGAACTCCAGCGGAGATGATGCTCGGACGACAAGTGCGGTCTTCCCTATCAGTTTAAACCCGACCCGTAACTCTTATATGGCGTGTACTCCGCCAACGAAGTTGAACAAGTCCAAATTCAACATTGGCGATTACGTATATTACCGCAATTATACAGCCAAGGAAAGTAAATGGTGCGCTGGCAGAATCATGGCTCACATAGGAACCAAAATGTGCACCGTCCAGGATAAGATTGACAATGCAAACGGCATGATGACCAAATAAGAAGCCGCATTCCTCGAGCGAAGACTGTGCAGAACCTGACCAAAACCAAGCAGTCGGACACCCCGTTTCCGAATCGTGCGCATACTGGTGCCTGACTTTGACAAAGTTCCGCCAGATGAACTCCCCGCTGATCTGCCTGTCGTCCTTCGTCGATCGACATGTTGCAATCGTGGTATTCCCCCATTCAGGAATAGAGACGCTCAAACTGGAAAGGGGGAGTGTGATGTTTGGTGGACTGTGTGGGGTGGGAGGACCCGTTGCTCTTCCCGTGCAGCAGGTGGCGCTGCATAGGACAAAGGGAGATGTCTTGTATATAGTTTATCTTGTCTGTGTGTGTGTGTGAGTTTGCAGTCAGATTCTGTGGGCTGTAATTTTGAGTTGTCTTGCTGCCAGCATTGAGTAATGTAATAAAGACTTCTGTTGTTCCTTAAAGACTCTCAAGTACTTGTGCAGACCTAGAAGACGGACACAAAATTAAACAATGGGATAGTTACCTCCTCTGGCATCTTGTTACACTCTCCATCCTTTGTGTGAAAATGTTACCCCTCAGATTCCTATTAAATCTTTACCCCTTCACCTTGAGCCGAAGTCCTCTGGTCCTCGATTCCCCTACTCTGGGCAAGAGACGTGCATCTGCCCAATCTATTCCTCTCATGATTTTGTACACCTCTATAAAATCCCCCCTCATCCTCCTGAGCTCCATGGAATAGAGACCCAACCTACTAAACCTTGTAAATCTTTTCTGAACCCTTTCCAGCTTGACAATATCTTTCCTATAACATGGTGCCATCTTACCAACGTCTTATACAACTGCAACATGACCTCCCAACTTCTATACTTAATACTTTGACTGATGAAGGCCAAAATGACAAAAGCCTTTTTGGCTGCCTTATCTACCAGCGACTCGACCTTCAAGGAACCATGCACCTGTACTCCTAGATCCCTCTGCACTACAACACTACCCAGAGGCCTACCATTTACTGTATAGGTCCTGCCCTTGTTTGACATCCCAAAATGCAACACCTCACACTTCTCTCTATTCAATTGCATCAGCCATTCCTATGCCCACCTGGCTAATCGATCCAGATCCTGCTGCAATATTTCACAACCATCTTCACTCTCTGCAAAACCAATCACTTTTGTATCATCAGCAAACGTGCTAATCTTGCCCTGTATGTTCTCATCCAAATCATTGATGTAGATGACAAACAGTAATGGGCCCAGCACCAAACCCTGAAGCACACCACTAGTCACAGGCCTCCAGTTTGAGAAGCAACCTCCCACCATCAACCTATGCTTACTTCCATGGAGCCAATTTTCTATCCATTCAGCTATCTCTCCTTGTATCCCATGCGATCTAACCTTACAGAGCAGCCTGCCATGCGGAACCTCGTCGAATGGCTTACTGAAATCCATGCACGCAACATCTACAGCTTTGCCCTTATCGACCTTTTTGGTCATGCCTTCAAATAAATCTATCAGATTTGTGAGACACGACCTCCCACGTACAAAACCATGCTGACTATCTCCAATCAGCCCTTTCCCATCCAAATGCCTGTTCCTCAGAATACTCTCTGGTAACTTTCCAAGTACAGATGTTAAGCTCACCAGCCAATAGTTCCCAGCATTTTTCCTGCCGCCCTTCTTAAAAAGAGGCATGACATTTGCCATCCTCCAGTCTTCCGGAACCTCTCTTGTATTTAAGGACGACTCGTAAATTTCAACCAGGGCTCCTGCAATTTCCTTTCTAGTTTCCCGCAATGTCCTCAGATATATCTGATCAGGCCCTGGAGATTTGTCTACCTTCATACATGACAGTTACCTCTTCGATGGTAACGCTGACTGCTCTCAAGACACTTCTGTTGACTGCCCCAAGTTCCTCCATCCTACAGTCTTTCTCCTCGATAAATACAGAGGAGACATACTCATTGAATACAGAGGAGATATACTCATGCATTCCGATGGCCGTGTGCTACTCACAAACCTATAAATTGGTCATTCTTCAACTCGGTAACACCCTGTGACCTCAAAATACCTAATGTTTAATATTTTTATATTATCATCAGATGGGTTGCACCTTTTACAACCTTCCTTTGTCTTTGTTAATGAATATTCTGATTTCAACAAGCAAAACAATGGGCCCGTTGCTGTTTATGGTTTATAACTGGACTCTATCTTGCACTAAATGTTGTACCCTTTATCCTCTATCTGTACATTGTGGATGGCTTGATTGTAATCGTGTATGTATGGTCTTTTCGCTTACTGGATAGCAGGCAACAAAAAAGGTTTTCACTGTACCTCGGTACATAAGACAATAATAAACTAAACTAAACAGTATATCTTATCCTTCAGAATCCTCTCCGATAACTTGCCTACCACAGGTGTTATGTTCACTGGCCTGCAGTTCCCAGGATTTTAATTGACGCTCTTCTTAAATAGAGGCACAACATTAGCCACCCTTCAATCTTACTTGCTATCTCCCATGATTTATGATAATTCATATATCTCAGACTGGGCTCCTGCTATTTCTGCTCTAGCTCCCCACAGTGTCCTCTGATATATCTATTCAGGTTTGGGAGATGTATCCACTTTAATGTGCTCGAGGATGTCCAGTATCTCCTTGACTGTAATACATTCTGTCCTCAAGACATTTCCATTAACTGTCCTAAGTTCCCCAGTCTCCATGTCTTTCTTCACAATAAAAGCTGAGAAATACCCATCTCCTGCAGCTCTACACAGAAATGACCGTTTTGGTTTTTGAAGGACCTTATTCTCTCTCTATTTACCCTCTTTCCCTCAATGTATTTATGAAATCTCAGAGGATTTTCATTAATACTTTCTCCCAGAGCAATCTCCTGCCCATTTTTAGACCTGATGTTCTTCTGATTTATGTTCCCGAGTTTCTGAAACTCCTCCTGGGGTGCACTTGATTCCACCTGCGTATAACTGGCCCATGCTTCTTTTTGTTGACCAGCGCCTTAATTTCTCTCATCATCCAAACTTCCTCACTGCCTTGCCATTCTCTCTAACCAGAGCATGCATGCATGCCCTAAACTGTAGTCATCACACTTAAAAGCATCCCACTTTCTTGAGGTTTCTCTGCCCACAAACAACTTACCCCAATTAAATTTAGCATGTTCCTTATAAAGTTAAAATTCTGAATTGGGGTCAGGCCAACTTTGATCACAAGTATAAAAAAAATAATATAAAGGAGAATCCAAAGAGACTTTATAAGTACATTAAAGGAATGAGGGTGAATATGGCCCCTTGGAAACCAAAGCAGTCATCTATATGTGGAGGTGCGGGTGATGAGCAATATCCTCAACGAGTTTTTCTCCTCAGTTTTTACTGACAAGGAGGTACAAGATGTCTTAAGGCATATGAAGGTAGTTAAATCTACTGTGCCTGATCAGATATACCCAAGGACACTGTGGGAAGCAATAGAAGAAATTACAGGAGCCCTGCCTGAGATATATGAATCATCGTTATACACTGATGAGGTGCCAGATGACTGAAGATGTGACAAAAAAGTCGAAGGCAGAACTATAGATGTTCTATTCATTGATTTTAGTAAGGCATTTGACAAGGTTCCGCATGGCAGGGTGCTCTGGAAGATGAGATCCCATGGATTTCAAGGAAAGATAGCTGAATAGATAGAAAATTGGCTTCATGGAAGGAAGCAGAGGGTGATGGTGGAAGGTTGCTAATGGCCTGTGACTAGTGGTGTGCCTCAGAGATTGGTGCTGGGCCCATTGCTCTTTGTCATCTATATCCCAAGTTTGCAGATGACACAAAAGTGGGTGGCATTGTAGCTATTGAAGATGGTTGTTATAAATTGCAACAGGTTCTTGAATGGTTGGGCAGGTGGACTGAGGAATGGTTGAGTGAATTTAATACAGATAAATGTGAGGTATTGGATTTTGGGAGTACTGACATGGGAACATATAGGACTACAGGCACATCGTTTGTTGAAAGTGACATCACAGGTAGATAGGGTGGTCAAAAATGCTTTTGGCACATTGGCCTTCATCAGTCAGAGCATTGAGTATAGAAGTTGAGAGTTAATATCGCAGTTGTATAAGACATTTGAGAGGCCACATTTAGAGTATTGTGTTCAGTTTTGTGCATAATGGTGTCAAGCTGGCAAGGGTACAGAGAAGATTTACGAGGATCTTGCCAGGACTCAAAGGCCTGAGCTATGGGGAGAGGTTGGGCAAGCTGGGACTCTGGAGCACAGGAGGATGAGGTGTGATCTTTTAGAGGTGGATAAAATCATGAGAGGAATAGATTGGGTAGATGCACAGAGTCTCTGGCCCAGAGTAGGGAAATCGAGAACCAGAGGACATAGGTTTATGCTGAGGGGATAAAGATTTATTAAGAATCTAAGGGGTATCTTTTTCACAGAAGGGATCAATAGGTGTATAGAACAAACTGCCAGAGGAGAAGGTTGAGGCAGGTGCTATTGCAATGTTTAAGAAACATTTAGACATGTACATGGATAGGACAGGTTTAGATGGATATGGGCCAAACACAGGTAGGTGGACATAGTGTAGATGGGACATCTAATGAACCAAATTTGATAAGGGAACTCAAGGTAAAGGAACCACTAGGAGGTAGCGTTAAGTTTAATCTGCAATTTGAGAGGGAGATGGTGAAATCGGATGTCGGTATTGCAGCTGAGCAAAGGGGACTACAGAGGCATGAGGGAGGAGCTGGCCAAAGTTGACTGGAAAGGGACCATTGCGGGGATAATGGTGGAACAGCAATGGCAGGAATTTCTGGGAATAATTCGGAAAATGCAGGAGCTTTTCATTCCAAAGAAGAAGAAAGATTATAGGGGGGGAAAGAGGCGACCGTGGCTGACAAGATAAAATCAAGGACCGTATAAAACTAAAAGAGTAGGCATGTAACATTGCAAAGATTAGTGGGAAGCTTTTAAAGCACAACAGAAGGTAACTAAAAAGGCAATGCAGGGAGAAAAGATGAAATACGAAGGTAAGCTAGCTAATAATAAAAAAGTGGATAGCAAGAGTTTCTTCAGTTATATTAAGAGTAAGAAAGAGGCAAGAGTGGACATTGGACCGCTGGAAAATAATGCAGGAGGAGGGATAATGGAGAATAAAGAAATGGCAGAGGAGTTGAATAACTTTTTTGCATCAGTCTTCCCAGTGGAAGACACCAGCAACGTGCCTGAAATTTAAGAGAGTCAGCAGGTGGAAGTTAGTGGAGTGGCTATTACTATGGAGAAGGTGCTTATGTAGCTGAAAGGGCTGAAGGTGGATATGTCACCTGGACAAGATGTACTGCATCCTTGGGGTTCTGAAAGAGGTGGCTTTAGAGATTGTGGAGGCATTGTTAGTGATATTTCAAGAATCACTGGAGTCAGGAGATGATCCAGATGATTGGAAAATTGCCAATATTACCCCACTGCACAAGAAGGAAGTAAAGCAGAATTATGGGAATTATAGGCCAGTTAGTCTGACTTTGATGGTTTGTGCGATTTTAGAATCCATTATAAATGATGAGTTTATGGAGTACTTAGAAGCTCACAATAAAATAGACCAAAGTCATCATGGCTTTGTGAAGGGAAGGTCTTGCCTGACAAATTTGCTGGAATTATTTGAAGAAGTAAATAGTGCGACAGACGAAGGAGACTCAGTCGATGTTGTGTACCTAGATTTTCAGAAAGCATTTGATAATGCGCCACAGGGGAGGCTACTAAGGAAGATGAGAGCCCATGTTATCAAAGGGCAGATATTAGCACGGATATTAGGTTGGCTGGATGGTCGAAGGCAAAGAGCGGCAATAAAGGGAGCTTTTTCTGATTGGCTTCCAGTGATTAGCGGAGTTCCGCTGGGCTCAATGCTGGGGCCGCTGCTTTTCACGTCGTATATTATGATTAGGATGAGGGGATTGAAGGCTCTGTGGTCAAGTTTGCAGATGCTACGAAAATAAGTGGAGGGGCTGGTGGTGTAGAGAAAGAAGGGACTCTGCAGAAGGATTTGGATAGCTTGGGAGAGTGGGCAGAGAAGTGGCTGATGGAATATGGTGTAGCAAAAGTGGAGTCATGCTTTTTGGTGGTAGGAATAAAGGCGTAGACTATTTTATAAAGAGGAGAGAATCCAAAAATAGGAGGCGCAAAGGGACTTGGGAGTACTGGTGCGGGATTCCCAAAAAGTTAATCTGCAAGTCGAATCAGTAGTAAAGAAAACAAATGCAATGCTAGCATTTATTTTGAGAGGGCTTGTATACAAAAACAGGGATGTAAGGCTCTATAAGGCACTGGTCAGGCCGCATTTAGAATATTGTGAGCAATTTTGGGCACCATATCTGAGGAATGATGTGCTGGATCTGGAGAGGGTTTAGATGAGGTTTACAAGAATGATCGCAGGAATGAGTAGGTTAACATATGATGAGCGTTTGACGGCACTGGGCCTATACTCGCTGGAGTTGAGAAGAATGAGAGGGGAACCACATTGAAATGTACAGAATAGTGAAAGGCTTGGATAGAGTGGATGTGGAGAGGATGTTTTCACTAGTGGGAGAGTCTAGGACTAGAGGCCATATCCTCAAAATGTTCTTTTAGGAAGGAGATGAGGAGGAATTTCTTTAGTCAGAAGGCGGTGACTCTGAAATTCTTTGCCACAGAAGGCTGAGAGGCAAAGTGAGTGGATATATTTAAGGTAGAGACAGATAGATTCTTGATTATTTTGGGTGTCAGAGGCAGGAAGGCAGGAGAATGCGGTTAGGAGAGAGAGAGATAGATCAGGCATGATTGAATGTCGGAGTAGACTTGATGGGCCGAATGGTCTAATTCTACTCCGATCACTTATGATCTTATGACATGTTGGCCGGTGTGGCCAAAGGGCCTGTTTCTACGCTGTAGGACAGGAGGGTGGCTCATGTTGTCCTTCTATTTAAGAAGGCCTGCAGAGTCTATAGACCAGTGAACCTAGCAGCCGTGGTAGGTAAGGTCATAAGTGATAGGAGCATAATTAGGCCATAATTAGGCAATACTAACTTTACCAAAAGATATTAATGATAGATTCCAGCATTACTATCAAAAACTTTATACATCCAAACTGACGGGTCAATCTGATGGAATGGAAACATTCCTACATGAATGTCATATTAATGGATTGGATCAGGAAGGAAGAGACTTGTTAGATGCTGAAATATCAGTAAAAGATATTGAGGAATCAATCAGATCATTGAAAAATGGTAAAGCTGCTGACCCCGACGGTTTAGGTGTTGAATTTTATAAGAAGTTTCACGATTTGATTTCCCCACGTTTACAAACAATATATAAAGATGCCTATGAACTAGAACAGTTACCAGAAACCTTAAATGAGTCTACAATTACACTCATTCCTAAAGTAGGTAAGGATCTGGAAGATCCAGGATCATGTAGAGCAATTGCTCTTCTAAATACGGATCAAAAAATATTAACTAAAATTTTATCTCAAAGGTTAAGTTTAGTGATCAATAAATTAATACATCATGATCAACCAGGCTTTATCCCTAAACGCTACTCTACTTATAATTTGAGACGTCTATTCAATATCATATATTCAAAAAGAATTAATGATATTGAATTAGCTGTTATATCTCTGGACGCAGAAAAAGCATTTGACCAGGTTGAATGGCCTTATCTATTTAGGATAATGCAGCAATTTCAACTGGGGGAAAGATTTTGTAAATGGGTTAGAATTTTATATTCTAATCCAACAGCAAGAATCTTAACAAATCAAATGTTATCAGCCAAATTTAATCTCTCTAAGGGTTGTAGACAAGGATGTCCGTTATCACCCTTATTATTCACTCTTGCAATAGAATTATTAGCCGAAAGGATTAGATCGGAACCAGAAATTTATGGATATAACACCAATACCACAACGAATAAAATATCTTTATACGCAGATGACGTCTTAATATATATAACAAAACCAGAGATTAGTATCCCTAAGTTACTTAATGTTCTAACTGAATTTAGTATGTTCTCAGGATATAGAATTAATTTGAATAAAAGTGAAATTATGCCTATAACAGGAATAAAATTAAATAAATTACAAAAATTTCCATTTAAAATAGTTACTGACCAAATTAAATATCTAGGAGTTAATGTATCTAAATCTTATAATTCTCTATTTAAATCAAATTTTCCCCAATTAACTGAATATACTAACAAATAATATCCTATATTGGAAAACATTACCAATATCAATGATTGGCAGAATAAATGCCATTAAAATGATTTTTTTTACCACAACTATTATATTTATTTCAAGCTATCCCGCTATATCTTCCTAAAACTTTTTTTTTTTTAATTGATTTTATTGTTATTAGCTTTATTTGGGATTATAAAAATCACAGAATAAGTAAAAGACATTTATGTAAATCTAAGATAAATGGTGGACTAGCACTACCTATTTTTTAATATTATTTCTGGGCGGTTCAGATCAAGAATATGAATTTTTGGTTGGTAAACATGGATCAGGAACCAGCTTGGTTAAAAATGGAAAAGGAAGATTGTTTACCTTTTGATATAAGTATGATGCTCCTTGCTCCAAGGGTGGTACAAAAAAAATTTATAGGGAAAATCCTATAATTTTTAGCAATAGACGGATTTGGAAACAAATAGTTAAGACTTTACATTTAGAAAATATGTCGCTTTGCGAATTAATGGATAAATATGAACTTTTTGAACAAATATGGTCTCCATTCACTGACTATATGAAGGGGTAGCTGGGCTCAGCATTGTAACTCAACAAGTACCCGGTGGTAAGATCAGATGAAAAGATTTAATCTGAGATTTGTATACTCGTCTCTATATATATTGTTATTAGACATTGTTCCATTCATTGTTAAGATGTATACTTCAAATTTTTTTTTTAGTATAATAATTGTTTGCCTGTATTATTTTTTTATTTTTATTATTTTGATTTTTTTCCCTTTTTTTTCCTCTCACATATAACCAAAATCATAATCAATATTATTTAATCACACTCTTTAAATTAAACATCTATTATTTCTTTACTCTTTACTCTTTTCACTCTCTCAAAAAAAAAAAATTGAGGCTTATATATATTGCTTTGTAATACTCATATAACTTTGGAAATATGTAAAATGTATATCTGAAAAAACTGTTATATTATTTGTAATACGTATGGCTTCTAATAAAAATATTTTAAAAATAATAATTAGGCATTCAGCCCATCAAGTCCAGAAGAGGATTCTGAGGGATAGCCGTGCATGTCAAATGATAAATTTGGAGGAAGAATAATGGACTTTTAAATTCACTGGTTAAGGATGGTTTGAAGGATTACTAATAAAAAAATTAACATATAATAGAAATCGCTTAGTATTAACTATCACTTAAAATTGTATGTTATTTCTCCTAAAATAGTGTTATGATATTATTAAAAATCGACAGTAGTAGTCAGAATTATCAAACATTTAAATTTAACACCCCACCCCTATATAAATAGCCCTTAAGGCAAATATGGAGCTGGAACCATTAACATCCTTTTTTTTTAACAACGGAAGTCGGTAGATTAATAGCCACGCTAGTGTGGCTTACACTAACTACACTAAACATAGCTGTAGTCACCCTTTTCTTTCTGCACATCACTAACATCATTAACTTTTTTTTTTTAATTTTGTTTCTTATATTTTATATAATGTACTATATTATTTTAGTTATGATTGGTATTATACAGTTAGTTTGAAGAGATATGTATGTAAGATAAAGTTACAAGTATTAAAATTCATCGATCTGAAGCATAGTATGAGGTTGGGATGGATATGTTGAGACATCTACTCCATTATAATCCACCTTAATAACAAATGCAAAACATTAATACGAAAACTGGGGGTGATGGAATCACATTCTGCAGTTGGAATGTAAAGGGAATTAATGAACCAATTAAACGAGGTAAGGTTTTATCTCATTTAAATAGACTTAAAACAGACATAGTCTTTCTTCAAGAGACACACCTTAAAAAGGATGCGCAACATAGATTAACAGCAAAATGGATTTCTAAAGTGTATCATTCTTCATTTACACATAAGTCTAGAGGGGTTGCAATACTTATTTGTAAAGGCATACCATTTAAACACAGCTCAATAATAGAAGATACTGAGGGTAGATACATAATAATTACGGGTGAATTATATTTAAAGAAAGTCGTTCTTATGAACATATATGGACCTAACTTCGATAATCCGTTCGACCTTCCGAAAACTTTCTTTTTAATCGATTCTATTGTTAACAGCTTTATTTGGGATGATAAAAATCACAGAATAAGTAAAAAACATTTATGTAAATCTAAGATAAATGGAGGATTAGCGCTACCTAATTTTTTATATTATTTTTGGGCGGTTCAGATTAAGAATATGAATTTTTGGTTGGTAAAAATGGATCAGGAACCAGCTTGGCTAAAGATGGAAAAGGAAGACAGTTTACCTTTTGATACAAGTTTGATTCTCTTATGGGGAAAACCCTATAATTCATAGCAATAGACATATTTGGAAATAAATAGTTAAGACTTTACATTTGGATAATATGTTGCTTTGTTTACCAATTATGAATAATCCTTTATTTAAACCTATATTGGATAAGGGGTTTAGACACTGGAAAAATTTAGGAATTATAAGGATAGAACACCTTTACAGGAAAGGAACATTTCTCTCATTTCAAGAGTTAAAAGATATCTATGGATTGCACCCAAATAACTTGTTTAGGTATTTACAAATTAGAGACTATATCAAGTCAAACATGCAAGACTATAAGAATAGAGAACCAGGATTACTGGATGAATTGCTTAACAAGCACCGAAATACAGAAAAACTAATAGCGTACATATATAATACTCTTTTGGATAGGGAAATTCCAACAACAGAATCATACCGACAGATATGGGAAAATGAAATAGGCCTATCTATAATGAAAGATACTAGGGAAGAAAGTTTACAACGTATACACCGTTGCTCGTTAAATGCCAGACATACCTTGATACAATTCAAAGTATTACATAGATTACACTACTCAAAAACGAAATTAAATAGAATTTTTCCTAACATCTCTTCTATTTGCGATAAATGTCAGAATTTAGAAGCTAATTTAACGCATAGTTTTGTAACATGCATAAAACTTAATAGTTATTGGGCTGATATTTTTAGAATAATTTCTGAAGTTCTTAAAACTAAAATGGACCTCGATCTAAAGCTAATATTAGGAGTTCCTGATTCAAGCCTAATATTAACAGTAAGTCAACGAAATTTTCTTGATTACTGTTTGATAATTGGAAAAAAATATATTAAAATTTTGGAAGGGAAAATTATCCCCCACAATTAAAATGTGGACAGTGGAAATGTCGGAGACGTTGCGTTTGGAGAGAATTAGGCTTGTCCTAATGGACAAATGTGAACTTTTTGAACAAATATGGTCTCCATTCACTGACTATTTAAAGGGGTAGCTGAGCTCAGCATTGTAACTCAATAAGTACCCAGTTGTAGGATTAGATGAAAAGATCTATTCTGGGATTTGTATACACGTCTCTATAGATATTGTTATGTGAAATTGTTCCATTCATTGTTAAGATGTATACTTCTTTTTTTATAAATTATATAATAATTGTTTTCTTTTATTTTTATTTTTTACTTTTTATTATTTTTTTTTTTCTCTTATATAATCCTAATCATTATTATTTAATCACTATCTCTATTGATTATAGATCTATTCTTTTACTTATTTCCAAAAAAACCCAGAAGCATACATAAATCACTTCGTAATATTTGAATAATTTTTGAAACAAGTTAAATGTGTATTTGAAGAACTGTTATATTGTTGGCAATATGCATTGCTTCTAATAAAAATATATTAAAAAAAAGATAAATTATGTTTCGGGTCAGTACCCTTCCTCAGACTCATGAAGTAGGGGGTAGAAAGTTGGAAAAAAGGTTGGGCAAACCCAGGCAAGTGATAGGTGGATACAGGTGATAGGAGTGATTGACAGATGGGTGAAGGTAGTGACAAAAAGCTAGATGTGAAATGGAGAGAAAGTTGTCAGATGAGGAAGGAAGAGGAAGAGTGAAATGCAAAGCTGAAGGGGAGGATATGAAATGTAAAACCAGAGAGAGTGAAGGTTACCATTCTGGAAGGAAAGAATATGCCGGAACAATCAAGGATAGAATCTGTTTGTTTAGAGTTAGGATACAATAGAGGTGCAGTTACATTATTTGGACTGGTCTGCAGCCCACCATTTAGTGGGAAAGCTATTGAGAAATACGTTTGCAAGGCAATGCAAATTAGTGATAATGTGTGGCTTAAACTACCTAAACATAGAATGGGTGAGCAATAGCTTAAGGAGAAAAGAGAAGTTGGAGCTTCTAAAGCCTGTTCAGGAGAACATTCTGTTCAGGAGAACTTCCCCTTTGGGAGAACTCTCTGTTCAGAAGAACTTTTGTGAACAGTGTTTTCTAGTCCAACAAGGAAAGCTACATTATTGAACTTGGTTCTTGTACATGGCCAAGTAAAGTGGAGCAGCTTTCAGTGTTGATGGTGTGGCTGGGAAGGGGAGCTGGGAAGCAGTTTTTCATCTATAAACCAGCAATCATAATATCATACGATTTGGAAAATCTGAGAGAAAGGATATCAACCACTCCAAGATAAAAATGGACAATTGCAAATGGACTTATTTCAAACGAAGTGGTACATTTCAGGTCCACACAGGCAAAATTAAAATTGCATTTGAGGTGGACATGGCCTGGCTCCAAACTAGGTACATTGTGGTGAGAGAGAGAGATAGGACAATTAACGCTGGAGTGCCATGGATTAGTAAAAAGATTAGAGACAATTGGAGGAACAGCACGTCATATTTTGCTTGGGCAGCTTACAACTCACCAGTGTGACTATTTAAGGTAGACACAAAATGCTGGAGTAACTCAGCGGGACAGGCAGCACCTTTGGAGAGAAGAAATGGGTAACATTTTGGGTCGAGACCCTTCTTCAGACCAAAGATCCTATAGCAAGCAAGATAGTGCACTCGACGAAAAAGACTTAGTACGGTCATGGGTAGGTTCATGGGTAATCTTCGGCCCCATTTCCGTAACCGGCTTCCGTCTCCGCCATCTTTGTCCGCCATAGCGGAGCAAAGATACTAATGTGGAGACGGAAGCCGTTTAGGGAACCATCCTCATAGAAATCAAAGATTTTTGGTAAAAATCTTCTCCTCGTTTTCTCGCTGCCTCTCTGCCCCGTTAAAGAGACTTCCGGAGGGGGGAAAGAGGGCGGGCATGAGATCCGAAACTGAGAACAGACGGCCCTTCGGTTTCTTCCCTCATCACGCTTGCTGCCCGGCTCCCAAACTCCGGATGGGTCTGCTCTTCACTACTCCTCTGCGTCGCTGACTGATGGGCATTTATTCTTCTTTCTGCCAAAATGGCTGAGTGCTGGAACAGCTCTTTTTTTCGGCTCGCCCCAGTGCTGCAGCAGTTTGGTGGGGGTCGGGCTCGTACCTCAGTTCTTACCGTGGTATTGAGCATCGATTTCCCTCATCAGAGAAACGTTCCTCTGGAGATCGAAAGGCAGAGACTCGATTGAATCCAGGCAGTCCTCCACATAGTTCATAGTGTGCAGCTGCTCCCCGTTCGCCAGCCTCAGCATCTTGCAAGTTACATTTGTTATTTGGTGGGGCAGAAGGGGTGGGGAGCAGGCGGACTTCCCTTGGGCTACACTCGCTCGCTCACTCACTCAGTCGGTCGGTGCAAGTCTCAGCCCCTCATTTCCGCCTTTCTCTTTTTTGCGGAAAAAATAAACAACTAATTTTGAAAAGACACAGCGGAGACAGAAAGAGGGAAGAGTGGATTGGAAATGTTTCCCCTTTTACACTGTCGTGTGGGTACAACCTCTTTGTTCCTGAGTGCCCCCTCCACCCTTGCACAGCCCAATCCCAATTCCGGGGCTTTGAATCCAAAATATAAAAAAATAAAATTAACAGTATTATAAATTATTAACATATTAATCATTAACAAACACTATATCACATACACAAACTGTTCCCCCACAATGCTGATTACACTGCGAGACGAATATACAAAGAAGGGTCAGGTCAGGTGTACTGAAATGACTGACAAAAAGGCTGACGTTCCACTCCGTTGCGTCCTACACATCAGCCCATTAGTTTTCGCATGAGTGTATTATCTTGCTTGCTGTAGGATCTTTGCTTCAGACTAACATCAGGGGAGTGGGCAGGACAGAGATAGAATGTAATTAGAGCCAGTGAGATTGGTGGGGGAAGGGGGAAGGGATGGAGAGAGAGAGGAAAAGCAAGGGTTATTTGAAGTGACAGAAGTCAATGTTCATACCTCTGGGATGTAAGTTACCCAAGCGAAATATGAAGTGCTGTTCCACCAATTTGCACTGGGGCTCACTCTGACAATGGAGGAGGCCCAGGACAGAAAGGTCAGCTTGGGAATGGGAGGAGGTCTGAGCGGAGGTGTTCAGTGAAACGATCGTCGAGCCTGAGCTTGCTCTCGCTGATGCACAGAAGTTGACACCTGGAACAGTGGATACAGTAGATGAGGTTGGAGGAGGTGTAAGTGAACCTCTGCCTCACCTGCAAAGACTATTGGGGTCCTTGGATGGAGTCAAGGAGGGAGTTAAAGGGACAAGTGTTGCATGTCCTGCGGTTGCAGAGGGAAGTACCTGAGGAGGGGGTGGTTTGGGTGGGAAGGGATGAGTTGACCAGGGAGTTGTGTAGGGAACAGTCTCTGCGGAAAGCAGAAATGGGTGGAGATGGGAGGATGTGGCCAGTAGTGGGATCCCGTTGGAGGTGGCGAAAGTGTTGGAGGATTATATGCTATTTGCGACGGCTGATGGGGTGGAAGGTGACGACAAGGGGGACTGTCTTTGTTACGAATGAGTGGAGGAGCAAGAGCGGAGCAGCGGGATTTCGAAGAGACCCCAGTGAGAGCCTCATCTATAATGGAAGAGGAGAACCCTTGTTTCCTAAAGAATGAGGACATCTCCGATGATCTAGTATGGAAAACCTCATGCTGGGCGTAAATGCGGCGGAGAAGAAGGAATTGGGAGTAGGGGATAGATATGGAAAATCTCATTTGACTGTTATTGCTCTAACTTCAAGGAACCCTTACATCCCCTCTCTCTCTCTGTCACTCCTCACCTTAGTTGCTGTACTAGTTTGAATGTCATCCTGGTGAGTTTCATTTTCTGTAACTTGTTTTCACCTAGCCCATAGCTAACAATGGCATGTTTCCCTCATCATCGTTACTGTAGATTGGCTATTTCTACTCTCGCCTACTTTGCTTTGAAGTTACCAGTAACGCTCATCTGCGATGCGTTCCAGTATGGGCTAGGCGCAGCGTGCCTGCAGACCACTACCGACGGCGATTTCAAGCCCGTTTCGTACGCCTCTTGTACGCTAACTGACACCGAACAGCGTTACGCCCAGATCGAAAAGGAATTGCTCGCAGTGGTTTTCGCCTGCACTAAATTCAAGGACTTTATCTTTGGTAAGTCGGTGACTATAGAGACTGACCTCCAGCCGCTGATCACCATTTTGAACAAACCCATCCACGCTGCCCCAGCACGACTACAGCGAATGGTGATGCAACTGCAGCGGTTTGATTTCAACATCGTCCATAAGAAAGGCAAAGACATGCACATAGCAGGCACGCTATCCAGAGCCCCACGCAAAACTAATGAACAACAACTCTCTGAACAGGAATGTTCAGTAATGAAGGTTTTGTTTGTGCCAACTGATTGTTTTAGCAACCTAGCAGAACACACGGCTGCTGATGAGACTTTACAACTGCTGTCTGCAGTCATCCGGCACGGCTGGCCAGACAAACAGCACAACACTCTGCTTGAAATCCACCCATACTTCGACGAACTAGTATCACGGGACGGAATTATAGTCAAGGGCCACAAGGCAGTGGTCCCAGCAGCCCTCCGGGACAAATACTTTGACGACATCCACAGGGGCCACCCCGGCATGGAGGCAACCCTCCAAAGGGCACAAAGCATGTTTTACTGTCCCGGAATGACCAAATACACACAAGAAAAAAATAAAGTTTGCGCCATCTGCAAAAGCCTGGCGCCATATCAGCAAAAGCAGCCTTTACTGCCGCACTCAGTCCCTCCTCTCCCGTGGTCTACGTTAGCCACCGACTTCTTTGAATGGCATGGGAAACACTATCTGGTTCTTGTTGACTCTTACTCGGGCTGGTTCGAAATTGATTTACTTCAAACCATTACTTCTGAAGCAGTTATCGAGAAGTTTCAGCATCACCTCCCCATGCACGGCTCCCCTGCATGTATCCAGTCTGACAGCGGCAGACGGTTCACCAGCCAAGCTTTTAAAAACTTTGCAAAACGATGGGACTTTCAACGTATTACCAGCAGCCCTGAGTTCCCACAGTCCAACGGACTTGCCGAACGTGCTATCCGGAGTGCAAAACAACTCATGGAGCGGTCATGGGTTACACAAAAAGCTGGATAAACTCAGCGGGTGCAGCAGCATCTAAGGAGCGAAGGAGATAGGCGACGTTTCGGGTCGAGACCCTTCTTCGGAGCGGTCATACCTTGCCAAATAAGACGTGTACCTGGATTTGCTCAACCTAAGGAATATTGCATGGGATCCCATACTGGGTTTTCCAGCCCACCGACTGCTATCTCGCCAAACCCGTGCTCATCTGCCTGTGTCCCAGCAGCTTTTGCAGCCACAAGTTCGCTTCCTGCCTGCAGTTCAGAAGCAACTACAATTCATACATGACACACAGAAACGCTTCTTCAACAAATCCAGCAAGCCACTAAAACCTCTCGTACGTGAAGAAGTGGTCCGTCTCCAGACAAACAAGTGCTATGCACTTCTGTGACACATCCACGGCCCTGCCAACGAGGCGCGCTCTTATCTGGGTCGAAGCGGACGGAGTAATCTATGGACGCTGCTATTTCATACTAGCCAATTATAGTGCTTGTAGGTAGTGACTCCGCCTATTATGTGCTTTATATTATCAAGAGCTTGCCTACGCTAGTTAGTATGAGTAGCAGCTCAGAGATGTAATGTCTGCAGATCCTTGCTGTAAGTAGATTTAATAAACATGTGTCGTATCTTCATGTGTGTTCGAGTCGGCTCGTTACAGTTACTTTTTGCACATCTTTCATTCGTTTGTTCTATATCTCTCTGCATTACCATCTATATCTCTCATTTCCCTTTCCCCTGACTCTCAGTCTGAAGAAGGGTCTCGATCCGAAACGTCACCCAATCCTTTTCTCCAGACATGCTATCTGACCCGCTGTTACTCCAGCATTTTGTATATATCCTTGGTTTAAATCATCATCTGCAGTTACTTCCCACACAGACAATAGGTGCCAAGTTGTTAACACAAATGAAAATCAGCCTGTTTATAGAAAATTCCAAGAGGGATTAAGAGAAGGAAAAAGAGTATAAAGGGCCTGTGCTACAAGCATGCACCTCTATGCGATTAGCGCGACCTAACGTGGTCGCTTGAGCCGTCTGGCTTCGCGGGGCCGGTCCCACTTCGATCGCCGGAACCGTGCGGAATTGTGCGTAGTTCGTCCCGACACCGCGCTGGGCTCCGAAAAACTGACTATGTCCAAAAATTCTGCGCGGCAACGGCTTGTCGGCTCGCAGCCGCCTCGACGCATTACACACCGCCCCGACGTCATGCCTCCGTGAACCTATCTGTAGGTGCCTCCGTGACCCTCTATGTGTGTGGCTTCGTGGCCCTCTGTGTGTGTGTGCTTCTGTGCCCCTCTCTGTGTGCCCCTCTCTGTCCTGGCGAACTTACCTTAGACTTCGCTCCAAGTTCGGCTCACTTTGCGCCGCGTCGCGCCACTCACCCGACCTCCGCGCGGCCCCTACTGCCGGTTTGGTTGCGCTTGCCGCATGCAGGCACATGCTGGTGGGAACGGCCCTGTACAGGGGATTACCCGACCTCCGCGCGGCCCCCGCTTCTAGTTTGATCGCGTTCATCGCATAGAGTTGCATGCTTGTAGGACAGGCCCTTAAGGAAAGACTAGCAGAAAACATAGAAGGGGAGGCAAAAATATTGTATTGTGCTCTGGGAAAAGAAAGGACTATAATAGGAAAGAGGGAACAGTTCGCAGACAAATCTGAAGATCTTCTCGTGGCGAAAGGAGGCCTGGCAAGGGCACTTCTGTCAGAGGAATCAAAGGGCAGATTATTGTCTAAATGGAGAGAGATTATCTCGGAGGGAAATGGGTTTTCAAAGGAATTTCAGTGTTCTCATGCATGAAACAGAAAAAGGCAAGTTGAACGAATAGTTAAGAAGGCAATTAGTATTTTCCCCATTGTACCGGGGCTGCACAATAGAAAGGTTTAGTTACACGAAGACGCAAGGAATTACAGATTCTGGAATCTTGAGCAAAACATAGAGTTCTGGAGGAAGTCACCGGGTCAGGTAGGGACAGGTAGTTAAGTTTCGTTTAGAGATACAGCATGGAAACAGGCCCTTCGGCCCACCGGGTCTGCGCCAACCAGCGATCCCCTCACATTAACACTATCCTACACACACTAGGTACAATTTTTGCATTTACCAAGCCAATTAGCCGACAAACCTATAAGTCTTTGGAGTGTGGGAGGAAAATGAAGATCTCGGAGAAAACCCACGCAATCTACGGGTAGAATGTACAAACTCCGTACAGACTGCATCCGTAGTCGGGATCGAACCCAGGTCTCTGGTGCTGCATTCGCTGTAAGGCAGCAACTCTGCGCCCCCATGACCGCCTTTAAGTATCTGTGGAGGGAATGGACATGAGTCGAGTCTCGACCCTTCTGTCTGCAACCGAAGTCTGCTAAAGGGCATGTTCCACTGCGGCGACCTAATTTGTGAGTTTAGAAGCGTTTGCTCTCGACTCAAACTCACAGCATGGTCGACACGTGGTCCTAGGAGGTCACTGGACCTCTCCTTCATGCTCGAGGGAAGTTCCCACATACTCACGGCCTCAGTTTGGTCAAGGAACATTTTTTCAGCATGCTAACAAATTTTCTGCAAGTAACAATTGGTTGGCATGGTTCTTTTGAACCCGTAGTGCAGTGTAGTGGGGTCGCTAGGCAGTTGAGGTAGCCGTAGGCAATCTCCTTTGTTGAACGGGCATTTTAATTGGTTCATTGGAGTTTTCAGGACCAAGGAAAACCGACTGGTAATGTTAAATGCTCGCTAAACTTTATTAAAACTTGTCTGGCTTCTGAAAGGTGTCTCCACTCCTTCTCTCCCCCCTTCTCTCCCCCTCTCCCCTTCTCTCCCCCCTCCGCTAAAACACTGTACATTGTGGCAGCCGTCTTTTACCTACCTGTTCATCGCGAGTGTAAATTTCAGACAGCACTCCCCCGCTTTCCCTGGCCACTGCCTTTGTGATGTGTGTGTGTGTGTGTGTGTGTGTGTGTTGACGGTCGATCCACGTCGCGGTTTCATCGCTGACGGTCGATCCAGCCTATGTTCTATGTTTTAAAAGTGGTGCTGTACAATTGAGATGTAGCTGAAAATGGAGGATAGTATTAAGAAGTTGATTTCAGACCAGATGAAAGTGTAGATTGGAGGTTTCTTCTTGGTTTCCTGGTCCTCCGAAATATTCCAAATGGAATTTAAACTGGAGGTTAATACCAGGACTAGAGTCTCCATATCACGACGGGCATTTATGAGATTGGGACACTATTGTCTTACGCAGGCCGAATTGGTTATAAACAATTTTGATCGGGAACGTTAGAACTTTAAGTTCTAGATCTGGAATTAGACCATTTGTCCCATCAAGTCTATTTGGGCTATTTGACCCTTTCAATCATGGCTGATCTATCTTTCCCTCTCAACCCCATTCTCCTGCCTTCTCCCCATAATCCCTGACACCAGTACTAATCAAGAATCAATCTCTGCCTTAAATTCTCTACATTGACTTTGCCTCCACAACCTTCTTTGGCATTGAATACCAGATTCACCACCATCCGACTAAAGAAATTACTCCTCATCCACTTCCTAAATGCACGTCCTTTTACTCTGAGACTATAGCCTCTGGTCCTAGACTCTCCTACTAGTGGAAACATCCTCTCCACATCCACTCTATCCAGACCTTTTACTATTCAGTAAGTTTCAATGAGGTACCCCCTCATCCTTCTAAATTTCAGCGAGTACAGGCCCAGAGCCGTCAAACGCTCATCATATGTTAACCCATCAAATCGGGCCCAAAACAGCTCACAGTACTCCAAATGCAGCCTAACTAGTGCCTCATAAAGCATCAGCATTACATCCCTGTTTTGTATTCTATCCCTCTCAAAATAAATGGTAATATTGCATTTGCCTTCCTTACTACCGATTCGACTTGCAAATTAAATTTTTGGAAACCCTGCACCAGCACTCTGAAGTCCTTTTGCTTCCCATTAGACTCATGTGTTAAAGAAGGAACTGCAGATGCTGGAAAATCGAGGGTACACAAAATGCTGGAGAAACTCAGCGGGTGCAGTAGCATCAATGGAGTGAAGGAGATAGGCAACGTTTCGGGCCGAAACCCTTCCTCAGACTGATGGGGGGTGGGGGGAGGCGGGGGGAAGAAAGGAAAAAGGAGGGTGAAGTCCCCGGTGCCGCAAGCGCTGCTGAACCTCCACTGGGCCATCTCCGACCACCCCTCCCCAACCCCCCCCCCCCCCCCCCCCCCCCCCCTGTGGATAGCGCTCGTGAGCGCCCCACAGGCCCACACCCAGCGCGGAGCAGTGCCAACTCCAGCCCAACCTCGCTCCAACTCCCGAGGAACCCACTCCATGACGGGCCGTGGGAATGCCAGATGCACCCCTCGCCCCACCTAGTAGCCGGTGGCCAACCCCCCGTTGTCGGCTGCACGTCCGGGGCCGCCACCGCTGGAGGCCTGCACCCTGGCTGGACAGGCAGTGCCGAGCTGGAGCCAGCGCCCCCCCCCCCCCGTGCCGGCTGCAAGCCCCGGGTCACCTGGACACTCCAGGACAGGGAATGGACACCCGGGAGGGGACGGGGACGGCTCAACAGCAACTCAACAGTGACCGGAGACCCATGCCCAATCCCAACCACGAACGAAATGCAGGCCAGCACACAACGCAGCACCACAGCTGCTGAGCATGTTTATAGCGAGTGAAGATGATTTCAGGAATTGCACTTCAGCAGCAAGGTCAAGAACATTGTTTTGGCAATCCAGTTGTATTTGCAGATTCTAAAACTAATTGAGGAAGCTGTTCCAGGAAAATTGGATGAATGGTTTAAATTCTAGCCCACACAAATAAAAAATCAGTATGTGAAGGAAATAATAGAAATTAGAATCATAGGATCATAAAGCACAATAACTGACCCTTTCCTTCCATCTTGCCATTACTAACTGTGATGCCTATGGTGGGGCTTTAAACACAGTACTCATAGATAACAAAACTTTAAAAATAATTAGTGCAAAAAAAAAGCCTTTAAAATTTTGTAATTGCCTCTGCCTCTACCATCTCATTTGGCAGCCTGTTTCAGAGAACCACCTGTGTGAAAAACCTGCCCCTCAGATCTCCTTTTATTTTCTCATCTCTCGTCTTCAGCCGGTGCCCTCTAATTCTAGGTTCCCCTGGCCTGGGGTAAAGACTCAGGCTTTCTGTCTTATCTCTACCTCGCATAATTTTATAAACCAGTATAAGACTATCCTTTGGCTTCCTAAGTTCCAGTGTGAATAAATGCAGCCTAAAATTTCTCTCCTTAAGATTCCAGCCTTCCATTCCAGTCAACATCCTGGTGAATGCTTTCTGCACTCCCTCTTTTACTCCAACGTCATTCTTGTAACCTGAACTGCGCAATACTCCAAATGCAGTCTTACCAGTATTTTGTATATCACTGGTTAGTGAAGTCCCAATATTTATACTCAATGCCCTGGCTTAAGAAGGCAAACATATCAAAGTCTTGAGAAACAACTGCAGATGCTGGATTACAATAACAAAAACACAAAGCACTGGAGTAACTCAGCGAATCAAGCAGCATCTCTGGAGAACATGGATAGGTGATGTTTCAGCTTGGGTCTCTTCTTCAGACTCATTATGGTGAGGGATGGGGGAGAGAGCTGGAAAGGAAGAGGGTCAGGACAAAGCATGGCAAGTTAGAAGTGGATACAGGTGAGGGAAGTTATTGATAGGCTAATGAACAAAAGCCAGAGATAAAAAGACAAAATGTGTGAGGTAACAATAGAAATAGTGTGAATTGTAAAGGTAGAGGAAGATAGGTGGTAGGTGAGGGGCATGGGGATAAATGGATGCATGTCAACATGGGGCACAGGGCAGAAAGGGGAAAGCTTTGTGGTTAGTTACCTAAAATTGAAAAATTCAGTGTCATACTATTAAGTTGTAAGCTACAAAGTGGAACATGAGGTGCTGTTTCTCCATTTTGTGTGTAGCCTTGCTGTGCCAATGTAGGCCCAGGACGGAAAGCTTAGTATGTGAATGGAAAGGGGAGTTAAAAGGGCTGGGGACGAGAAGATCCAGAAGGCCTTGGAGGAGCGAGCGCAAATGTTCAACAAACACTAACACTAATGGTAACAGTAACACGTGATTATGATTCCCAGCAAGATTGAAATGGAATATGTAGATTTTCTGGAGGCTCATGTAGAAGGTCAGCAAAGTTTTACAACTCTCTGTCAGGCAATGATTAGATTGGAATATTAGATTAATGCACCCAATGCTTGTGCATAATTAATTTGTAATCCCACGTACTGCAAAAATGCTGCAAAAAATCAATTACTGTTATTCTGGCTGATGACTGATTAGTGTGCAGACACACTAATAATTCAAGCTGGAAAAACAGACAACCAATATCCAAGATCATCTGTGAGTAGAATGGTGTTTACCATGTACCACATGAAAGCTTTAGTGTTCTGTTTTGTCCAACAGGAGCAGAGAGAGAAGAAAACAGTTGCATGTTTTTATCTCAGCAGATTTTATGCTGAATAGCTGAGAGGTCACATTATCTAGCAGGCATCTGATCATATGGATGAAATGTTTCTTTGTTCTGTCAGGACAATGCTTCAATTTGTGTATTGACAGGATCTGCACACAGTGCCTTTTGTTGCCAACATCTCTGAAGTGCTAATACAAACTCAATTTCTTTGGGGATGTGGCTGAGACTGAGGGACGCACAAGTCAAGAAGTTCAGATGGGAATAAATCAAAATTCATGTTACTGGTCTCTGAAACTTCATACAGCGCTCCTTCGTGTCCAAAATTTCAAATTTTGCTGCTATTCTGACACCAAATAGGTATTCCAAGCTGATTTATTTCACAATATTTGCTCAACGCAACTCCCCTTGTACCCTGTTGTTAAAGAAGGAACTGCAGATGCTGGAAAATCGAGGGTACACAAAAGGCTGGAGAAACTCAGCGGGTGCAGCAGCATCTAAGGAGCGAAGGAGATAGGCAACGTTTCGGGCCAAAACCCTTCTTCAGACTCTGAACCTAGAGTTGCCAATATTTTGAGTGTAAATTGTGACTGTAGCATCATAGTATGTTTCATACTGCTGGCTTAGTTGAATCACTTGTTTGACGGAAATATGCAGAACACAAAGCAGTTTCTTCAGTAGTTGTTCTGCAATTTGCCATCTGTCTCACAACATTGGGCTTTATGTATGCATCCAACAAACATTGTGAGGTCTTTTTGGAAATCTGGTCTGAATTTTCATAACTGCATTGTGAAGAGGGATCCTGATTTATTTATTTGCATATTGGCTTTGAGTTGGATTCAGTTGGTCTAAAATAGAACTAAGAAAACTAAGAGATGAATATAATGAATTAAATGTTTGCTGAGCTGAAGGTTTGTGAATATACCAAAAACTGTGGGTCCCACGGTGTAAAGCACTCTGCCTCAATGACCATAGGAAGGAAGCATTTTGTTCAAGGAAAAGTTCATCCTTGACTAGAGAGCAAAAGGCAAAAGCAGGCATACCGGTTTGCCTAGATAATATACTTCCAAGTATTTGTAGTGGTATTGCACTATTATTGCCATGTACAGTGAAAAACATGATTTGCATGTTACCCAGCCAAATCTTAGTACATCAATACAATCAAACTATATACAAGTATACCATGTAGACCTAGAGGAAACATACCAGAGTACAGAATATAGTGTTACACCGTTATATTGTTATAATTACAGACAAAGTACTGATTAAAAAGGGTACAAGGTCCACAATGAGGTAGGTTGGGAGATTGGGATGACACCTTAGTTTATGAGAGGACTGTTCGGTAATCTGATAACAGATTTGAAGAAGCAGTTGCTGAACCTGGGGGTATGTTTTATCCAGCCTGTTTATCTTTTGCCTGATGGAAGAGTGAAGATGGAGTGACTGGGATATAAATAATCCATGATTATGTTGGCTGCTTTTCTGAGAGTTGGACGGGGGAGAGAAAAGAGGTGGGGACGTGGGGAGGGGGGCAGGTGGAGGGGGTAGAGGTGGAGGGGGAGAGAAGAGGGGGACAATGGTGGGGAGGAGAGGGGAGGGTGGAGAGGGGGAGGAGAATAAGAGGTAGAGGGTGGAGGGGGAGTGGAGGGGGTAGAAGGGAGTGGGCAGTGGGGGAGGGAGGGGGAGGGAGCGGGAGGGAGAGAGGAGGGTGGAGAGAGGGTGGTAGAGGTGGGGGGGGAGGGGAGAGGGGGGAGGTGGAGAGAGATTGGAGGGGAAGAGAAGAGAAGGAGGGAGTGGAGGGGGAAAGATAAGAGGGAGAGAGAGAAGAGGGGAAGAGAGTGGATGGGGAGAGAGAGAAGGGGGAGAGAGAGAGAAGGGGGAGTGGGAGAGAAGGGGGAGTGGAAGAGAGAAGGGGAGTGGGGGAAAGGCATGGGAGTGGAAGGGAGGGACTGATGGGGAGAGAGAGATTTGAGCGGAGACAGAGGGATTAGGGGGAGAGAGCGAGTAGATCGGGGAGGGAGGGGGGAGAGAGAGGAGGGGGTGAGTGAGGGGAAGAGAGGTGAGGGGGGAGTTGGAGGAGGGAGAAGAGGAGGGGGAGAGTTGGAGGGGGAGGGGAGGGGGGAGGGGAGGGTGGAGAGGGGGGTGGAGAGGGGGGGTGGAGAGGGGGAGCAGAATAGGATGTGGAGGGGGTAGAGGGGAGGGGGGTAGAAGGGAGGGTGGAGGGGAGGGGGAGGAAGAAAGGAGCGAGGAGAGAGGGTGGTAGAGGGGAAGGGGAAGAGGGGGAGGTGGGGAGAGATTGGAGGGAGAGAGAGGAGAGGGAGAGAGAAGAGGGGAGGAGGGAGGAGGGGGAGGGAGTAGGGAGAAAGAGAGAAAGGGGGAGAGAGAAGGGGAGGGAGAAGGGGGAGAGAGAAAGGGGGCGAGAGTGGGAGAGGAGAGGGGGAAAGGCACAGGGAGGGAAGGAGGGGAAGAGAGAGAATAGAGGAGGGAGAGAGAGTACAGGGGAAAGGGGGGAGGGAGTGGAGGAGAGAGAGGAGGGGGTGAGTGAGGGGGTTGTTGGAGATGGGTGGGAGAGAAGAGTTGGAGGGGGAGAGAAGAGGAGGGGAGAGGTGGAGGGGGAGAGAAGAGGAGTGGAGAGAGATGAGGAGGGGAGAGAAATGAGGGGAGAGAGATGAGGAGGGAAGAGAGATGAGGGGGGGAGAACAGGAGGCGATGGAGCAGAGGAGAGGGGAGGAGGATAGGAGGGGTAGAAGTGGAGGGGGGGGAGTGGAGGGCGGTAAGAGAGGGAAGGGGTAGATAGGGAGGGGGGTAGGACAACTTGCTCTATTTGATTGTGCACGCCAGGTTGATTGCATTCATGGGATCACGTGAAGGTTCCAATCACCCGCACCTGTCCCAATGAGATCCATTGTGATTGCACATCTGTGAGATGGCTCTGTGACTCATGCAGCAGCTTGATTTTAAAATGTTTTATATGTTTTTTACTAAAAAAGCAGGGAAATTAATAACCAAATGTTCTAATTTTCAAAACAAAATGTGGAGGAGGAAAAACTCTACAGAAATATGTAAACATTTCTCCGTTACGGCAAAGGGTGGAGGAGTAAATTCACAAACAGCTTAAACGAATTTTAGTGAAATAGAACCCGTACAAACAAACCCACGAATGACAGTGTTAATAGTAGGTATGTTGCAAAACTTACCTTTAGCGGCGCTGCAGTTCTGCCGCTCCCCGTGTGCGCGACTTTGGCGTCTTTCAGAGGGGGGCGGGCTTAAAGTGCCGTTTTTCAACAGACATGGATAATCGATGAATGTCGGGCGATTTCGTTGCGGAAGAAAAATCGCTCCGACGTTTCATCACTGAAGGTATTTTTAAATTACTCTAAATTATTTATTAACTAGAGTAATTTAAAAATCACCTTCAAAAGCCGTGAGCGCCGACAACCGGAAGGATTTTCCGTAGGGGAGAAAAAAAGGTAAATAGTTTATTTTTATATTAAAAGTTGGTTTTTCGGGAGGCTTTAATAATATTTTTATGTTGCGAAATGGGGTCCCAAAAAATGTATGAACAAACAGTATTTTTCATTCTGACTTCACCGCTAACCGCAACGTTCTAATCCACCGCATTCCACTAAAACCCACTCGCTAGTTGATTTAAATGGCCATTAATTTACAGGAATCAAACACTAAATTCCTTCCATTTGGCCCAGAAATTCATGAAAATGAGATTTAAAAATTATGTTATATTGTGGATTATTGTGTGAATGTTATTTGGACACTTAGGCAATTTAAAAAAAGTTTATCTTTTCTTAAGAAATGGATAGATGTTTAGATCTACTCATTGAATTTTGTAATTAGCTACAATTAGATAACTAACTAATTATATGCTTTAATTTCAAGTAAGATTGTTTAATATTTGTTTCAGAATGCTTCAATCTATAATAACTGAACATTTCATTGAGTTCTCTTAATTTTTAAGAAAGTTATGGGCTTTTAACTTTTCCAGATCACAGCTTTTGAGTTCAGTCAATTGAAAGGCAATGGAGATTCAGTCAATTGAAAGGCAAGATGCTAATTTCCGAGTATGAAAATGGCCATAACTTTCTTAATACTGAAGATATGAAAGTAAATTAGGTGTCAAATTAAACTTCTTTTTATGCTTTATCTGATGGGATAAATTGCAGACTTGATTTTTTAAATCTCAAAATTTTGTAACATTGCTATTAATAGTTATTAAGATGTGTACAGAAAAAGGACCAAATTTAATGAGGAGTGGATATGCGAATGTAAAAGTAAAATCGCTAGCGAAATGGTAAAAATCTCGGCATTTTCGCGGAGTAACCAATCAAAGGCAAATGCCGTATACACACACACACAGAGTTTTAAAAGGAGAGAGAGAGAGAGAGTGAGAGAGTTGAGAATATGATTAAAGATGTCTTATTGCAGTTACATAGGGTAGACCACATTGGGAGTACTTTTTTTTGACATGTTCATTGAAGAGAGGTTTTGCAGGCTGAAGAAACATTCAACATGCTGCGATTTTATAAAGCACTGATCAGACCACCTTTGGACTATTGTGAGCAGTTTTGGGCCCCATATCTGAGGCAGTATGCGCTGACATTGGAGATGGTCCAGAGGAGACTTATGAGAATGATCCCAGGAATGATTGGTAAGCAGAATATGATAAGCAGTTTGACGGCATTGGAGTTCAGAAAGATGAAGGGGACTTCATTGAAATGGATGTGAAGAGGGTTTTTCATTGGTGAGAGAGTCTAGGACCAGAGACCAAAATCTCATAATAAAAGGATGTGCCTTTAGAAAGGAGACAAGGGGGATTTTCTGTCGTCAGAGGGTGGTGATTGAAAGATTCTTGATTAGTAAGGGTGTCAGGGGTTATGGGGAGAAGGCAGGAGAATGGGGTTGAGATGGAAAGATAGATCAGCCATGATTAAATGGCAGAGTAGACTTGATGGGCTGAATGGTCTAATTCTGCTTCTATAACTTATGAACTTATGAACATTTAATTGCCCTCCCTATTTGTCCTTGATAAAGTGCTGGTGAACTGCTGCAGTCCATGAGGTGTGAGTATACCCATAATGTTTTAAGATGGGGAATTCCAGGATTTTCATCCAGCGACTGATGGAATGATGATAAATATTTCCAGATCAGGATGGTGTGTGTCTTGAAGCGCAACATCCAGGTGATAGTATAACTATACTTTTGTAACCCTTGGCTTCTGGCTGGATAAGGTCATGGGTATGGAAGATGTTATCTCAAGAGTCTAGGCGAGTTACTGCAGTACATCCTGTAGATGGTATCAACGTCTGTTACTGTGTTTCATTGGTAGAGAGTTATAGAGTCATCGAGTGATAAAGTGTGGAAATAGGCCCTTCAGTCCAACTTGCCCACACCGGCCAACATGTCCCAGCTGCACTAGTCCTGCCTGTCCATGTTTGGTCCATATCCCTCCAAACCTTTCCTATCCGAGTACCTTTCTAACTGTTAATTAAATGTTGCGATAGTCCCTGCTTCAACCTCCTCCTCTGGCAGCTTGTTCCATACACCCACTACGCTTTGTGTGAAAAAAGTTACCCCTCAGATTCCTATTAAATGCTGCTGTGTCCTGTTGAATGTCAAACTTCTTGAGTGTTGAAGCTGCTCTCAACCAAGCAAGTAGAGCGTATCCCATCACATTCCTAACTTGAGCCTTGTAGATAGTGAGCAGGCTTTGGTGAGCTGGGGAGGAATGAGTTACTCACCACAAGATTCCTCGTCATTGATCGGCTCTTGTAACCATATCATCTTGTATATGGCTACTACAGTCCAATTTCCTATCAATAGCAACCTCAACGGTGTTGATAGTGGGGGATGGTAGTGATGTAATTGAATGAGGGTGGTAGCTGATAGATGAAATCTTTGACACTTAGGGAATACAATGAAGATTCATTAGCTGGTTCCAGGATTGTGGGTTTGATGTATGAGGAAAAATTGAGCAGAGTACGTCTACATTCTGCAAAGAAAATGGGAGGAGATCTCAATGAAATGTGCGTGGTTTGTGCAGGGCACTATAGGCTATAGGATTGATATTTGCCTTGGTAGAAGAACCAAGGGTCACAGGTTTAAAAAATAGCCATTTAGATTGATATGGAGAGACATTTCTTCAAATTACGGCAATTAATCCTTGTACTTCTGTACCTCAGAGGGCTTTGAAGGCCCAATCTGAGTTTATTCAAATTAGTGAATGGTACTGAGGAATATGATGATGCAAGAAAATAGTATTAGAAGATTGGCTGTGATCTTGATGAATGGTGAAGCAACATGGATTACTCATCCTAGTCTTATATTCTAACTGAGGTTGTTCTGGCCCTGATGGCTATTTACGGTAATTGACTATGTGATTGACAGGAAAATGGAAAGCTTTAGACCACAGGGTGATGTTAATGGTCTAAATAGTCGAGTAGCAAAGTTGCAATGGAATTGAATCCAGGCCACATTCAGGACACTTTCCTTTCTTGTCAGGGACATAGAATAAGTGCAGAATGGAGGCAAAGGGAAAACATTAGTGAGGATAGAGAAAACTAAAATTGAAAGATAAAAGATTGTATATAAAATTACAATAGGGTCTAGAGAAAGCAACTAAGAAGAACATTATTCCCCATAGTTGTGGGAGATAGATGGGTGGAAGGTGGAAAATGGGGACAAAAAAAGAAAAAACACAAAGGAAATTATTTTTGTACCTTTTAAGAGAGCTCCAAAATCGTAATTAAATTAATACCTGATCACAAAGTATTGTCTATATGCAATTTAATATGCATTTATAAGCATATAGATAATACTTACTGACCAGCGGTGATGTGATGTGATGTGGCAATAACATCCTTTCTGACTGACATAGACATGATGGGTGTATTGGCAATCTATGTCATAGGTTTACTATGATTACGCAATTTTCGATGATTGTAATCGTGATGATGTACAGCAAAAAATATTGCCATTTTCGAAGATTAGAATTCAAAATGGTTTAAAAACAAAATACTGTGGATTCTGAAAATATTAAATAAAACTAGAATATGCTAGAAATAATGGGTTAGTGAACATCTGTGGGGAAAGAAATAGTTACATGATGGGTTTTCATAAAAACTAAGTAGCAATGAAAAGCATAATTTTTATTTCTTCCTCCACAAATCCTGGCTGAACTGCCAAGGATTTCGAACCCCTGTTGGAGGAAATCAGGGGTTGAGCAGCATTAGTGGAGGGAATGGACTAACAACTGTTTGTTCGGGACCCTTCTCCAGACTAATCAATAATTCCTGTGACTGGAATTTCCGGTGTATTCTATTTTTATTTTATTTTGGCATTTTGGCATAAGTAGTTAAGATTAGAATGATATTTCATCTCTTAAAATACTGACAGGCAATTTGGCCCAGATTATCTATTACAGAGTCATAGAGTCATAGTGCTGTATAAGTCAGAAACAGGCCTGTTGGCCACACTCATCCATAATGACCAAGTTGTCCATTCATGGTTTTCCCACATGTTTATGCTTGGCCCATATCCCTCCAATCCTTTCCGATCTACGCACTTGTGCAAGAGTCTTTAAAATGCTATAATTGTACCTGCCTGTAACATTGCTGCTGGCAGTTTCTTCCATATATACACACTACCCTCTGTGTAAATAAAATACTATTTTTTAAATCTTTCCCCTCTACCTTTACCTTTCAGATTACCCTACGCTGCGGAAAAGACATTGGCCACTCACCTTTCTATGCCTCTCATGATTTTCTAAACTTTATTAGATCACACCTCAGCCTCCTGTATTCCGGGGGGGGTGGGGGGTGAACACTCCCTATCCAGCCTTTCCAAACCTTTCAGATCTGGCAACGTCCTCATAATTCTCCACTTCATCCTTTCTAGTTTAATGACATAATTTCTATTGCATCACACAATACTCCAAATGTGGTCTCATCAACCTCTTGTACAGTTGTAGCATGAGTTGTGAGTCTGTGGAATTCTCTGCCTCAGAGAGCGGTGGAGGCCGGTTCTCTGGATACTTTCAAGAGAGAGCAAGATAGGGCTCTTAAAGATACCGGAGTCAGAGGATATGGGGAGGCAGGAACAGGGGTACTGATTGGGGATGAACAGCCATGATCACATTGAATGGTGGTGCTGGCTCAAAGGGGTGAATGGCCTACTCCTGCTATTGTCTACTGTCCCAACTCCTGGAGTCAATACCCTTGAAGAAGGGTCTTGACCCGAAACGTCGCCCATCTCCTTCGCTCCTTAGATGCTGCTGCACCCGCTGAGTTTCTCCAGCTTTTTGTGTAATCCTGGAGTCAATACCCTTCCAAATGAAGGCAATCCCTATGTGTGTTGTAACTTTCAAATGAGCATAGGTCTCTTCGTCCTTCAACATCTCCAGACCTTTTACCATGTAACTTCTGCTCTAGTTTCATTTTTTTCAAAATGCATCACCTCATACTTATTCCTTGGCTCACTCCCTACTTGATCCCTATCCTTTTGTGAACTTAGAAAAACTTCCTTACTGTCCACTCTACCACCAATTTTGATGTCATCCGCTAATTTACTAATCATGATAAATCCATTGTCATCCAAATCATTAATATAATTGACAAACAACAACCGATCCAACACAGATCCTTGCGGCACATCACTGGTCACAGGCCTCCAATCCGAGAAACAACCCTCCACTACCGCCCCTTGACTCCTTCCTCCCAGCCAGTTTTTAAATCAGTTGTCTCACTAATCTGGGATCTCATGTGATCTAACCTTTTAGAGTAGCCTACCACTCGGGACCTTGACAAAAAGTTTTATCCTGTCCAGAAATGCAACATCTCATATGCATATGCACGCCCTCTTCAATCCTCATGGTGACCTCTTGAAGAAAAGCGCTTAGCAAATTGGTGAGGCACAATTTCCCAGGCACAAAGACACGTTGCCTATCCCTAATCAGTCCTTAACTATCCAAATGCTGGTAGATCCTGTCCCTCAGAATCACCTCTGGTAATGTACCAACCAATGGTGTCAAGTTCACCGGTCTGTAGTTTTGGAGCTTGCCCTTGCAGCCTTTTGTAAATAAAGGGGTCACATTAGCCAGTCTCCAACCTTTCAGTCCTTTCCCCACGGCTAAAGATGATGAAAATATCTCCGTGAGGGCCCTAACAATTTATTTCCTAGCTTCCCACAATGCTCAAAGACACATTTGGTTGGGCCCTCTAGATTTACACGTTAATATTCTTTGATTCTGCTAGCATCTCCTCTTTGGAATTGAATATGGTCCAACACATCACTATTCATTTCCCTCAATTCCTTTACTTCCATGACCTTCTCCGCAGCAAATACAGATGAAAAGGATTCATTGTAACATCTGGCCCATATCCTATGGCTCGACACAAAGATGACCACGTTGATCCTTAAGGGGGGGACTTTTCTCTCCCTTGGTACCCTTTTGCTCTTTGTATACCTGTGGAATCACTTGTGATTTTCCTTTATCTTGTCTGCCAGACCTATCTCAGGTCCTCTTTTATCCCTTCCTCATTTCCCTCATATGTATACTCCAAGATTTCTTACATTAAGGCTTGATCCCAGCATTCCCATTCCTGACATATGCCTCTTTTTTTCTGACTAGAGACATAATATTCCTCGACAACCAGGGCAGCTTAAACTTCACCCTAACAGAAACATACTTTAAGAATTCTTGCTCGCTCACTTTTAAAAGCCTCCCACTTAATATACACTAACCTGTAAACTCCCATAGCTATCTTGAACATCTACTGCAAACGCACTGACTACCATAGCTATCTTAACTACACTTCTTCCCATCTTGCTTCCAGTAAGGACTCTATCCCCTACTCCCAATTCCTCTGCCTACACCGCATCTGCGCCCAGGTTGAGGTGTTCCATACTAGGGCATCGGAAATGTCCTCATTCTTTAGGAAACGGAAGTTCCCCTCTTCAATTATAGATGAGGCTCTCACCAGGGTCTCCTCTATATCCCGCAGCTCCACTCTTACTCTCCCTCCCCCTATTATAACAAGGACAGATTTCCACTTGTCCTCACTTTCCACCCCATCAGCCGTCGCATGCAACATATAATCCTCCGACATTTTCGCCACCTCCAACGGGATCCCACTACTGGCCACATCTTCCCATCTCCTCCCCTTTCTCCTTTCTGCAGAGACAGCTCCCTTTGTAACTCCCTGGTCAATTCGTCCCTTCCCACCCAAACCATCCCCACCCCGGGCACTTTCCCCTGCAACCGCAGGAAATGCAACACTTATCCCTATACCTCCCTCCTTGACTCCATCCAAGGACCCAATCAGTCTTTCCAGGTGAGGCAGAGTTTCACCTGAACCTCCTCCAACCTCATCTACTGCATCCGCTGTTCTAAGTGTCAACTTCTCTACATCGGCGAAACAAAGTGCAGGCTCGTCGATCGCATCGCTGAACACCTCAGCTCAGTTCGCATTAACCAACCTGATCGCCCGGTTGCTCAGCACTTCAACTTCCCGTCCCATTCCCAATCTGACCGTTCTGTCCTGGGCCTTCTCCATCGCCAGAGTGAGGCCCAACGTATATTGGAGGAACAGCACCTCATATTTCGCTTAGGTAGTTTACGCCCTGCCCACATCAGTTTGAAGAAGGCTCTCGACCCGAAACATCACCTATTCCTTCTCTCCATAGATGCTACCACACCCGCTGAGTTTCTCTATTTTTTTCTATCTTCCAATCAAGCTCTGCAAGCTCCTAATGCCTTTAAAATTGTCCTTGCCCCAATTTTGGAGTTCAATTTGTGGACCAGTTCTATCCTTTTCCATAACTATTTAAAAACGAATATAATTATGGCCTTCCCCAAATGACACCAGTCACTTTTCCTGCTTAATAGGACATCGAGCCTTGCAACCTTCCTAGAAATGCATTTCGTTGTTTAATGCATTTCGTTGTCTCTGTACTGTACACTGACAATGACAATTAAAATTGAATCTGAATCTGAATCTGAATCTGAAAGCCCTACTGTATATTCTTTAAGAAAAATAAATCCTCCACACAATTAAGAAATTCCAACCTATCCAAGCCCTTTGCACTATGGAAATCCGAATTAATATGAGGAAAGTTAAAATCACCTACCATGACGAGTCTATTAGCCATTTTTATACAAATTAGCCAGAAAAAGCAGCCTACCAGAGGACTGGGAGAAATTCAGAGTCCAGCAGAGGAGGACAAAGGGCTTAATTAGGAACGGGAAAATATATTATGAAGGAAAACTGGCAGGGAACATACAAACTGACTGCAAAAGCTTTTATAGATATGTGAAGAGAAAAAGGTTAGTTAAAACAAATGTAGGTCCCTTGCAGTAAGAAACTGGTGAATTTATCATGGGGAACAAGGACATGGCAGACCAATTGAATAATTACTTTGGTTCTGTCTTCACTGAGGAAGACAAATAATCTACCGGAAATAGTAGGGGACCGGGGGTCAAATGAGATGGAGGAACTGAGTGAAATCCAAGTTAGCCGGAAGTGGTGTTAGGTAAATTGAATGGATTAAAGGCCGATAAATCCCCAGGGCCAAATAGGCTGCATCCCAGAGTACTTAAGGAAGTAGCCCCAGAAATAGTTGATGCATTAGTGATAATTTTTCAAAACTCTTTAGATTCTGGAGTAGTTCCTGAGGATTGGAGGGTAGCTAATCTAACCCCACTTTTTAAACAGGGAGGGAGGGAGAAAACGGGGAATTATAGACCAGTTAGTCTAACATCGGTAGTGGGGAAAATGCTGGAGTCAGTTATTAAAGATGGGATAGCAGCACATTTGGAAAGTAGTGAAATCATTGGACAAAGTCAGCATGGATTTATGAAAGGTAAATCATGTCTGACGAATCTTATAGAATTTTTCAAGGATGTAACTAGTAGAGTGGATAAGGGAGAACCGGTGGATGTGGTATATCTGGACTTTCAGAAGGCTTTTGACAAGGTCCCACACAAGAGATTAGTATACAAACTTAAAGCACACGGTAATGAGGGTTCAGAATTGATGTAGACAGAGAACTGGCTGGCAGACAGGAAGCAAAGAGTAGGAGTAAACGGGTAATTTTCATAATGGCAGGCAGAGACTAGTGGGGTAACGCAAGGCTCAGTGCTGGGACCCCAGCTATTTACAATATATATTAATGATCTGGATGAGGGAATTGATGCAACATCTCCAAGTTTGCGGACGACACGAAGCTGGAGGGCAGTGTTAGCTGTGAGGAGGATGCTAGGAGGCTGCAAGGTGACTTGGATAGGTTGAGTGAGTGGGCAAATGCATGGCAGATGTAGTATAATGTGAACAAATGTGAGGTTATCCACTTTGGTGGCAAAAACAGGAGGGTACACTATTATCTGAATGGTGGCCGATTAGGAAAAGGGGAGATGCAACGAGACCTGGGTGTCATGGTACGCCAGTCATTGAAAGTAGGCACGCAGGTGCAGCAGGCTGTGAAGAAAGCAAATGGTATTTTGGCATTCATAGCAAAAGGATTTGAGTACAAGAGCAGGGAGGTTCTACTTCAGTTGTAGTGGGTCTTGGTGAGGCCACACCTGGAGTATTGCATATAGTTTGGTCTCCTAATCTGAGGAAAGACATTCTTGCCATAGAGGGAGTACAGAGAAGGTTCACCAGACTGATTCCTGGGATGGCAGGACTTCCATATGAAGAAAGACTGGATAGACTCGGCTTGTACTCGCTGGAATTTAGAAGATTGAGGGGGATCTTATAGAGACTTACAAAATTCTTAAGGGGTTGGACAGGCTAGATGCAGGAAGATTGTTCCCAATGTTGGAGAACCCCAGAACAAGGGGTCACAGTTTAAGGATAAGGGGGAGGTCTTTTAGGACCGAGATGAGAAAACCATTTTTCACACAGAGTGGTGAATCTGTGGAATTCTTTGCCACAGAAGGTAGTTGAGGCCAGTTCGTTGGCTATTTTTAAGAGGGAGTTAGATGTGGCCCTTGTGGCTAGAGGGATCAGGGGTTATGGAGAGAAGGCAGCTACAGGATACTGAGTTGGATGATCAGCCATGATCAAATTGAATGGCGGTGCAGGCTCGAAGGGCCGAATGGCCTACTCCTGCACCTATTTTCTATATTTCTATGTTTCTATTATTCTTACAGCTATTTGCGATCTCCCTTCATATTTGCTTTTCCAATTCCATTTGGCTTTTCTGCTTCAAATTTGTCTAAAGCCATTCCTTTAATATGTCAATGACCTGTGCTCCATTCCAATTGGCATTCAATTATGCATTCTTATCGCATATTGTGCATAATGTTTTTGCTAAATTCTTCATTTGATCTGTTGCTGACTATCATTGGCCTTTTGTTCTGGAGAACCCAACCGGAGAAAGTACAGTATATTATCCAGATTCATCCTACCAAACTTCTTTTAGGGTTAAGGACATTTTAATTTTCAGTTTTTCTGGCCCCCGGCTGATAATTCTTTCCTGAGCATTGCGTTCTCCAGTAAATAGTTGAACCATTTTACTTGGCGGTCTTCATTTGTATTTCAGCAATTCATATTTCAATACAGTAAACCCTCATTATAATGGAAGGGAATTGTGTCTGTTATTGCCAATTGTCCATTATAACTGAGTAAGATATTATCATTGTATGTAATTGAAACAAAGAACTGCAGATGTTAGTTAAAACACGAAAGAGAAAGCTCACTGGTGCACCTTGCGAGTTGGGGTGCGGTCAGAGGCCGGGTCTCTAAACGGCCAGGAATGATGGTGCGAGCCAGTGGTGGCATGGGCAGGTCCATCCGCTATATACAAAATCCGTTATAAAGGGGTCCATTAAAATGAAAGTTTACTGTATTGCCCTTTTGAGCAATTCTGTCTGTCAGCTCAGATCAATCCCATTCCACTACTAATTTTCTCTGTAACCAGTTCTCCCCACATTCCCAATAATATCCCTTTCCCTGATTCGAACACTCACTCACAAAATGGGGGCAATTTGCAATTGCTAATTAACCTACAAACCAGCATGTCTTTGATATTTAGGAGGAAGCTGGATCCTCTGGGGGAAACCAGAGTCTCACCAGATTCTCAAAGTAGAATGTTCAAACTCTTTACGAACTACATTGAAGGTCAGGATTAAAACTGGGTTGCTAGGGCTGTGAGCCAACAACTCTGTGAACTTCAGCACTGTTAACCAGCAAAGAGTATGATTGAATAGTTAGTACTGAGCAGCACAGTTTTTCTGAATTATTCTGGTAAGACGATAATGAATTTACTTTTATTTTCAAGCTCTCCATCATGGGCAACCCTGAATTATTGATTAATTTATCGAGGTTATGTCTTGAGCATTACCCTGCTATAAGGAACACATGGCACCTAAGGTTCTGTATGCCAGTAAGATATGATCGGGAAATAAGGGGAATGATGTTTCCTCGTGATGCTGAGACTATTACCATCCAATGATTTGATAAAATGTAAAAGAGTGCTGTGATAATAAAGGAAGACACTGAAAAAAATGCACAATTTCAATAGTGAGGCCACAGCATCCCTTGCACTGTCATTCAAGTTCTCCTCATGGACATCATTTAGCATATATAGTAGTACTTGTATCCTATATACTATGTTCCAAATTGTGCTCAGACTTATAGTTTCCAAATGTGTCTCATGGCTATATGGCCATTCAAAACTTTTATACCTCAGTGGTCTCACATGATCTCTCTATATGACAGTGCTACTAAATGCATCCTTTGGATGCATCTGACGTGGGAGCTTCTCTCTTTTGATTGCTTTGACTGTAATTCAGCAGTACCAAGACTCACATGGATCTCCATGTGATGTTTGGGTAAACAAGTAAGCTAGTAGAACAAAGCTTGTTTGATAATTATGGGTGTTTGTTTTACTGATAGCTAGTTAGAGAATGATTGTGCTGAATCCAAATTGTGGAAAAAAGTAGGGGAGCCTGTCAATGTGATAGGCAAATGTGGTAAAGGCTGTCACTGACTGGAGAGAGAGAGAGAGAGAGAGAGACATTTGTGACAGAAATCCCACTAAGTCCGGAATATTTTAAACTAAAAGCTGTTCGAATAAAAGCAGCATGTGTATGCCCAGATCTCTGTGAGAGTGGATAAGTCTGCTGAGAGGATGGGATCCGTACTGGGCAGGAAGATAACTCCAGAAGAATTAGAGCAACAAACACTGAAGCACTTTATCACCAACATCAATAGTAAGGTATCCTGCATTCTATGCCAGTGAATATCTGAAAATTCTAAGTGTATTACAGATTGGCAGGGATTTGTAAAGTCTGAAATTGGGCCATGTCTAATCTTCCAGGCAGTTTCTTTATGGGTAATTCAGTAGATATCTTTCTCAGTTTTATTCCATTTATTTGTGACGGGATATCAAACGGTTTATTTCCTGCGCCAGTTTGTCAGTGGTACATCGCTTTCCAGTGTCAGTGATTTTCTGGAATTTCAGTAAAAGTGGTTGCCAATGAAATTCCTCATTGTAGAGTATGCTCACCAATGACGTACGTCTCTGTACCTATGTTGGAGCAGAATGTGAAATTGAAAACAATTCCAATTTTGTTTGGAAACATTTTCCGAAGAATAGCTAAATACTGACAGGGTTTCCAGAACTATTGAACAGTGGGTTTGTGGAAACATCAGTCCTAAATGTGTTATTGTGGGACTATGTAGTTATGCAACTGTGCAATTGATGCTGGAGAATTTTTTAAAGTACAGAAGATCTTTGTAATGTAGTAGTAGAGGTAACTTTTTTAACATAATTTGGGAATAGCCGAACAGCTGGTAGCATATCTTAAATAGATTGAAGAAGGCACACGTTTCCGATTCACAGAGTGGGAGCACATTTCAACAATGTGCAACTTCAAAGGAAATTTGGGAAAATTGAGACCATGGGAATTATGATCTCTTTTTAAACTTCATCTTCGGGGTTGCATTTAGAATTTATCTGTTATTTAACTTTACCTTGTTTAATTTACAGACCTAACCAATGGTAAATAATCTTTACAAATGACAGGTCACAATAATTAGGTAGCCAGCAGCTACTATTTATTAGAATAACCTTTAAGTATAATCAGCTGAAACTTTATCTGGAGAAATTAGAAACACTTTTTCTGTCAAATGGTGGTTGCACCTTGTTCTGAGTGCAACTTCAACAGATTGCAAAGATTGGGAACGCATTAACTGTGGAAGTTAGTGGAATGGAGAAACCAAGGGCAATGTGTAATTTTTACAGATGATTATTTAATTCGTTAGAAACCAATGTTAAGATGTGATCTAAGAGAATTTTTGGATTTTGATTATTCAAGTAAATATAAACATAGTAAAATAGTCCCAACAGTTTACCTTACACCATTTGGCCCTACGAGCCAGCACCGCCATTCAATATGATCATGGCTGATCATTTAAAATCAGCATCCCGTTCCTGTTTTTTCCCCATCTTCTATACAATTACTAAAACTCTTTGTCTTGTTTGTGGCTGTCTGTGTGTATGTGTGTGTGCCAATTTCTATTTTCCTATTTTCTTCCAAATGCTGGGCCACAGCCTTCCCATTTTCACACATTCTACTAACATTTTCCCCATCAAGACAATAAACGTCTTCCCATCACATTCCCATCTATATTTTCCGCACTTTTTAAACCTTTAAATTTTTTTAAAAAGCCAGAAAACTCACCCATTTTGGGAAAGAAAACCTGTGATGTCATAATCGACTTGCAAGGCAGGACGGGACATTCCGGGAGGGAGGGGCACTCCAGCGCACCCGAATGACATCACAATGAACTCGCAAAGCAGGATGGGACACTCCGGGAGGGAGGGGGACCCCAGTGACGTCACAAAGCACTCGCAACACTGGACAGGACATTCCGGAAAGGAGGGCCACTCCAGCGCAGAAAATTCCACAGATTCACAACTCTCTGGGTGAAAACATTTTTCCTCGTCTCAGTCTTAAATGGCCTACCCTAATTCTTAAACTGTGACCCCCTGGTTCTGGACACCCCCAACATCGGGATAATTCTTCCTGCATCTAGCCTGTCCAATCCTTTAAGAATTTTATATGTTCATTACGATTCACTCTCATCCTTCTTAATTCAAGTGAATACAAGCCCAACCGACCCATTCTTTCATCATGTGTCAGTCCTGCCATCCCGGGAATTAAACTGGTGAACCTATGCTGTACTCCCTCAATAGCAATAATGTCCTTCCTCAAATTAGGAGACCAAAATTACACACAATACTCCAGGTGTGGTCTCACTAGGGCCATGTACAACTGCAAAAGGACCTCCTTGCTCCTAAACTCAATCCTCCCACAATGAAGGAATGGCAACATGCCATAATGGCAACATGCCATTAGCTTTCTTCACCTGCATGCTTACTTTCAGTGATTGATGTACAAGCACACCCAGGTCTCATTGCACCTCCTCCTTTCCTAATCTGACACCATTCAAATAATAATCTGCCTTCCTGTTCTTGGCACCAAAATGGATGACCTCACCATTATCCACATTATTCTGCATCCGCCATGCATCTGCCCACTCACCTACCTATCCAAGTCACCGTGTAGCCTCATAGCATCCTCCTCACAGCTCACACTGCCACCCAGCTTTGTGCCGTCCGCAAACTTGGAGACGTCACATTTAATTCCCTCGTCTAAATTGTTCATATTTATTGTAAATAACTGCGACACTCAGCTAATCACTGCTTGCCATTCTGAAAAGGACCCGTTAATCCTTACAGCCAACCAGCTCTCTATCCATATCAATACCCTACCCCCAATACCATATGCTCTAATATAGCATACTAATGTATTGTGTGGGACCTTGTTAAAGGCTTTTTGAAAGTCCGGATACAGCATATCCACTGGCTCTCCCTTATCCATTTTACTTGTTCTCAGAAAATCCTCACAAAATTCCAGAAGATTAGTCAAGTATGATTTCCCTTTCATAAATCCATGCTGACTAACTGATCCTGTCAATGCTTTCCAAATGTGCTGCTATAACTTATTAATAATCAACTCAAGTTTCTTTCCCACTACCGATGTAAATCTAACTGGTCAATAATTCCCGATTTTCTCGCTCCCTCCTTTCTTAAAAAGTGGAGTTACATTAGTTACCCTCCAGTCCACAGAAACTGATCTAGAGTCGAGTGAACATTGGAAAATGATCACTGCATCCACAATTTCTAGGGCCATCTCCTTGAGTACTCTGAGATGCGGACCATCAGGCCCTGGGGATTTATCTCCCTGCAGTCCCAACAGTTTACCTAACATAATTTCCTGACTAATGTTGATTCTCTTCAGTTCCTCCTTCCCATTAGATCCTTGGTCCCCTAATATTTCTGGGAGATTGTTTGTGTCTTCCTTAGTGAAGACAGAACCGAAGTACTCATTTAACTGTTCTGCCATTTCTTTGTTTCCCATTATAAATTCACCTGTCTCTGATTGTAAGGGACCTACATTTGTCTTCACAAATCTTTTCCTTTTTACATATCTAACGAAGTTTTTAGTTTTCCCCGCAAGCTTTCTTTTATGCTCTTTTTTCCCCTTCTTAAACCCTTTGTCCTTCTCTGTTGAGTTCTAAATTGCTCCCAGTCCTCCAGTTTGCTGCATCCTCTGGCCAATGTATATGCCTTTTCCTTGGATTTAACACTATCCTTGATTTCCCTCGATAGCCACGGTTGAGCTGCCTTCTCCGTTTTACTTTTTTGCCAGACAGGGATGAACAATTTTTGGAGGTCATCCATGCGGTCTTTAAATCTTTGCCATTGCATCTGCACTGTCAACCATTTAAGTATAATTTGCCAGCCTATCCTAGCCAATTCCCATCTCATCCCTTCAAAGTCTCCTTTCTTTAATTTCAGGACCCTAGTCTCTGAATTAACTGTGTCACTTTCCATCCTAATGCAGAATTCCACCATACTATGGTCACTGTTGTCCAAGGGGCTTTGCATAACAAGATTACTAACTAATCCTTCCTCATTACACAATAAACAGTCTAGGATGGCCTGTCCTCTGATCCATTTTGTATTCGGCTCTGTGGGACAGTGTGGGCCCGGACCTGCTGGAAGTGTACACCATGTACACCGACATGCTCCTCACCGGCAGCATGTCAGACTCCATGAGGAAGGGCAGCATCACCCTAATCTACAAGCAGAAGGAGATGAAGGATATGAGGAATTGGAGACCCATGACATTGTTGAATGTTGATTATAAGATCCTGTCTAAGACCATCGCCAACCGGGTCAAGTCTGCCCTGGGACGGATGATCCACCCGGACCAAACCTGTGCTGTACCTGGCAGGAAAATCTCAGACAGCCTGGCGCTGCTGAGAGATACCATTGCCTACGTGCAGGACAGACGGGTGGATGCCGACCTAGTCAGCTTGGAGCAACAGAAGGCCTTCGACAGGATATTGCACACGTACATAAGGGACGTGCTCGCCAAAATGGGCTTTGGGGAGGGAATCAGGAATTGGATCCAACTGCGTTACACCGATATCTGTAGTGTAGTCCAAATCAATGGGTGGGAATCAGACAGCTTCCCCGTCAGGTCTGGAGTCAGGCAGGGTTGCCCTCTCTCCCCTGTCTTGTTTGTCTGTTGTATTGAATCTTTTGCCTAGTCCATCAGGAAGGATGCGAGCATAAGAGGAGTGATATTGCCAGGCAGTGGGGGCACTGAGGTAAAAACCTCCCTGTACATGTACGATGTCGCCGTCTTCTGCTCGGATCCAGGGTCGGTCCACAGATTGATCAGCATCTGCGACCAGTTTGAGTCAGTCATGGGAGCCAGGGTGAACCACAGGAAGAACGAGGCCATGCTCTTTGGCAACTGGCCTGACCGATCTTCCCTCCCCTTCACCATCAAGCCTGACTTCTTGAAGGTGCTGGGAATCTGGTTTGGAGGGGGCTGAGGCATGTGACAAGAATTGGCTGGAGCGGATAGCCAAGGTAGGGAAGAAGCTGGAGCTGTGGAAGCAACGCTCCTTCTCCGTAACGGGGAAAAATGTGGTCATCAGGTGTGAGGTGCTCTCGGGGCTGCTGTACTTGGCGCAAGTGTGGCCTGTCCCTCCCTCCTATGCCACAGTGATCACCCGGGCCGACTTCCAGTTCATTTGGGGATCGAGGATGGACCGGGTGTGACGGGGCCACAATGCACAAGTTGGCAGACAAAGGGGGTACAAGTGTGCCCAACATCGTCGTCACCCTGATGGCCACCTTTGTGGGTGGCTGCATCAGGGGAGCGTAGAGCCAAGGCATGTGGGCACCAAGTGTCACTAACTGCTAAGGTTGTACCTGTACCCGGTATTGTGAAGGATGGGCCTGGCGCAGATGCCACGCAATGTGCCAGTCAGCAGGACATTGCCGCCCCATCTGTCGTTCATGGAAAGGTTCTTCCGGACTAACACCTTTGACCACAAGTCCATCGGGTAGTGGTCAGCACGGAACATCCTGCAGGCACTGCAGGGAAAGGACTCCATAGATCCTGTGGCTTGGTTCCCAGAGCAGACTGCCCAGCTTGTCTGGCAAAATGCCTCATCGCCAGAACTCACCACAAAAGCACCAAGACCTGGCTTGGCTGGCAGTGAGGGGAGCCCACCCAGTCAGATCCTTCCTGCTCCGTCGGAACCTCACTACCAGCGCACGCTGCCCATCGGGATGACTACTATGGAAAGGAGATGGTTATCCACCTCTTTGCAGAGTGTGGAGTCTGGAGAGGTCGGCAAGGGTCCCTGTCACAGTTTATTCCGAACAGCTCCGTCACAGAAGACTCTGTGATTTACGGACTGTTTCCAGGGACGCATTCGGAGACTGACATCGAATGCTGCTGGAAGGTCATCATCTCGGTGAAAGACGCTCTTTGGTCTGCCCGAGCATTGTTCACCACCCAGCGGAGCGAGATGTCCATCGGGGAATGTTGCCGACTGGCCCGCAGACTGCAGGAGTACGTACTGATGGACGCACTGAAGCTCAGTGCAGCCAACGCCAAGGCTCGGTGGGGGAGGACCGCAGGCTAGGTTCCTTCCGCTGCTGGATCTGGGGCGCAGGGTGCGGTGGAGACATCCCTCAAAATAAGGGAAGGGATTCCATGCCAGTGGACAACATGAGTGGAAAGGATGGTAGATACATTTGTGAAATTTCGACAATGTATGTAGACTGTATTGAATAATTGGTATAGCCTCCGAAAATGTCGGATGAATTTTTTTTTGCACGTTTCATGTATTGTATATATTTATTACCTGAATAAAGTCTATTTTGAAATTGAAAAAGGTTCTTCTACATTTTGGTTTAAAAAAACATCCTGTATACAGTGCATTCAGAAAGTATTCAGACCCCTTCACTTTTTCCACATTTTGTTACTTGCAGCCTTATTTTAAAATGGATTCAATTTTTTTTTTAAATCATCTGCACACAATATCCCAGAATGAAGAAGTGAAAACAGAAGTTCAGAAATTTTTGCAAAGTAATTAAAAAGAAATAACTGAAGTATCACGTTTACGTATGCTATTTACCCTTTGCTATGACACTCAAAATTGAGCTTAGGTTCATCCTGTCTCCATTGATAATCCTTGAGATATTTGTAAAACTTGATTGGAGTCCACCACTGGTAAATTAAATTGATTGAACATGATTTGGAAAGGCACACATCTGTCTATATCAGGTCCCACAGTTGACAGTGCATGTCAGAGCAAAAACCAAGCCATGAAGATAAAGGATTTGTCCGAAGACCTCAGAGACAGGATTGTGTCAACACACAGATCTGGGGAAGGGTATAAAACAATTTCTGCAGCATTGTAGGTCCTGAAGAGCACAGTGGCCTCCATCATTCTTAAATGGAAGAACTTTGGAAACACCAGGACTCTTCATAGAGCCGGCCTCCCGGCCAAACTGAGCAATCAGGGGAGAAGGGCCCTGGTCACTCTGAAAGAGCTCTACAGTTCTTCTGTGGAGATGGGAGAACCTTTCAGAAGGACAACTATATCTGCAGCACTCCATCAATCAGGCCTTTATGGTAGAGTGGTCAAACGGAAGCCACTCCACAGTAAAAGGCACATGACAGCCCGCTTGGAGTTTGCCTCCAAATGCATGAGAAACAAGATACTCTGGTCTGATGAAACCAAGATTGAACTCTTTGGCCTGAATGCCGAGTGTCACATCTGGAGGAAACCATGCACTGCTCATCACCTGGCCAACACCATACCTATGGCGAAGCATGTGGCCCAGCCAGAGCCCGGAATTGAGGTTGCTCGAACATCTCTGGAGGAACCTGAAAATAGCTGTGCATCCACCCCATCCACCCCATCCAACCTGACAGAGCTTGAGAAGATCTTCAAAGAAGAATGAACACTGTTGCACTCTGGGACAAATTGCCTGAGAATATGGTGGAGGCAAGTAAATTCACATTATTTAAGAAACATCTGTATGACCACTTAGTTTAAATTAGTTTAGAGAAACAGCGCGGAAACAGGCCCTTCGGCCCACTAGGTCCATCGGCCCACTAAGCATCAACCAATGATCACCTCACATTAATACTATCCTACACACATTAGGGAAAATTTACATATACCACAATTAACCTACGTAGCAGTATGTCTTTGGAGTGTGGGAGGAAACCGAAGATCTCGGAGAAAACCCATGGGGAGAACGCACAAACTCCATTCAGACAGTATCCGTAATGAGGATTGAACCCAGGTCTCCGGCGCTGCAGGCGCAAAAAGGCAGCAACTCTTCTGCTGCACCACCGTGCCGCCCACTTGGATTGCCATGGCATGGTAGGCTAAAGAACAAGTGCTGAGAAATGTTAACAGAATAGACTCAATGGTCAACATGGACATGATGTTCTGAAGGACTTGTTTCTATGGCGCATGACACAATCAGTACAGAAACAGGTGAATAGAACAATTAGATAGTAGTTAAAAGAGAGTGCTAAAAATATATCCTTCGGGTATTGCGGCCTTTTTAAGGTGAGGCTTGCACAAGGTAGATGTGTTGCCCATCCACCAGGTCAATGTTAGTTTAGTTTAGATTAGAGATACAGAATGGAAACAGGCCTTTCGGCTCACTGAGCACTATCCTACACACTAGGGACAATTTTCACTGTTACCAAAGCCAATTATCCTCCAAACCTGTACAAATTTGGAGTGTGGGAGGAAACCAGAGCATCCAGAGAAAACCCACGTGGTCACATGGAAGATGTATATACAGACAGTACCCGTAGTCAGGATCAAACTCAGGTATCTGGCGCTATAAGGGAACAACTCCACCACTGTGCCGCCCCTAATTCTTTGAGGAGGATTTAAGCCAACCTCACTGTAGCCTGGGAACCCAAAGGGATTTCAGAAAGTTTAGGCAGAACTAGATGTGAAACATAGCAAACTGGCAAATGAATCTGAAAAACAGAGACATTCATTTGGAAGGTAGGAAACGTGGTGATTGGCTAAAAGGAAAATAGTGTATCATTGGGAGTGATTAAATGTTCTTTATTTCAAGAAGTCTAGAAATTAAAGGAGGTGATTTAATGAATATAGAAAGGCAGTGAGTTTTCTGCATTCAGAAGATTTTTTAAATCTGAGGGGCGGTAATACAAAACAGTTTTTGGGAGTAAACGTAGATCAACTGGCTGGAGTTTTGCAGACACCTCAACTTTTAATTATTAAGGTCCAAGTTTCTCAACTGCTTTAAAAAGGTATCAATAATACTAGTGCCCAAGAAATGTAATGTGACATGCTTTCATGACTACTGGCTGGTGGCATTAACGTCAGTGGTAGTGAAGTGCTTTGAGAGGTTGGTTATGATACACATTAGCTTCCACCTTTGCAAGCATCAGGACCCACAACCATTTGCCAACCATCACAAGAGATCAACGGGGAATGCAATCTCATTGTGTCTCCACTCTGCACTGCACTACTTGGATAGTAAGAATATATACGTCAGGCTGTTGTTCATTGACTACAGCTTGACGTTAAACATTATCGTCATCTCCAAACTTGTCAAACTTGCTATTGAGGGAGTGCAGCGTAGGTTTATAAGGTTAATTCCCGGGATGGCAGGACTGTCATATGCTGAGAGAATGGAGCAGCTGGGCTTGTACACTCTGGAGTTTAGAAGGATGAGAGGCTATCTCATTGAAACATATAAGATTGTTAAGGGTTTGGACACGCTAGAGGCAGGAAACATGTTCCCGATGTTGGGGGAGTCCAGAACCAGGCCACAGTTTAAGAATAAGGAGTAAGCCATTTAGAAACGAGACGAGGAAACATTTTTTCTCACAGAGAGTGGCGAGTCTGTGGAGGCGGGTTCTCTGGAGAGAGAGCTCTTCTGCTTTCAAGAGAGAGCTAGATAGGGCTCTTAAAAAAAAAGTCAGGGGTTATGGGGAGAAGGCAGGAACATGGTACTAATTGGGGATGATCAGACATGATCACATTGAATGGTGGTGCTGGCTCGAAGGGCCGAATGGCCTACTCCTGCACCTGTCTATTGTCTATTGTCATGGAACTGAGTTTCTGCCAATTGGTATGCATTTAGATCTTTTACTTCCCCATCAATAGACCATAATCAGAATGAATTGGCAACAACACTTCCTCTTCATTAGCCATCAGCACAAAAGCACTTCAAGGCTGTGTGCTCAGTCACTATACCCACGATTACGATTGTGGTTATGAACCTGCCTTCATCAACAGGTTGACGATAAAGAGAGTCATAAACCTCAAGCTCCTGGGTGTGCACATCTCTGAAAATCTATTCTGGACCCACCACATTGATGCATTGACAAATACAGCTCATCAGTACTTCTCTACTTTCTGAGAACATTGAGGAGATTCAAAGTGAGAATAAATACTCTCTTGAACTTCTGCAGCTGTACCATAGAGAGCATACTGAGTGGTTGGATTATCGCCTGGTTTGGCAACTTGAATGCCCAGGAACAAAGGAGATTACAAAGAGTGGTAAAACCCTGCCGGTCCATCACAGGTGCTGACCTCATCATTGATGGATTCTATAGCAGATGCTGACTCTAAACCACTGCCAACATCATCAAAAGTCCCTCATCACTTGGACCGCACTCTCATTTCATGCCTACCATCAGGAAGAAGACATTGGAGTCTGAAAACTGTGACCATCAGATTCAAGAATAGCTTTTTTCCACAACAACCTTCAATTTCTTAAACACCACACAAAGCCAACCTCGACTATGGACTGTCTTTGGTTGCACTAAAGATTTGGGATTTTGTATACCAGTATTATGGTAATTAATTAATTATTATTCTTTGTTATTTTATATATGATCTGCATATACTGTATTTACAGCCGTGTTGTGCTACAAGTAAATCATTTGTTGTTCCTTTTTCTCTTGACACTTGAAGTGGGAACTCACTATCTGAAAGAGTGGTGGATGCAGTGGGAGACAATTTTCTAAGCAGGAATCATAATTCACTTAGACCTGGCATAGTTGCATAAAGGAACAAAGGAAGACCAGGAGTAGTTCTAAAATGGGGCAAAGCCAATATATCAGACTAATCATGTGATACAATGTTGGGAAATAGAATTCAACCTGAAACAGGTGCATTGGGGAGTACAAATAATAACAGTATCACACTTTATATACTCCGAGAGAAAATGCAGAGAGAAAAAATGGATCTTGCAGTGTCTGTTCACAATTCCCTGAAGGAAGAAACATGTGTAGATACCATGGCTATGAAGGCAAAGGGATGCTTGCCTTCATTGTCTGAGATGTAGAATATAAGAACAGAAAATTTGTGCTGGACTTGTATAAAAGACTAATTGGATCATAGCTAAAATATCATGTACAATTTTGTACAAAGATATTTTACACTGGTGTGTGGAGGACAATTAAAAGAAAGTAGTTAAGGCATTGATCTATTAATTCCATCATGTATTTTTTAGCAGGACTTAAAATGATATTGTAAACACAATATATTTTGTAAAAAATTGGCCTTCTGGATGAAGAACATTTTTCTTCTGGATAAAATTTTGTTTATGAGACAATTATATGTATATTGGTGCTGTGTTTTTCACTGATGCATGTAAATTTGTGTGCAGGAAGGGACTGCAGATGCTGGTTTAAACCGAAGAGTGACACAAAAGCTAGAGTAACTCAGCGGGACAGGCAGCATATCTGGAGAGAAGGAATAAGTGACATTTTGGATCGAGACGCTTTTTTCAGACTGGGAATCGAGAGATAGGCGATGATGTAGAGAGATATAGAACAACGAATGAAAGATAGGCAAAAAAGTAATGATGATAAAGGAAACATGCCATTGTTAGGTGAAAATGAGAAGCTAGTGTGACTTGGGTGGGGGAAGGATAGAGAGAGAGAAAATACCGGGTTACGTGAAGTTAGAGAAATCAATATTCATACCACTGGGCTGTAAGCTGCACAAGCAAATTATGAGATGCTGTTCCTCCAATTTGCGTTTAGCCTCACTCTGACAATGGAGGAGACCTAGGACAGAAAGATTTGTGTAGGAATGGGAAGGAGAACTAAAGTGTTTAGCAACCAGGAGATCAGGTAGGTTCAGCCGACTGAGTGAAGGTGTTCAGCAAAACGATCGCCCAGTCAATGTTTGGGCTTGGCAATGTATAAGAGTTGGAGGAGGTACAAATAAACCTCTGCTGAACCTAAAAAGGATTTGGGTGGTTTCTAAAGTACATTTCACATTCTGTTGCAGTTGTTTGCACAATTGTGGCAAATAATAGTGTTAGCACATGCTCTGCATTTTTAATTCACATTAGCATAACATTGATACTGTTGCAGGACCATACAGGCAATAAGGTGAACTTGATTGATTTCAAGCATATTGTTGAGGTTTGGAGGTGAAGGGCCTATTCCCATGCTGAACATTTTTACATCTTTTTATTTTTATTTGTTTTAATTTTTTATTTATTAGAGCTACAGTAAATTACATCAGTGTACGTCCCGTATATATTATTACAATCATTGTACCCCTTAGTTTTTAAAGCTATAAAAAAAAAGAATAGAAACAGAGTAAGTAGAGAAAGTGAGAGAGAATTGTGAAAGTGAAGAAGCGTGACAAAGGAAAAGAAGATCGAACCCTTAGTCCAGGAGTTAGAGAAAGGAGATTAAGAGATAGACCCTAGAAAAGAAGAGAGAGAAAGAACAAAAAAGGAAAAGCCAGTTACTTTATTATAAACATCACGCAAAAGGAATTTACCAACTCGACAGATTTTCATCCCCCTTTACCAAGACCTGACGCCGGTAACTTTTTGAGGTACTCTTGCGCCTTATCCTTATAAGAGATCTATAAAGGCAGACCACATCTTATAAAAGCAATCTAATTTTCCTGCAAGGCGGAGTCTCATATCTTCCAGATGTAGTGTTTCAAACATAGTTGAAATCCACATATTTACTGTTGGTATGGGAGCATTTTTCCAGAATTTTAAAATAAGCTTTTTTCCAGTTATTTATCCCGTATTCAAATAGATTCTTTTGAAACACATTCAGAGCTACCTTTCATTGTTCTGAAGTTTTGAATTTTTATACAAAAGACAAATGAGTGCGCTTTAGTAGCTTCTTGAGACTGGCATTTATCACAGATAGGTGAGACATTGGGAAAAATTTTACTTATTTTAGTTTTTGAATAATATAATCTATGTAAGATTTTAAATTGGATTAAAGTGTGTCTTACATTAATTGAACATTTGTGCAATAAATAAGTGTTCATCCCACCTCTCTTTTGAAATTTTGATAGCTAATTCTTGTTCACAGTCTCTTCTAATACCTTCAGTTGTTGGTATTTCTGTAATGGCTTTCTTCTTGCCACTCTTCCATAAAGGCCTGGTTTGTGGAGTGCACGACTAATAGTTGTCCTGTGGACAGATTCTCCCACCTGAGCTGTGGATCTCTGCAGCCCCTCCAGAGTTACCATGGGCCTCTTGGCTGCTTCTCTGATCAAAGCTCTCCTTGCCCGGACTGTCAGTTTAGGTGGATGGCCGTGTCTTGGTAGGTTTGCAGTTGTGCCATCCTCTTTCCATTTTCGGATGACGGATTGAACAGTGCTCCGTGAGATGTTCAAAGCTTGGGATATTTTTTAATAACCTAACCCTGCTTTAAACTTCTCCACAACTTTATCCTTGATGTGTCTGGTGTGTTCCTTGGGCTTCATGATGCTGTTTGTTCACTAATGTTCTCTAACAAACTTCTGAGGCCTTCACAGAACAGCTGTATTTATACTGAGATTAGATTACACACGTGGACTCTATTTACTAATTAGGTGACGTCTGAAGGCAATTGGTTGCACTGGATTGTATTTAGGGGTATCAGAGTAAAGGGGGCTGAATACCTTTGCACGCTACACTTTTCAGATTTTTATTTGTAAAACAATTTGAAAACCATGTATCATTTTCCTTCCACTTCACAATTATGCGCCACTTTGTGTTAGTCTATCACATAAAATCCCAATAAAATACATTTACGTTTGTGGTTGTAACGTGACAAAATGTGGAAAAGTTCAAGGGGTATGAAAACTTTCAAGCCACTGTATATGATATTAAGTTTGCTGATTCAGCCTTTGTCTTCATTGCTTCATCCAGTAAATCTAATGGCATATTGTAATATTCTTGTGCATATTTTTTCAGATAGTCACATATTTGAAAATATTTAAAATACTGATTGTTTCCCAAATTGTACTTTAGTTGTAGTTGTTTAAATTATTGCAATTTTCCCGTTTCATACATGTCTCCCAACATTTTAATTCCTGCTCTTTCCCATTGTATAAATGCTTTATCTATAATTGAGGGTTTAAACAAAGGGTTTTTAACTATAGGAGATAAGAGAGATAATTTTTTTAATTTTAAGCAGTATTTTATTTGTTTCCGAGTTCTAATTGTACTATGTATAATTGGATTTTTGTTATAGTTTGTATTATTCAACATCATTGGTGTGAGAAGGATCGCTCCAATATTATTAGGGGAGCAGTCCTCTTTCTCCATAATAATCCAATCCAGCTGCTGGGCAGAATTGTCCAGCAGTTGAATCATATTTCTAATATTTACAGACCAGTAGTACTACATAAAGTTAGGGAGTGCTAATCCCCCTACTGCTTTGCGTTTATTCAAGTGTATTCTTTGTATTCTATGGGACTTATAATCCCATATAAAATCTGTAATGTCTGAATCCAATTAACAAAACATTTTTTTGGTAGGTATATTGGAATTGATTGGAACAGGTATAAAATTTGTGGTAGAAAAATCATTTTTATAGCATTTATTCGGCCTATTAAAGACATCGGAAGCGTTTTCCAGAATTTAATTAAATTATATAGTTTCTTAAGTAAAAGATTATAATTTGCATTAAACATATCTTGATATCTTCTGGTAATTTCAATACTCAAGTATTTAAATTTTTTGATAGCTATTTTAAAAGGAAACTGTAGGAGGCGTGTTGAATCTTTCGGTTTTATTGACATGATTTGCTTTTGTTCCAATTTATTCTATATCCTGAAAATGATCCAAAATCCTCAATTAAATTTAATATATTTGGTATAGTGATATGGGGTTTTGTGATGTACAGTAGTCCATCATCAGTGTATAATGATATTTTATTATTTGAATATTTTATATTGTAGCCATGGATATTCAGATGAGTTCTATTTCTTTCCTCTAGGGGTTCAATTATCAGAGCAAATAACAGCGGTGAAAATGAACATCCTTGTCTATTACCCCTTGACAATTGAAATTTCGTAGATAAAATGTTATTCGTTAATATTCTGGCCATTGGCTTATTATATAGTAATTTAATCCATAGGATGAAATTTTCTCCCAGTTGGAATTTTTGCAATACTTTAACCATACCACCTGATCAAATGCTTTCTCTGCATCCAACGAAATAATTGATAATTCTTGATCTTCAATTTGGTGTGAATGCATTATGTTGAGCAGACGTCTCAAATTATTAAATTATTGTCTCTTAGGGATAAACCACATTTGATCCGGATGTGTTAATTTACTAGCATACTTACTTAATCTTCTAGCTAATATTTTCGCTAATATTTTTTGATCTGTATTTAACAACGCAATTGCTCTACATGATCCGGGTTCTTCCACATCTTTATCCTTCTTAAGTATTAATGTAATCTTTGATTCTGCTAGTGTTTCAGGTAGTATTTGTTCTTTAAAGGCATATGTATACATTTTCTGTAAGCGTGGTGTAAATATGTCGTAAAAACTTTTATAGAATTCATTACTAAATCCATCAGGTCCTGGTGTTTTTCCATTCTTTAATGAGATTACTGTTTGTTCTATTTCCTTAATTGAGATTTGTGCTCCCAATTGCTCTTGTTTCTGCAACTCTAGTTATGGAAGATTACAATTATCCAAGAACTCTGTGACTTTATTGGTGTCCATTGTCGTTTTAGATGTATACAAATTCTCATAAAATTGCGCAAATCTTTTATTAATATCATTTGGTAAAGTTAATACTTCCCCTCTATCTGATTTGATCTTTGAGATCGTGTGTTCTTTTTCTCGTTTTTTTTAACTGACATGCCAAAAAGTTATGGGCCTTATCCCCAAATTCAAAATGTTCCTGTCTTGTGATTTGGAATAATCTGATAACTTTAGCTGATAATAATTTATTTAATTTAATTTTCAGTATTAATATTTTATTGTGTTTATTCGTAGTTGGGTCTTTAGCATTATCTATATCCAGTTGTCTAATTTGTTCTTCTAAATGTCTTTGTTTGTTCTTGCTTTTTTTATTTTGAAAAGCTTGGTATGAAATTATAACACCTCTAATAAATGCTTTGAAAGATTCCCATAATAATGTAGGTGATATGTCTGGAGAGTCATTTATTTCGAAAAAGAGATCCATTTGCTGTTTTAAATATATACTCCCTTGCCGATCTTTTAAAATTTGAGGGTTATACCTCCAAAATGATTTATTCTTAGACATTCCTTCCAGTTTTACAAATAAAGTTAGTGGGGAGTGATCTGAAATCGTGTTGGTGTGGTATTTTGGATTCAAAGTATACGGAATTAATTTTGTATCCACCAGGAAATAATCTATATGTGAATATGTCTTGTGTACCATTGAATAAAATGAGTACTCCCTGCCAGTCGGATTTGCGATCCTCCAAACATCTGTTATATTTATTTTTTATGTACGTGTTTAAAAGTTCACTTGTTTTAGATTTTGTGTTACCTCTCTGTTTTTGGCTAGATTTGTCTAAGGGTCTAAAACACAATTAAAGTCTCCGATTATGACATTTTGGTAATTATATTCTGCGAATGTATTCAAGATTTTATTGAAAACATCCGGATTGTCAAAGTTGGGCGCATATATATTTACCAAGGTGATTAGGGTAGCATGGATCTCACCGGTAACTATCAAATATCTCCAATCCTTATCTGTTCAGGTAGTTTTTGGTTTAAATGGTATGCCTTTACGAATAATAATTGACGTACCTCTAGATTTCGACGTATATGACGAATGAAAGGTTTGACCTATCCAATTCGCCCTCAATTGATCTTGGAATTTAAGATGCGTTTCTTGTAAGAAAATAATATCTGCGTTGTATGCTTTCAACTGAGCTAATATCTTACCCCTTTTAATGCATTTGTTAACACTCCTAATATTCCAGCTGCAGAATGAGATTCCTCCCAGTTTCTTTTGTTTATCGTCTTGCATTTTGAATGGGTTTAGTACCTGTGTATCTTACAGTGCATCCATACTTCAGGTCTTTAGATATTGGGGGAGCATTTGCCTTACAAAGTTCAATTAGTAGATTCCTTTTACGATTGTCCTTAAACAAAAAACACTAATTGTGATAATAAAAAAAAACTTAAACAAGTGAAATTACAGTGTCCGAACTTGTCGGCACTGTAACAAGTGACCCACCTGTTGGTAGGAGAAAACCTTGTATTGTGGCGTCAGCCTAAACACGGGCCACTTATGCTCGAACCCTCGTCAGGAGATACGAGGGCGGACACGTGACGTCATGGGCTAGAGGGAGTGTCCTGGTACTTAAGGTCTCTCACTTCGAGACCTTAGAGCAGTCAACAGGTAGCTGAGCCCGAGAGTACAACCTCGGTCAGCTACAGCAACATTGTAATATGGTTAGCGCACCCACCTAACGTGTCACTACTGGATAAACAACCGTCTGAACCAACCTAACGTCTCACCTTTATTCACCACGTATGGTGCTGCTACATTGGTGACCCCTGACTGTCCGAATTGATATTCGGACTCACCTGATGCATGCAGCCTCGGGAGACCAGATGTCTGCAACTGACTGCCCAGCCCTGCAGAACTACGCTGCCGCCAACCCGGCCCTGCAGTGAGGTATGCCGCCTCTTCCCTACCAGCTGCTGCTCACCGGACCTGAGAAGCTGCCGCTGCTCTCCCGCTCCCAGCAACGGGGCAGGCCGCCTTGTGTGACGGCCGCGGAGCTCCTCCGCATGACCTGACCGGAGCCGACCACCAGAGCGGAGAGGTTATACCAGCCGCCGCTGCCCCACCAGCTGCTGCAGGAGTTGTGAACGCAGCAGCCTCCTGCCCACAGCAACGCCGACTCACGCCAAACGGCTCTGGGAGCAGAGAGAGATTATCTGCCACTCTCCTGCTCCCAACAATGGACTAGGCTCCGGTCCTTGCAACGCACCTCACCGCGGACACCGCTCCAGGCACTGCACCAGACCGGGCTTCACCACGGACACGGTTTCTGCCCCGGCACTGCACCAGGCCTCACCGCGCCTCCAGGTCCTGCACCGGACCCGGCCTCACCGCGGCCACGGCTTCAGGCCCTGCACCGGCCTGACCTCAACTGCATCGCACCGTGCCTCACCGCCCCAGACCCGGCACCGCAACAGGCCTCACCGCGGCCATGGCTTCACGCACTGCCCCCGCCGGCCACTGCCCAGGGCCTAGCCACATGATATCGCGGGCTTACCTGGGACGCCTGCCGAATGAGCCTTTCTTTTCCTCACCGGCATGGACTCCGAAGTTCCCTGGGCGCTGGCTGCCTGTCCGGCCCAGGGATTCAATTGCTGGTGAAGTCCGCTTCAGCCGGCCGGCAAGATGGCCACCGCACCATCCTGAGACAGGCGGCAGCCCGACTACAAAAATGGCCTCTGCGGCCGGCCGGAAGAGAAGTACGAACTTACCTGACCGCCGTCCACAGCGCCACCTCCCGGCCGGATGCCGTCACTGCAGCCTGACTACCGGCAACAGCGCCACCGTCAGATCGGCTGGTGTCACTGCAGCCTCACCGCCATCCACAGCGCCACCTTCCGGCCGGATGTACTGGACAGTTTGAACTTTGGACACTGATTCCACTGTGATTTGTCTTTTTACTGTTCATTTTTGTGTTCACTGCATTTCCACACTCGGCCCAGATATTAGTTTGTTTATTTTGTTTAGTTTTTTCCCCCCCATCGTTGTTGGGGGCTGTATTTCACAGGCCACTCTCCCTTAGCTGGTCAAGGAGATGCGACCGTGTCTCTTCTGTCCGGCGGCTTCTGCATCAGTTTCCTCACACCCCTCAGTACTTCAGGATCACCCACGCAGAGCGTCACTGCGCCCGTGGACCCCTCTCTCCCGACCCACGCCCGGGGTGTCCCTGACCTACATGCAGGAGCCTCCCTCGACCATGCTATTCCTTCCTCCAGTTCTGGGGGGCGGGGTCCTGTGGCGTCAGCCTAAACACAGGCCACTTATGCTCGAACCGTCATCAGGAGATATGAGGGTGGGCACATGACGTCATGGGCTAGAGGGAGTGTCCTGGTACTTAAGGTTTCTCACCTCAAGACCTTAGAGCAGTCAACAGGTAGCTGAGCCCGAGAGTACAACCTCGGTCAGCTACAGCAACATTGTAATATGGTTAGTGCATCCGCCTAATGTGTCACTACTGAACAAACAATCGTCCGAACCAACCTGACGTCTCACCTTTATTCACCACGTATGGTGCCGCTACAGTATCGACTTCCGTTGTCGATAGTAAACAATTAGCTCCGCTCCCTTTATTACTCAGAACATAATAGAACGGGACCGGTTCAAAATCAAATATTTAGTACCCATTTACAATATATGTATCCATTTCAATATAACTTCCCATATATAACTAACAATTTTATCTACTAAATGTTTAAACGTTTGATTTTACCGCAGTAATAATCAACTGTTGGTTGAAGGGGTTAACCTGAAACAGGTTCCTGGATCTGAGCCAGGTGCCCACTTCTCCACCTCTCCCCCCAATTATAGATAAAATTGAAACTTGTTAAATTATAGATGTTAGTTCTAAAATCATCCCCTTTCTACAATTCTGATTAACGTCCATTACTATTTCTATGTTAATATTCTATGTTATTATTGTTAAAAATGTTAGATCTATACCATTTAGGTTATTCATTTAATCTCTTAAACAACAGTAATTGCTCTGTCCGCAATCTGCTCTTGAGTTCTTCATTTCAGTGTTTATCTTTTTTCGTTTCGCTTGGAACACAGTATGTCCTTGAGTTAACATTCCACCGATAAGAAGTCTAGACAGAGAACAGGGAGAATTTCTCCATCTTGCAAGTGCTCAGCCACTGCCGGTGAAATAATAAAGATAAAGATTTTTCCATACCATCCATCCCTTCCAACTACTTGTTCTCTTCCGTGATGGTTTGAGCATATTTGTATGCAGTCTCCGGATTTGTGAACGATTTTTGCTGTCCCTTGTAAGAAATTCTCATCTTAGCTGGGTAGTAAACACCATATCTGACATCATTAATTCATTGGAGAGTCTGCTTTGTCTTTGAGAGCTGATTTCGCTTTTGCACAATTTCATAAGGATAGTCCCTGAATAGTTTGATAGATGCATCACCGAACTTCAATGGCACTCCATATTTGATGTTACTCATAACCTCTTCCAGTGCAGAAATGTCCTGAAATTTCACAATAATCTGTTGTGTATATTTTGAACTTGTTTGAGATCTTTGTTTAAATCTCGATACTCGGTGTGCCACTTCAATTTTCGGTTCATCATGGAAATTAAGAGCTTGTTTAATAAAGCCCGCAGCGAACTCCCAAGGGTTCTCACCCACGGCTCCCTCTGGCACTCCAACTATTCTTAGATTTTGGTGTCTCGAACGAGCTTCCAAATCCAGGCATTCACCGCCATATGTCTTGTAGTCAGGTCTTGTTCTGACCTCATTTTCTTCATCTCCTCAGACATTCATGCCATCTCTACCTCCATCTCTCGCATTGTTGACACATATGTAGAGACAGTTTCCTGCACTGCATCAAACTTCTTTGTGGTGTCTTCTTCCCCCTTCTCCATTCTCTCTGATAATTCTTCTCTCGCATCATCAATTTGTTTATTTATGGTGCCAATCGAAACCTGCACCGACTCAATAACTTTATGATTGCCAGCATTCATATTCACCGTCAGCTTTTCCACCATCTCTCCCATCATCTTTTCCATCTGCTTTCCATCCACCTTTTCATCTTTCAGTTCTCTTACCAATTGCTTTAATTACTCAAATTCTTTGTCCTTAGCCATATCTGTCTTTGCTCTTGTAGCCATTTCAGAGAGCACTTCTTCAGGAGCCACTTCAAAAGTAAGTTCTTCAGGCTTCGTCTGGCTTCTCCAGAGATGTTTCGTGACTATTCTTTGAGGACTCTGACCAGTGGACGAATTTAGCATTTAAAGTGCTTTAAACCTCCGTTAAATTCACAGCGCTTTCTGATGACGTCAGCAGCGCGACATTCAGAGGCTCCGGTAAGTTTTTTAAATCGGTCCCGCCCAGTAGAACGGATTTTAACGCGAAAAATCGCAAATTTTCAGGAGCGGATCTATGTGCAGCGTCTGTTACTTGAACATGGCACCACCGGAAGTCAACGTTTTTATATCTGATGTGTAATTAAACTCACACTGAAGGCATATAATAGCAGTAATAAGAAAAATATGGCAAATTGTTTATGTGCCGGAATACTATTCTGTTTGACCTTGCTGCAAATCTCAATAAGCTCAAATATTGCCTATTGCAACTGTTCTTGTCCTGAAGGGAATAGATCACACTGAGCAGCATTGGCTAACAGATCATTGTCTTCCCTAGTTTGAATTAATAACTGCTACTCACATAATCAAATGCCTTGATGGCATTGGTAAAGGTAATATATTATGCTCGTCTTTATTCAGAGCATTTCTCTCACAACTCCATCGCTGAGAAATCCATTATGAACCTCACGGTTCCAAACCTGCACTGGGATTTTGGCAACCATGTTCAACTAATGATTTCTCCAATCCACTCTCAAGTGTAACACAGTCAACTACTCTTTCTACCATATTTAAAAGGGAAATGTCTCAGTATTTGTTACAATCACTCCCTTGTTCCTGCTCAATTTTCACCTTTTGTTTACAGTTTCATTGAAGGGTATTTGTTGTTTTTTTGTCTCCCTTTCTAGGCGAATCTTAAGAAGTTTATGGAGTACATCCAGTATCATCACGTAGAGAAAATTGGTAAAATGTTAGAGAAAGGATTGGATCCGAATTTCCATGATCCTGACAGTGGAGGTGAGGCAATTCTATTATTCTTATATTGAGACAAGTGCCAAACATTTCTGCATTTACTTATCAACAAAGAGAAATTGTAATTCCAGTCTGAACAGTTTGAGTGACATTTCATACCCACGGTCAAATAAGAGACTTCTAGGAATTAAAGATTTTTACAACATTAAACAAAAGGTTTGTTATTTCCTTAATTTTACTTCAGTCTCCAATTATTCTCTCCTTTTTTTCTGCTTCTCTGTCATTGTTCTTTTTCAAAATGTTCTTTCAATTATTTCCTGTCTCGTCTTTTAGAAGCAGCCCACCTGGCTCGGTATTGATTTATTATTGTCGTGTGTATTGAAGTACAACAGAAAAACTTTGGTTAGTGTTCCTTGGAGGTTAGTCATGCCCTGCAGCAGTACATCAGGTAGTGCAAAAGAGAAAATTAATACATAATATAGTGTTGTAGTTATAGACAAAGTGCAGGTGAAAATAATGCTTGGTCCACAAGGAAGTCGATTGGACGATTGGGAATTCATCCCAAGCATATGAGAGGACAGTTCAAGATTCTGATAACAGCAAGGAAGATCCTGTTCTTGAATCTGGTGGTATGTGCTTCTAAGATTATTTATCTTCTGAACCATGGGGAAAGGGGAGCAGAGTGTATGGCTGGATGTGAGTGGTACTTGAATGTATTGGTTGTTATCCTGAAGCAATGTGAATTATAGATGGAGTTAATGGGGGAGGTTGGGCAGAGGTAGGCTGATTTGTATGATGGAAAGGGCTGTGTTCACAACTCTCTGCAATTTCTTACAGTCTTGGGCAGACCAGTTGCCATATCAAGCTGTGATGGGTGCTTTACGTAATGCATCCGTAGAAATTGGTAACAGTCATTGGAAAAATGTTGAATGTCCATAGCTTTCTGAAGAAGTAGAGGCATTGGAGTGTTTTCTTGGTCAGAACATCAATGTGGTTGGACCAGGACAAATTGTTGGTGATATTTACCCGTAGGAACTTGTACATCATACTAGACTTAAGTGGGACCTGTTGGGTCCCAGCATCACACGGGAGGGCTGGTCCCCTGATAAATATTCCACTTCTCCACCAATTCCAATATTGATGGCCAGTGGGGGGGGCTTTCTGGAGCACTAGTATGGGAGTTCACACAGCCATACGTGGTACTTTTACCATTTTTTCTAAAATCAATATGAAGGGCAAACAGGAAGTGGTCAAGATTCGACTTTTAGTTATATGGAAGACAAGGCAAATTTAATTAGGCAAGGCAACTTTAATTAGGCAAGGCAACTTTAATTAGCCAAGGCAACTTTAATTAGCCAAGGCAACTTTAATTAGGCAACGCAACTTTAATTAGGCAAGGTAACTTTAATTAGGCAAGGCAACTTTAATTAGGCAACACAGCTTTAGCATTTCCAAACCATAGGCAACACAGCTTTAGCATTTCCAAACCAAAGGCAACACAGCTTTAGCATTTCCAAACCAAAGGCAACACATCTTTAGCATTCCCAAACTATATTTTCAAACCAGATTAAGGGCACTGACAGGTCAGTAAAACCACTCACAGTTTAGTAGACATGTGTTCAGTATTATTCACAGCTGAGACTGAGAGACATCACCCTCTCACTCCCCCATCTTCCAATATTGATGGCCAGTGGGGGGGGCTTTCTGGAGCACTAGTATGGGAGTTGTGGGCTAAAGGGACTGGTTTCCAGAGGGCTAGTATGGACATTGTGGGCCGAATGGATTCTTGAGCTGGCGGCTCAGTCACTCAAGCCTGTTGTGCTGGCAGCTCGCTCACTCACGGCTGGTGGGCTGGCAGTTGACTCGCAGCTATTCCTTGAAATTCCATTTCAAGCAGGGTGCAAGGCCACCAAATTCAAGTTCAGTTTCTTACCACATCAAGCATGGTGTAAGGCAGGCACGTGCCGTGAGTAATTACTCTGGGTAGGCACTCAGTCCGCTTTAAAAAAAATGTAAACTGCGCATGCGCAGATTGTTCTCCCCGTTAAATAAATAAATAAATAAAAACAGTGACTTATCACAAAGTGCTGGAATCTTCACTCCCTCACCGCTGCCGCAGCTCTCCGGGTACGAAGCCACGGACTGTAGCTGGGGATAGAAGCAGCTCGGGGAGCGGCCACCGGGACCCGACAGCTGAACTGGCCGCCGCTTCAGCACCTTCTGCCGGCCCGCTCACCTTTGGCAGTGCTCTCCTTCTGAACACCTGTCACCTGCCGTTCGTCGACTTCACTCATGTCAGCGACTTCCTGCAAATCCTTAAATTCCCACAGCCGAGTAAACTCAATTGCGCTGTCGGAATTTAAGGACATGAGTGAGGCCAGCGAGCGGCAGGAGAGAGGTTTTTAGATGGAGAGCTGCCAGAGGTGGGCGGGTGGTTCTGGAGCTAAGGTGGCGGCTGGTTCCGCTGTCCGGCCCGGCGGCCGCTCGAGCTACTTCTCTCTCTCTCTCTCTCCCCCCACCCCCCCCCCGGCCTCAGAGCAGTGTCATTTCATGCCCCCCTGCAAGAAACGACGCAAGTGGATGCCCCCGACCCCTCATTCATAACATTTGTGCCCTCCCCGCAACGTTACCCCGGGCCAGACTCCCCAAACGCTGTGAAAGGAGCGCTCCCCCCACTCCGACTCCCACACCCCGGCAAATACGGTATTAAAAAAAATAAATCACAAAATGTACTTACCATATAATTGGGACACGACAAACCATGGCTGAAAACCCCGCCAATAAACTTGCGCTGCGCATGCGCAGTAGACTGATGCGCATGCGCAGTAGACTGATGCGCATGCGCAGGGCTACAAAGGCAGGATTTCTGCTGCCTTCAGCCCCGATTAAAATTGACGGCTTCAGGCAGCGCTGACGGCACGGGGGCTGCACAGAGCTTCCCGTGTCACAAGCGCTGCGGGTGAAAGGCACAGGGAATTATGCCTACCTAAGAGATCAGTCTCTTACATAGGCATAATTCTCCCATGCCTTTACTATTATATTTAATAATTCCCATTTCATAATTTTAGTCAGGGTAGGCAATGCCTACCTTGCCTACCCTGACGGCACGTGCCTGGTGTAAGGTCACCAAATTCAAGTACAGTTTCATACCATTTCAAGCAGGGTGCAAGGCAACTAAAGACAGAGAGTCGTGACCTCTCCATCATGCAGAGACTGAGCCACGCCCATACTTCTGGGTTTTATAGTCCCTCCCCCCTACCACCAGAAGGGGCGTGGCCTTCATGGTGTGAGTGACAGGAGAGAGGATCTCAACATTATTAAAACACTAATAACTCTTATTTTTCATCGATGGGAAAAATCCACGGCACCTAGTGAGTGGAGGGGGAACTGAGTAAGATGGCCAAAAATCACAGCCATACGTGGTACTTTTAGCATTTTTTCTAAAATCAATATCAAGGGCAAACAGAAAGTGGTCAAGATTAGACTTTTAGTTATATGGAAGACAAGGCAACTTTAATTAGGCAAGGCAACTTTAATTAGGCAAGGCAACTTTAATTAGCCAAGGCAACTTTAATTAGGCAAGACAACTTTAATTAGGCAACACAGCTTTAGCATTTCCAAACCATAGGCAACACAGCTTTAGCATTTCCAAACCAAAGGCAACACAGCTTTAGCATTTCCAAACCAAAGGCAACACAGCTTTAGCATTTTCAAGCCAAAGGCAACACATCTTTAGCATTGCCAAACTATATATTTCAAACCAGATTAAGGGCACTGACAGGTCAGTAAAACCACTCAGTTTAGTAGACATGTGTTTAGTATTATTCACAGCTCAGACTGAGAGACATCACCCTCTCGATCCCCCATCTTGCAGAGCTGACTGAGGCACTCAACACTTCCGGGTTTTATAGTCCCTCCGGAAGGGGCGTGGCCTTCAGGAGAGAGAATCTCAACATTTTTTAAACACTAATAACTCTTTTATTTTTCGTCAATGGAACAAATCCTCTTGTCCTGCGCAGCGGAAGGGGACTCTGAGTAAGATGGCCAAAAATCACAGCCGTAAGTGGCAGCATTTGTTCTAAAATCAATATACAGAACAACAGGAAGTGGTCAAGATCAGACTTTTAGTAATATAGATAACGGCTATTTTGGAGTAGAATCTCAATTATTTTATAATGGCTATGTCGTAACAAAAGCACATCAGTTTTATATTCCGGATGTGACATATTTAGGATTGTCATTTGCAATTCAAAAAAAACATAATCTTCAGAGGATGCTTGAAATATTGTGCAAATCATCAAAAGAAAAAATGAAACTAGGCAAACAGGCCATGAATGACCACCATGTACACTGTACCCACCCAACATACTCATTTCATAGCTTTCCATATAACCCATGAATACTCTGCACTGAATAGATTGTGACGCGTTTCGTTTCTAAAAGTAAACTTTTAGCACAGTACCACAGTATGGATGTTGTAAGCAGTTTTGGACACCATATCTGGATGTGTAGGCAATGGAGAGGGTCCAGAGGAGGTGAAGAGAATGATCCCGGGGATACTTGTGTCAATGTTTAAGGAGTGTTTAATGGCTCTGGACCTGTACTCACTATAGTTTAGGAGGATGAGTGGGAGATCTCACTGTAACCTAGATAGTTGAAAATGAAAAGCCTAGATGGAGTGGATTTGGAGAGGATTTCCCTGTAGCGGGTGAGTCCAGGACCAGAAGATACAGCTTCAGAATAAACGGATGTACCTTTACAATGGAAAGGAGAAGGAATTTCTCAATTATTCAACGATTATTGTCACATGTACCTAAATTATGCTCTTGAGACGCCCCTTCGCTCTTGACAATCCACCTTGTTCTCGATGCTCCACCTCGCTCTCGATGGTCCTTACTCACTCTCGGCAGTGTGGGTCCCATCAACGCCAGTGGCTCTGGGCCGAGTTCAGAATGTGCATGACCGATGTGCCGAATGACCTAATTCTGTCATGGATTCCACTCACATGTATTTTACTCATTTTACAGGATATGGATTTCACTGCTGAGAAGTTCTAGTATTTAGATGCAGTGATGATGAATGAATAGCATTATCCTTCTATGTCGGTATCGGTGAGACATATAAGGAAACTTGCAACATGTTCACATGCCTGGTGTCCTTACTATCATGATGTGGAACAGCAATGGCAGGAATTTCTGGGAATAACCCGGAAGATGCAGAATCATATCTTTCCAAAGAGGAAGTAAAATTCTAGGGGGAGAAAGGGGTGACAAGGACACTATATAAAACTAAAAGAGAAGGTGTTTTTAAGAAGGAATCTTTTAAGCAACAACAGAAAGTAACTAAAAAGGCAATACGGGAAGAAAAGATGAAATACGCTGGTAAGCTAGACAATAATGTAAATGAGGTCAGCAAGAGTTTCTTCAGTTATATAAAGAGTAAGAAAAAAGCAAGAGTGGAAGTTTGGCTGCTGGAGAATGATGCAGGAGAAGTGATAACGGGAAATAAAGAAATGGCAGAGGAAGGAGTTGAGTGACATTTTTGCAACGGTCTTCACAGTTAAAGACACCAGCAACGTGCCTGAACTTAAGAGTCAGGGGGTGGAAGTTAGTGGAGCGGCTTTTTCTAGGGAGAAGGTGCTTGGGTAGCTGAAAGGGCTGAAGGTGGATATGTCACCTGGACTAGATGGACTGCATTCTAGGGTTCTGAAAGAGGTGGCTTTAGAGATTGTGGAGGCATTGACAGTGATATTTCAAGAATCTCTAGAGTCAGGAGTGGTTCTAGGTTATTGGAAAATGACCAATATTACCCCACTGCACAAGAAGGGAGCATGCAGAATAGTGGGAACTACTATTTCGGCCGGTTAGTCTGACTTCGGTAGTTGGTAAGATTTTAGAGTCCACTAGACCAAGGGAAGCCGTTGGGTCCCGTCCCCTCAACGCGGGGTTGCGGGGGGTGGGGGGCATGTGTGGAGGGGACGGGACCCAACGGGTCCCCCTTGGTCCAGTAATTAATAAAACTCTTTTCGTTAGTTTGTTACAAAATCCTATTACAAATCTCAAATTGTGGAGTACAGAGGCAAATAAATAAATTATGGGTCTTTGTCCCAAACATTATGGAGGGCACTGTAGATCAGCCATGATTGCATGGCGGAGTAGACTTGATGGGCCTAATGGCCTACTTCTACTCTTATCACATGACCTTATGACCTTATGAGGTTAAAGCTTGCAGGATTCAAATGTACTCCCTAAAGGTGTTGCTGCAATGCATTTTGTGGGCATTGCATGTCACAGCTATGGTACGCTGCTGGTGTATAGAATAAATGTTTAGAGCAGAGTGTATAGTGTTAAATAAAGGACTTGCATTGTTCTTTGTGATGTTAATTTCTAGAGGGTTGGTAGAGCTGGAGTCATCCAACATAGTGAAGAATAATCCATCACACTTTTTATATGTGCCTTATAGGTGGTGGAAATGTTTGTGCTGTTAAGAAAGTAGACACAAAAAGCTGGAGTAACTCAGCGGGTTAGACAGCATCTCTGATAAAAGGAATAGGAGACCCTTCATCAGGAAATATCATTCCTTGGAGAAAAGGTTTTCTTCAACCTTCTCTGGTCACCACAACATTTATGTTACCAGTCTAGTTCAGTTTCTGTTAATGTTATTCCCTGGGATATTAATGCAGCCGCCAACTATTTCAGTATCTTGAGATTTACAAATGGAAATTTATTTAGATAACAACAAACAGCCTAATTTCTCAGTTTATTTGTGCGCTACAATGCTGAGAACTATATTCTGCATTCTGCATCAGAGTGCTCTACCTATTCCATCTGAGTTTGACTTTATTGTATTTATGTACAGTAGTATCTAATTTGATTTGACTCCCATGATTTTGTTAGGTGACATGGTTCCAGGACTCCTGCACAATCATGTTGAAACAATGGCAGTTTCTTTCCCAGTCAGGATGGTGTGTGACCTGGAGGAGAATCTGCATGTACACGACGTTCTGATCCTTTTTGGTGGTAAAGGATGCGGGTTTGGTACATGCTCTATTCAAGAAGGGCTGCAGGGAAAATGCTAGGAACTATAGGCCAGTGAGCTTAACATTTGCATTCGGGAAATTACTAAAGACTATTCTGAGGGATAGGATATACAGGCATTTAGTTGGACAAGGGCAGATTAGGGATATTCAGCACGGTTTTGTACGTGGGTGTCTCACAAATCTAATTTAGTTTTTTGAAGACATGACCAAAAACATCGCGAGGGCATAGCTGTCGATGTATATATATGGTCTTCAGCAAAGCATTCAACAACGTTCAGCATAGTAGGCTCCTCTGGAAGGTTAAATCACGTGGGATCCAAGGAGAGATCGCTGAATGGATAGAAAATTGGCTTCATAGAAGGAAGCAGCGGGTGATGGTGGAAGGTAACTTCTCGGACTGGAGGCCTGTGACAAGTGGTGTGCCTCGACTTCCGGTGGCGCTATGGAGGGCTAGGGAGCCACGCCAGCCAGCTCCTCCTGAAAAACGTTGAATTTACCGGGGAGAAAACGCCTACCTGCTGCCTGCTGCTTCAGTACCGGCTGCCATGAGTGACGTCATCAGGCGCGCGACTTACAATGCCTATGCAGCGCAGCCCCCCTTCTGAAAAAACGAAATCCCGACTTACAAGACTTAAACCGGCAGAACCAGAACAAGGCCTGATGGAAGCCTCGGGAGCGGGTAGGACACTATCCCAAGAAGATGTGTCGAAAAAAGCAAAGAAAAAAACTGAAGGTGAGGAACTCAGAAATTTTATTTCACAAGAAATTGCAGAACTGAAGGATGAACTTGGAAAAGAACTTGTTAAAACTAATGAAGAATTAAAGAAAATGAATTTTAAAGAAGAAGTAAAAAAGATCAAGGAGGAGATGAAGGAGTTAAAATTTGAAATTAACTCCAAGGTTGTGGAATTATCTGAAAAATTGAAGAAGGAAATTGCCGCAGTACTGGTTGATCAGGCTAAAACTACAACAAATGAAATAGATTTTAAAATCAGTAAGCTGACAACTGAAATAGAAGAAAAGATGGAACCAGTGGAAGAGACGCTGAATCAACAGTCGACAGCCATAAAGAGCCTTGAGGAGATAGCCGAAGCAAGTGCTCAAACTATGAAAACACTCATCACAGAAAATCAACGTCTAACTGCACTGCTGGGCAAAATAACTGATAAATGTACTGAATTGGAAGGCCGCCAAAGAAGACAAAACCTGAGAATTGTGGGTATTAGAGAAGGGAGAGAGGTGAACCAAGGTGCCAGAGAATTTACTGCAAATTTATTGCAAAAAGTTTTGTCTCTGGATCATAAGCCTTTACTTGCTCGAGCTCATAGAGTGATGAGACGTTAGACACGACCCGACGCTCCTCCAAGGCAAATGATAATAAAAGTTCAATATGATCATGTTCTGGAGGAGATGATGGCAAAAGTTGTAAGAAGCAGAAATCTTACATATGAAGGTGATAAGATTAGTATTTATCGAGACTACCCAGCAGAGGTCTCCAGGAAAAGAAACGCGTTTAAGGAGACTAAAAGAATCTTGAAGGAAGTAAAGAATTTGAAGTATGGTATAAGGTACCCAGCTACCTTAAGAGTTACCCACAACCAGAAAGAATATTTTTTCACCAATCCTGCGGACGCACTGGACTTTGCCCAGAAGACTAAAGAGAGTGAGGAAGATTGAATAATATCTTTGAAATTCACTAACACCAAGGAATAAACTGACTTTGCCAGATTGGATGGAACAAAGGACTTGTTTAAGGAGGCTGGAGAGAGAAGCGGATTGGAAACTCTCCTATGGATACTAACATTTAGAATAGTAGCACTACTAATACAAATAACTAATAAATACTAACAATGCGCAGTGTTACTATTAACCATAGTAATATAATTATCATTAATGACTAATATTTAATTATAACTGAATTATCTAGAATTAGATAAATAATAATTATAATTGTGTAGAATATATAGTGAGATTTCATTCGTCCTTTTTCTCCCCCTTTTTTTTAATCTCCTTCCTTTCCCCTATAGGGTGTTTTCTGATTCCCTTCTTTTTTTTAAAATTATTGTAGTTACTTAATATGTTTTAAATAAATGTATCTTCACATTCCTGACTAATGGAATTTGTATACTCCAGAATTTAATATCCCCGGTAAGAGACTGTTACGGTATAATAATCTTAAGAAATTAAGGAGCTGATAAGTTTTTCAACATCAACGACGGAAGTCTGTAGATATCTAGCCATGTTAGAATGGCTTTCACTGACTACACTAATTCTAGATGTAGTTTTTTCAATCTTTACACACATTACTAACCTCTTTATCTATCCTTTTTTTGGTTATATTATAATCTATCTTTATTATTTTAAATATGAATGGAGTTATAAATATATTCAAAGGAGATATATACGTGAGAGACATTCAAGGGTCTCGAAATTCGTCTATTTGCAGTTCGGGTGTAAGGTCGGGTCTGTCGAACTGAACCATTTGCTCTATTATAGACCCCCCTAAATAAAAGATGCAAGACTTAAACGCGAATATGGGGAACGAAGGAATAACATTTGTAGTTAGAACGTTAAAGGCATTAACGAACCAGTAAAGAGAGGTAAAGTATTGGCACATTTAAAAGCACTTAAAATAGATGTAGCTTTTATCCAAGAGACACATCTAAAAAAAGATGCAGAGCATAGATTGAAAGCTAAATGGATAGATAAAGTATACCATTCCTCCTTTACACATAAATCTAGAGGTGTAGCAATATTATTCCGTAAAGGCACTGTATTTAAGCACACATCAACAATAAACGACAGTGAAGGCAGATATATTATTGTAATAGGAGAATTAAATGCACAAAAATGATTTTTGTCAATATTTATGGACCAAACTTTGACAACCCATTGTTCTTCAAGAAAATATTTAATACTATCCCGGAATTAACACAACACAATTTAATAATTGGAGGAGATTGAAATTGTAGCCTTGATCCTTATCTAAATAGATCATCAAAGCAATGGAAAACTAAATCGCATTCAAGTGATTTTCTGAATGCATATATAGATACTAGTAATATTAAAGACGTTTGGAGAATAGAAAACCCAACTGGACGAGAATACTCATTTTATTCACATGTATATAAAACATATTCAAGAATAGACTACTTTCTGGTAGACTCCAAACTTATTTCACTCACTTATAATTCAAAATACCATAATATTACAATCTCAGATCATGCACCTTTAACATTTAAGATCAAAATAAATGGTAAAATGGAAAAACAGAGACAGTGGAGACTTAACCCACAAATTTTAAAGGACAAAGCAACTCAGAAATATATTACAGAACAGATTAAGATCTTTTTTGAAATAAACGATAAACCGGAAATATCTTCTTCTCTATTATGGAAAACTTTTAAAGCATTTACTCGTGGAATTATGATTTCTTCTCAAGCATTTTTTAACAAAGAGAATCGGAGGGAACAACAGACATTGGAAAAGGAGATTAAACAATTAGATACAGAGAACGCTGTTAACCCAACTATGATAAAACATAATAAAATTGCTGTATTGAAATATAAATTAAATAAAATATATTCAGATCAAGTGGTAAAACTCTATCAATATACCAAACAATTACAATTTGAATTTGGAGATAAACCCCAAAAATTATTGCCCGTCAATTACGGAAACTGGAGGGAGAAAAAATAATTCATAGGATTAAATCACGTAATGGCGAGCTGCTAGTAAATCCTAGAGATATTAATGAGAGATTTTTGCAATATTATAAAAACTTATATTCAGTTAAAACGGCAGAAAACCGGATAGGAGTAGAAGCATTTAAAAAAAAATGTAAATTAAGGGGGTTGGATTTAGAAAATATAGAATCATTAAATGCTGAAATAACAGTAAAAGAAATCGAAGAATCTATTAAATCATTAAAAAATGGTAAAACTCCTGGACTAGATGGTATTGGTTCGGAATTTTACAAAACATTCTATGATTTGATTACACCACGTTTAAAGACACTTTATGAACACATTTATACCCAACAGAAATTACCAGAAACGTTAAATGAATCTATTATAACGCTTATATCAAAAATAGATAAAGATCTGGATGACCCAGGATCATATAGAGCTATAGCTCTTTTAAACACTGATCAAAAAATACTAACTAAGATATTAGCACAAAGACTAAGCTCAGTGATTAACAAATTAATTCATCCGTTTCAAACAGGATTTATACCAAAACTATATTCTTCATATAATTTGAGACGATTATTCAATATTATATATTCGAAAAGAGGCAATAATAAAGACCTAGTAATTATTTCATTAGATGCGGAGAAGGCCTTTGACCAAGTGGAATGGCCTTATCTGTTTTCGGTTATGGAAACTTTTAAGTTGGGAGAGAAGTTTATATCATGGGTTAAATTATTATATGCGAATCCAACAGCTAGAATAGTAACAAATCAAATGTTATCAACTAAATTTAATTTATCCCGGGGCTGTAGACAAGGTTGTCCCTTATCCCCACTACTGTTCGCACTTGCAATTGAACCATTAGCTCAAAGCGTAAGATTACATCCTGAAATATATGGGTACGAAACTAGAGAAACTGAAAATAAAATCTCCTTATATGCTGATGATGTTTTACTTTATATTACAAAACCGGAAATTAGTATTTTAAATTTATTAAACTTAATAACTGAATTTGGTTCGTTTTCAGGATATAGTATTAATTGGAATAAAAGTGAACTTGTGCCAATAAAGGTAAATAATCTACATACATTACAACAATATCCTTTTAAGATAGCAAAAGAAAAAATAAAATATCTCGGAATTCAAGTAACAAAAAGATATGATTCTTTATTTAAAGCTAATTTCCCACCATTACTGAATAAACTAAATAAGAATATTTTATATTGGAAAACATTACCTATCTCAATGTTAGGTAGAATTAATGCAATAAAAATGATTTTTCTTCCACAAATACTATATCTTTTCCAACTGATACCAATATACCTTCCTAAAATTTTTTTTTAAAAAGTTGACTCTATAGTTACCAATTTTATCTGGGAATATAAGAGTCATAGAATAAATAAAAAACACTTATGTAAATCAAAAATAAATGGAGGTCTAGCATTACCAAACTTTATGTTTTATTACTGGGCAGTTAGTATTAAAAATATGAATTTTTGGCTGGATGAATTAGATAAACAACTAAATTGGTTAAAAATGGAAAAAGAAGATTGTACACCTTTTGACATTAGTACGATTTTATTCGCCAATGCTAAACTAGCTAAGAAAACCTATAAAGAAAACCCTATAATAGAGAGTGGGATACGTATTTGGAAACAACTTAAGAAAACATTAAAATTGGAATGTATACCACTAGCTCTCTCCATTGTAAACAATGTCACATTTAAACCTTCAATGATGGATAAAGGTTTTTCACAATGGAAAAATTATGGAATTAATAGGATGGGTGATCTTTACAGGGAAAACTCCTTTCTTTCATTTCAAGAACTACAACAAATTTATGGATGACATTCAAATGATTATTTTAGATATTTACAAATCAGAGACTATGTAAAATCACACACACAGGAAATTAGAAATAGAAAGGCAGAAGTTTTAGATGAATGTCTCAATAAACATCCAAATACAGAAACATTGATATCATATATTTATAATATTTTATTAGAAAATGATGTACCAATGACAGAAACATATAGGCAATCATAGGAAAACGAATTAGGTCAAACAATTAGACCAGAAATATGGAATGAAAGTTTACAAAATATACATAATTGTTCGTTAAATGCTAGACACATCTTGATACAATTTAAAGTACTACATAGATTACATTATTCCAAATCAAAATTACATAGAATTTTTTTCAAATATACCAGCCATATGTGATAAATGTCAATATTTAGAAGCTAATCTAACACATTCATTTACAAACTGTATAAAAATTATGACCTTTTGGGCAGAAATTTTTAAGATAATCTCGAATGTTGTTAATACAAATTTGCTACCTGACTCAAAATTAATAATATTAGGAATATTAGAAACAGATCAATTAATAACAATAAATCAAAGAATTTTTATTGATTACAGTTTAATAATTGGGAAAAAACATATTGAAATTTTGGAAGGGTCCTACATCCCCCACAATTAAAATGTGGATCACTGAAATGTCGGAGACACTTAATTTTGAAAGATTAAGACTTGTCCTTCGGGGCAAGTTGGATCAATTCAGAGGGATATGGTCTCGATTTATTGAATATTTAAAGGGTCAAAGTGGTTCGGTGCGAGAACCTGACTGATGCCTGAACGAAGAAATAGACAAAGATTTACATATAATAACCCATGATATATCTCCAATGATGTACAAACTGCTTAATACTTCATTCATTTTTCTGAATTTCTATCTTTATTTTATTTTTCTCTTATATTTTCTATCTATATAAAAAATGAAAAATTCATAGAAGTACAAATTAGAAATAACTGTTAATATTAATAATATTAAGAATGTATATGACATGTATATTTTTATTTTGATATGTGCTTCTAATAAAAATATTTAACAAAGAAAAAACAAGTGGTGTGCCTCAGGGTTCAGTGCTGGGCCCGTTACTGTTTTTCATCTATATCAATGATTTGGATGAGAACATACATGGCAAGATTAGCAAGTTTCCTGATGGTACAAAAGTGGATGGTTTTGCAAATAGTGAAGATGGTTGTGAAAAATTGTAGCAGGATCATTATTGATTGGCCAGGTTGGATGAGGAATGGTTGATGGAATTTAATACAGAGAAATATGAGATGTTACATTTTGATGTCTAACATATGCAGGACCTACACAGTGAATGATGGGGCTCTGGGGAGTGTAGTAGAGCCGAGGGATCTAGAAGTGCAGGTGCATGGTCAGAATATTGAATATGGAAGTTGGCAGATCATGTTGCAGTTGTATAAGACGTTGGTGAGGCCGCATTTAGTGTATTGTGTTCGGTTCTGGGCACCATGTTATAGGAGTGATGTTGTCAAGCTGGAAAGGATGCAAAGAAGATTTACGAGTATGTTGCCAGGACTATAGGGTCTACGCTATAGGGAGAGGTTGAATCTGCTGGGACCCTATTCCTTGGAGCACAAGAGGATGAGGGGTGATCTTATAGAGGTGTATGAAATCATGAGAGGAATAGATGCACAGAATCTCTTGCCTAAAGTGGATGAATCGAGGACTAGAGGACATGGGTTTAAGGTGGTAGGAAAAGATTTAATAGGAATCTGAGGGATAACTTTTTCACACAACGGGTGGTCGGTTGAAAAATTGTAGCAGGATCATATGGAACAAGCTGCCATAGGAGGTAGTTGAGGCTGCAACTATCCCAACATTTAAGAAACAGTTAGACAGGTATATGAATAGGCCAAGTTTGGAGGGATACGGACCAAATGCGGGAAGGTGGGACTAGTGTAGCTGGGACATGTTGGCCGGTGTGGGCAAGATGGGCCGAAGGGCCTGTTTCCACTTTGTATCACTCTATGACTCTCTGACTCTATGTTACCAGAATGGCCAAGGTAAAAAGGTGACACGCCCACCTGCATCCAAATTACAATAGTTTGGGTAAACCAAACAAATTGAGATAGGATTAAAATTTAATTTCATGAATTTTTTGAGGGAGATAAAGAAAATTAATTAACACAAAATTTATATTTTTTTATAATTTGCAATTCTTGACGCATGCGCAGATGTTGCAGCTTTGCATTACGGACATCAAAATATTGACCTTTGTTTAGGAGCACAACGCCCCAAAGATATTTTCTAGATGATTCACACCGCAGCGACAAAGCAATGATAAGCAAATTAGGTTATGTTATTCCCTGGGATGTTGGTGCAAATATAACAAAATGGGAAATTAATATTTAATGTAGTGGATAGGTTACCAGTTCAATAGACTACTTTGTCCTGGATGGTGTCAAGCTTTTAAAGTATTGTTTCAGCTGTACGTATCCAGTCAAGTAATGAGTATTACATCACCAGGGGGCGCCGTCCTGTACGGGTATGGCTGCCCAGCATGCAGCTGTCTGTTTTTTCTCTCTTTTTAAAATTTTTTGTTAGTTGAGTTTTATTGTTTTATGAGTCCTAACCTTTTATATGTGGGGGTGGGGGGGGGGAAGGGGGAAACTGCTTTCTAGGGTCCCAACCTGGTCGGAGAGGCAGCTTTTCTCCGGGTTGCACCGTCGACCCGTCCTCGCGGCCTATCAGCGGGCATGGAGCGGCGTTTCCGGGGGGGACCGCCCAGAACCACAGCTTCGGCAGAGGCGCAGCGCTGGAGCGCCATCGCGGAGTGGAGCAGGCGATGCCTGCCCGGGTCGCTGTGCTGGAGCTCCGGTGAGCTGAAGACCGCAGGTGAACTTCGTGGAGCTGCGGGACTGTGGGGCGGTGGCGCTGAAGTTCAACTTTAACGTCGGGGGCCTGGGATCACTCGGCGAAATCACCAGTTGTGGAACTCCATTCAGCGCGGCCTGTTGGCGTCGGAAGTCGCGGTCTCCAGCAAAGAAGCAGCCTTTACAGGCACCCCGAGCCGCTGAGAGGGTTCTCCCGACGCCGGAGCACCATCACCTGGCGAAGAAGGGCCTGTAACATCGGCCCCCATAGCAGTGACTGCGGAGGCCTCAATAGGCCCGACTATGGGTGGACAAGGGGATGGGGACTGGACTTTGTGCCTTCTCTCACAGTGGGAACCATTGTGGATGTTTTTTATGTTTATTGTTAAATTCTTTAATGTTGTGTCTTATCTTTATCTGTGTGTTGCATGGCAAGACAAATTTCATTACACCCAATTGGTGTATGTTAGAATAAATGTCCTTTGTCCTTTGTCCTTTGTCCTTTGACATTGCAGACTTATGCTTTGTTGATGATGGAAAAATCATAGCATGTCAGGAGGCAAATCACTCACTGAAGGAAGCCCAGTCTCTAACAATTCCAGTTGAATCTGACAAGTCGTTGATTTTCTGATCAGAGATTCAACTTGGATGCCATATCCCATCTGAAAGTGGTTTCAAGAGTCAAGAGAGTCAAGAATATTTAATTATCATGGAACAATGAAATTCTTACTTGCTGTGGTTTTGCAGGTCTATTGCTACAATAACACAACAAACAAGGGTGGCACAGCTTGTAGTGCTGCTGTCCTACAGTATTAGGGACCCAGGTTTGACCTGACCTTGGGTGCCGCCCTGTGTGGAATTATTGTGACTGGGTTTCCACTAGATTTTATGGTTTCTTGCCACATCCCAAAGACGTATGGATTGATAGGTTAATAGGCCTCTGTAAATTGCATCTAGTGTGCAGGGAGTAGAGGTGAAAATTGAGTAACATTGAACTAGTGAATGCATAATTGATCATCGGCATGGACTTGATGGGATGAACGGTTTGCTCCCATGATGTATCTTTCAGTCAATCAATCAATAACATATTCTTAGTTGTGAGAGGAACACGACCCGCAGCTCAACGTTCCGGGGCTTAGATGTTTCTATCGTGAAAGAGGAGGGAGGATAAAGAGGTCAAGGAGTCGCTCTACTAATCAAGGAGAATTTCACGGCAGCACTCAGATAGGACAATCTAGAGGGTGAGATACAACAATCTGAAATGAGAATGGTGTAATCAGCACCCTCCATAGCCAGCAGGAAATAGAGCAACAGAAATGTAGACAGCTTACAGAAAGATGCAAAATGAACAGGGTTGTTGAGGTAGACAACGTTAACTTCCCCAATATTGTGCAACAGGCTTTGACAGAGCAGAGTTTGTTAAGAATATTCAAGACGGCTTCTGAAAACATTATGTGGACAGTCCTATTCAAGGATGGATCATACTAGACGTGGTATTGAGGAATGAGCCAGGCCAAGTGAATGGTGCTTCAGTGGAAGAGGATTTTGGGGATAGTGATCAGAACTCCACAGGTGTTAAGACTATTTCAAATAGAGATAACTCTGGACCTGGGGGGGAGGTACTAAATTGGAGTATTGCAGATTGCAATATTATTATGCAGAAGCAAGGGAGAGTAAATTGGGAGCAGTTGTTGCTGGGAAGAATGAATCAGACATGTGGGAGTCGTTGAAAGGGCAATTGACCATAGTTCAGTGCTGGCATGTTCCAGTAAGGAGGAAAGTTAGGGCTGGCATGGTCTGGTGGGTTTATATGACCAAAGAGGTAATAATCTTGGTCAAAAAATAAGGAAGTGTGTGGCTTAAGAAAATGAAATCATACAGAGCCTTTGAGGAACATTTAAAAAAAAAGAAAGAACCAAAGCAGGAGATTAGAAGAGCCAAAATGAGTTTTGAAATTATTTGATGAGTTGGATTAAAGAAAATGCCAAGGCTTTTTGTACCTATACTGAAAGCAAGACAGCATTCATTGAGAAAGTAGGATCATTCAAGGATAAAGGGAGAAATTGTACTTGGAATCAAGAACACAAAGAAGGGTCTCGATCCAAAATGTCACCAAAACATACTCTCCAGGGATGCTGCATGACCCAGCACTTAGTGTCCACAGGAAACTGTAATTAGTCAGATTCCTGGTTTCTGTGGATCGGGCATTCCTAGATCTGGGAGCATGCAGTGTAGCAATTGTATTGGATAGCTTAATTCCTTCTGCACTATTATGTACATCCTATCTACCTTCATATCTATACATTTAAATAATGTGCTTCTCATAGACGTGTGCATCCCCACCCTTGCATGGACGTTAGCCATTTCTTCCTGTACTCATTGTACACTGCCCTTTTAATCTTCTGGAGAAAAATGGTGGATCATTTATAGCTGTATCAGCAATAAATTTATGAGAACTCTTGGTCATTGACTTAATATTATAGTCTGCATAAATTACATTAATACATTTATTTTTGGTTTTGATTTTGAGAGAATAATTTACTGATCTAATTCTCATATTATCTGTTACTACTATCAGAATGTCCATTAACGTTGGCTGCACAATTGGAGAGCACGTCTGAAATCATCAAGTTGCTGAAAAATGGGGGAGCTCATTTGGATTTTAGGACCCGGGATGGATTAACAGCTTTACACAAGGCCGTACGATGTCAGAATCATACAGCACTAATAGTAAGTAGATCATTCTCTACTACACCAAATGCAGAATGCAATAAAATCAAATGCTAATGGTAATAATGAGCAAAGATCCCCAATCTTGCTTTCCATCTCAATCTGAAACACGTTTGATGCATCAGCATCAGCTTCGGCCCAACCCATTCATGCTGACCAAGTTGCCATTCTGAGCTAGTTCCATTTGTCTGCATTTTACCCATAGCCCTCTAAACCCTTCCTATCCATTTATCTGTCCAAATGTCATACACTTGTCAGATTAAAATTTCAGTTGCCATTCTTTGTTCCACCTGAGCTGATCTAAATCTTGTTGTAAACATAGATATCTTTCCTCATTGTCTACTATATCAATTTTGGTGTAATCTACAAATTAACCAACAATTTGTGCCTTTCATCTGTTCATTCCCCTAATATTTTGCAACCCAGCGAAATTGTCCCTTAATCCTCAAAATTGCATGTAATGCAATCCTAATTTTAGTTGTCTGACTTCCATTGGAGTCCAGCAATCATTGTAGTAAATTTCTGCCTGTATCCTATCCATGATGTGGAGAATTGAAAACAAGCAAGTGGTTACTTTCTAATCCTTCCCTTGACATTTAATGGACTGAATAATGCTCACTTGAACCACTTGAACCAGTTGATCCTTTTAGGTATATGATGTCCAGTAGGTCTCCTGCTGTTCTGCCAGTAAGCTCGCCATTAAACTATGTTGTTCACAAAAGAAAGTTGCTGCTTGGCATAAGTGTTGGCTAGAAATGTGAAACTAAGCACAGTGTTAGCTAAAACATGCATGGACTGAAGGAGCTGGATTGGTGCACTATACTTCTTATAGTCGTGACTCAGAAATGATGCATGTGTGAAGGGTGTGTCGGTATGTGTACGTGAGACACACTGATAGCATTCTGATGAGCCTAAAGGTAATGGATTTGATCACTACCCAAGATCTTGTGCCCATTTTTGAGTCTGACTCCGTGGTGCAGTATTGAAGAATGGCTGCACTCTCGGAACTGTCATCATTCAAATTAGATAATAAACAGGGCTTTGCCTCTCACAATTGGAATTGTCAGGTCCCAAACGGTATTCAGCGAAAAGTTGGGGAATTGTTCCTGTTGTCCAGGCAATATTGATCATAGTCAACCCGCAAAATAGATAATATCTTATAGACTTTTCAGCCTTGAAGCCTTTCCCAAATTTTCTTTTGGATACGAAAAAATGTGTAATTTTCAAAGCTGAAGCTTACTTTTGGCCTAAAAGGTAACAGAGTTCCAGAATACTTCTATCCGTTCTGTGAAAGAATGCTTGTTGATGTTACTCTTAAACAGCATACTTAGAATTTTAAGATTGTGGTCCTTCTTTATGGAATACTTCAATGGAAGAAATTGTTTTTCTGAATCTTCTCTGTTTACTTCTTGGCTGTCATTTTTTTAATGTTATAAAATAATCACTCTGTATTGTTTGCACTTCTCTCACCATTAATGGAATTTTGCCTATTGTAATAACTGCATTGTGTACATCCTGAAATAATCATTCTCTATGACTGTATATTGTATGTTGGTACATTCCTTTAGCAACCATCTTTTCTGTTTCTTTTATACAGACCCTATTAGATCTGGGTGCTTCTCCAGATTACAAGGACAGCCGGGGGTTAACACCTTTGTACCATAGTTCAATGGTGGGAGGAGACCCTTATTGTTGTGAACTGATTCTGCATGACCGTGCCAATGTGGGTTGTATGGATGAAAATGGCTGGCAGGAAATCCATCAGGTAAAACTATCTTTTGGCAAATGGCTGGCAGGGGACAGAGTGTACTGACTTGAACAAGGACACTATTACATGAATGAGTGATGTAATAATAGCTGGGAATTATTGAATGTAACCTGTTCATTCCCCTTGATTTCTCATAGCAGGAGCTCATCAATTTTGCTGGGGCTGTGGAACTGGGAGGGAGCTATACTTTTTTACCAAATGCTAATTGACCAATTTAGGTGGAGCATTCTGGAAGCAACTGAACTACCCTATGCAAATTTCAGCCATTATCAATGTTCTGATATACATCCAACATGCCTTGCACGGAATTGCAATAACAAATAGTGAGGCTTCATTGTTCACTGTCTTCAAGATCTTATGGCAACAAAGCAGCTGAAATGCATCATGCCTTTATGACACACTGAAAAAGCTGTGAGGAAGTTGGTAACTTCTTTCTATGCAATCCAAACTAAGATTCTGGAATCAATCTTGAGAGCTCTCATTCAGGAGTAGCCATCTATCAGAGGTTATCTAAACATTCCACATAATTCTATGCCCAACCCAAACCAAAGCTCAGAAATGAAAGGCCATCAAACTGAGCAGGGAAGCTGTTGGAGAGGATTCTTTGTGATAGATTTACTCCCATTTGGGAATGGGCTAATCATTGACAGTCAGCATAGTTTGTCATGCAGCAGGTAATCTAACTAATTGATCCAGTTTTCAAAGGATGTGTCAAAGGTGATATATGAGGATAGGGTGATGGATATTGTCTATATGCATTTCAGTAAGGCATTTGATAAAGTCCCCTCTTGAGAGGCTGATCCACAAGATTAAGATACAAGGGATTCATGGTGACTTGTATGGATTCAGAATTGATTAACATAGAAGCAAAACGGTTGTGGTGGAAGAGTTTTATTCTGGCTGGAGGGCTGAGATTAATGGAGTTCCGCAGGGATCTGTGCTGGGTTCTCTGTCATTTGTGATGTGTATAAATGTCTTGGATGTAAAGACAGATGTGTTGGTGAGTAAGTTTGTAGACAACACCAAAAAGGCTGGAGTCACGAACTGAGGAAGGCTGTTCAAAGTATACAGGATCAACTGCAGAAATACAGTATATGGATCAACTGCAGAAATAAGCAGCAGGTGGAATTTAATCTGAACAAGTATGAGTTTTGCACTTTGAAAGGTTATTATAATGTGGAAGTATAAAGTTTAATGCACAACCTGAACAGCATTGTTGTGCAGAGGGATCTTGGATTCTAGGTCCATAGCTCCTTGCCAGTGGCTACACAAGTAGATTGAATAATAAAGAAGGTGTATAGTATGCTTGTCTTCATTGGTCGGGCATTGATATCATGGCAGGAAGTCATGATGCAGCTCTATAAGACTTTAGTTAGGTTGTTTTTGGAGTATTGCATACTGTTCTGGTTCCCCCATTACAGGAAGGATGTGGACACTTTGGAGAGGTTGCAGAAAAGGTTTACCAGAATGCTGAAGATGGACACAAAGCGCAGTAGTAACTCAGCGGTTCAGGCAGCATCACTGGAGAAAAAGGATGGGTGACGTTTTGGTCAGAACCCTTCTTCAAACTTTACCAGAATGCTGTCCGAATTAGTTGGTATTAGCTACAAGGAGAGGCTGGATGAACTTAGAAACATAGAAACATGGAAAATAGGCACAGGAGTAGGCCATTCAGCCCTTCGAGCCAGCACCCCCATTCAATATGATCATGGCTGATCATCCAAAATCAGTACCCCTTTCCTGCTTTCTCCTCATATCCCTTGATTCCGTTCGCCCTGAAAGCTATATCTAACTCTCTTGAATTCATCCAGTGAATTGGCCTCCACTACCTTCTGTGGTGGAGAATTCCACAGATTCAAAACTCTGGGTGGAAAAGGATCTTCCTCATCTCAGTCCTAAATGGCCTACCCCTTATTCTTAAACTGTGAACCCTGGTTCTGGACTCCCCCAACATCAGGACCATTTTTCCTGCATCTAACCAGTCCAATCCCTTAAGAATATTATATGTTTCGATAAGATCCCCTCTCATCCTTCTAAATTTCAGTGAATATCAGCCCAGTCAATCCATTCTTTCATCATATGTCAGTCCTGCCTCCCCGAGAATTAACTTGGTGAACCTACGCTGCACTCCCTCAATAGCAAGAACATCCTTCCTCAAATATCGATACCAAAACTAAACACAATACTCTAGGTATGGTCTCATCAGGACCCTGTACACTGCAGTAGGACCTCCTTGCTCCTATACTCAAATTCTCTCGCAATGAAGGCCAACATGCCATTAGTTTTCTTCTCTGCTGCTGTACCTGCATGCTTACTTTCAGTGACTGATGTACAAGCACACCCAGGTCTCATTGCACCTCCCCTTTTCCTAATCTGACATAGTTCAGATAATAATCTGCCTTCCTGTACATGACAAAATGGATGACCTCACAATGCCAGCACTGAGCATTGCGGCTCCCTGCTAGTCACTGCCTGCCGCTTTGGAAAGGACCAATTAATTTCTACTCTTTGCTTCCTGTGTGCCAACCCAGTTCTCTATCCATGTCAATAGCCTCCCCTCAATACCATGAAGCTCTAATTTTGCACACTAATCTCTTGTGTGGGACCTTGTCAAAAGCTTTTTGAATGTCCAGATGCAGCACATCCAATAGACAATAGACAATAGGTGCAGGAGTAGGCCATTCGGCCCTTCGAGCCAGCACTGCCATTCAATATGATCATGGCTGATCATCCCCAATCAGTACCCCGTTCCTGCCTTCTCCCCATATCGCCTGACTCCGCTATCTTTAAGAGCCCTATCTAGCTCTCTCTTGAAAGTATCCAGAGAACCGGCCTCCACCGCCCTCTGAGGCAGAAAATTCCACAGACTCAACTCTCTGTGAGGAAAAGGTGTTTCCTCGTCTCCGTTCTAAACGGCCTGCCCTTATCCATTCTACTTGTTACATCCTCATAAAATTCCAGAAGATTAGTAAGGCATAATTTCCCCTTCATAAACCCATGCTGACATTGACCGATCCTGTCACTGCTTTCCAAATGTGCTGCTATTAATAATCAACTCAAGCTTCTTTCCCACTACCGATGTCAGGCTAACTGGTCCATAATTCCTGTTTTCTCTTTCCCTCCCTTCATAAAAAGTGGGGTTACTTTGGCTACTCTTCAGTCCATAGGAACTGATCCAGAGTCTATAGAACATTGGAAAATAATCACCAATGCATTCACGATTTCTAGGGCCACACCCTTGAGTACTCTGAGATGCAGACCATCGGGCCCTGGAGATTTATCTGCCTTCAGTCTCAACAGTTCACCAAACACCATTTCCTGACCAATGGGGATTTCCTTCAGTTCCTCCCTCCCGCTAGATCATCGATCCTCTTGCATTTCGGAGAGATTGTTTGTGTCTTCCCTCGTGAAGACAGAATAAAAGTACTTGTTTAACTGGTCTGCCATTTCCTTACTTCTCATTATAAATTCACCTGTTCTGTCTGTAAGGGACCTATATTTGTCCACTAATCCTTTCCTCATCACATATCTATAAAAGCTTTTACAGTCACTTTTTACATTCCCCGCAAGCTTTCTTTCATGCTCTATTTTCCCCCTCTTAATTAACCCCTTTGTCCTCTGTTGAATTCTAAATTTCTGCCTGTCCTTCAGTTTTCTGCTTTCTCTGGCCAATTTATATGCCTTTTCCTTGGATTTAACTCTATCCCTAATTTCCTTTGTTATTCGCTTTTGAGCCACCTTCCATGGTTTATTTTTACGCCTGACAGGAATGAACAATTGTTGTAATTCATCCATGTGTTCTTTAAATCTTTGCCATTGCATATCCACCGTCAACCCTTTAAGTATCATTTGCCAGTATCCTAGCCAATTCCCATCTCATACCATCAAAATCACCTTTAAGCTCAGGAGCCTTGTCTCTGAATTAACTGTATCACTCTCCATCTTAATGCAGAATTCTACCATAATATGGTCACTGTTGCCCAAAGGGCTTTGCAGAACAAAATTGCTAACTAATCCTTCCTCATTACACAATACCCAGTGTAGGATGTCCTGCCCTCCATATTGGCTTAGAAAACTATCCTATATACACTCCAGGAAACCCTCCTCCTCAGTGTTGTTACCGACCTTCACAACCTGGAATTACCATCTTTCTCATTGTCAGATATGACGCTATCCAATGAAGACATTCCCCCTTTATTTCCATCAACTTCAAGATTCAAGAGAGTTTATAGTCCTGTGACCCTGATAGGACAGTGAAATTCTTGTTTTTCTTCAGCACAACAGAACATAGTAGGCAATGACTACAGAACAGATCAGTGTGTCCATATACCATTATATAAATATATACACACATGAATAAATAAACTGATAAAGTGCAAATAAACAGATAAACAGATAATGTTCAGAGTTTTGTCCAAGCCAAGTTTAATAGCCTGATGGCTGTGGGGAAGAAGCTATTCCTGAACTTGGTCGTTGCAATCTTCAGGCTCCTGTACCTTCTACCTGAAGGTAGTGGGGAGATGAGTGTGTGGCCAGGATGGTGTGGGTTTTGAGACTTTTTTATCAAGCTTCTTGGTTCTCTGTTTAATTGTTACCTTCAGAGCAAGGGCAGTCAAATTAACTGCTAGCCTTCAAACACCTAGATTTTAAAATCACTCCATTTGCCAGTTTTCATCCTGCTTCCTGTACCTTAGCAGAACACAGCCGTCCTACGAGAACTCACTTTCTCTAGCACTGGTCCAACTTCCTTAATCACAGTTTAGACAGTTTGTTACAGTTTTTTAAACTGACAGTTTTTTTCACCTAGCTCTAAACTGTAGTGTTCTTTCCCCATACTAACCTATTGCTATACCACAATCTCTTTTGATAAGTTCCTTAAAAACCTTCTTTAACTAAACTTTTAGTTATCTTGCTTATTACCACTAGCTTTGCTTGAATACCAGCTTTTATGTTGAATATGCTAGTTGAATTTACATTCTGAAGTCATCAAGCAAAGTATTTGTTGTGTGAGGACATGTCGAGAAGAAAAATAAATGCTATACTTTTCAGTGGTACTCTCAGGCTGAAGGATTGATTGTCCCAGTGATGACCTATCGCAGTTCTAATCATTGATTGTTTTAATTCAGGCTTGCCGGTATGGGCATGTACAACATCTAGAACACCTACTGTTTTATGGAGCGGACATGAGCACACAGAATGCCTCGGGAAACACTGCTCTGCATATCTGTGCACTCTACAATCAGGTCAGTAATTGGTGGGAGGTTGCATGGGATAGGGCAGTGAATGGATAAAGAAGTGAACAGCAGAATGCAGGAATGGTGAGGGCTATAGAAATGCAACTTATTTGTGGTTATACCAGAATGGGAAAGTGAAGGCAGGAGGATGAGAGTCTTGTGGATTGAATGTTTGAGTTGTGATTGTGGAAATTGAAAGATGGGATTAATAGAGCCTGTAGTTGAAATTATGGAAATGCCTGCGGCCTGTAGTAACTGCTCCTGTGCAGGGAGCATATAACATATATGTCTGAGATTGAGGGAGGAGTATGCCAATACATCCATTCAATGTCATGTTGGTTTGAACAAACTTTGGAGAATTTATGGTCCTACATTAAAGAATAGGATATTAAGGAGTACAATCTCTGAATTATTTCCCTGTTCTTATGCATATTAAAATAAGGTAAATTGAGGTGAATATTTGGATTAAGAAGTGATGAACAGAAGAGGGTTCCATTTCATGTTACAGGAAAGAACCATACTCCTGCTTTCCATTTTAAAATGGTTGAGACTAGAGCCCCACTGATAACCATGTTTGGTGTGATGCCAACGACCTTAAGCTATTAAATTGGATTGGGAAAAATTATGTTTCAAAGGAAAAAGAGAAATTGAATAAAAAATTGCAACAAAAAAAAATTTGGGAATAATAAATCAATAGTCAGAAATTATGTTTAAGGTAACACACGGGCTGAGAAATGTAAGAATAGTTGAAGTAGAAGAAAGAATTAAGAATTGTTTGAGTTGGCGTTGTAGAAGAACCAATGTGTGTGTGTTTCCCGAATAAAAATAATTTACACAAACATATAAAGTATAAACGTGAAGAGTATAAAGAATAATTTGAGTGAATTGCAAACACAAATTCAGCTTGCATGATACAATCGCGTTAATCACTATTGCAACGGTTATAAGATGGTAAGGACTTGGAATTAAATATACCTGGTGGTCAGATAAAATACAAAATGTTTTGAAGGGTTGGGAGTGGCAAGTTGGTGTGTAGTAGCCTTAGTGAATAAGAATGATATCATTTCATGTTGAGAGGTATAACAAGAGATGAGTTGGCATGGAGTTAATTTGTAAAATCACCTTCCACCTCACAATGACGTCAAGGGGATAGGGAGGGGAGAGGGGTCATGGAGGGAGGGAGGGAGTGACTGAGGGTAGGAGAAAGGAGAGGGAGGGAGTGGGGGAGGGGAGGATGAGAGGGGAAAGAAGGAGGGTGTATGGAGGAGGATAGGGGTAGGAAGAGGGATGGCGAGACGCACTTGGCGAGGGTTGCCATGACTCGCGTCACAACGGGGATCTCTGGCGTCACAATGGGAACCCATCAGCTGCACCTGCACAGTTGGGGGCTATGGGGGAGTGGTGGAATATTGCGTCTGGGGACCAGCCCTCCCATGTGACAGGGACCCAATGGGTCCCACTTAGTCTAGTATATATTACTAAAACTATCATCTTGTTTGTTATTATGTCTGTGAACTGTCCGAATGTCTGTCTGTGAGTGTGATCCTGAAATTACGCCAAAATGGTACATGATAGCGCTACAATTTTTGGCCCACCTTACTCCTTCGAGCCAGCACCACCATTCAATATGATCATGGCTGATCGTCTAAAATCAGTACCCCGTTCCTGCTTTTTCCCCTTATCCCTTGATTCCTTTAGCCCTGAGAGCTAAATCAAACTCTCTCATGAAAACATCCAGTGAATTGTCTTCCACTGCCTTCTGTGGCAGAGAATTCCACAGATTCACAACTCTCTGGATGAAGAAGTTTTTCCTCATCTGTCCCTAATGGCCTACCCCTTATTCTTGTTTTTAACTCTTGAGTTTTTTGAGGATGTGACCAAAAAGGTAGATACAAGATACAAGATACATTTATTTGTCACGTGTGCCAATTGGCACAGTGAAATGAAATCACCATGCAGACATACAGTAAAAATAAAGAACACAACATAGAGTTGATAGAATTCGACACAAAACATCCCCACAGAGCAGGATCAAAATTTCCTACTGTGAGGGAAGGCACCAAAGTCAGTCTCTTCCTCAGATGTTCCCCACTGTTCACCCATGGTCGGGGCCTCCCCGAGCCCTACGCAGTCGCCGCTACGGGCGGCCCGATATTCAAGCCCCCTCGCCGGGGTGATGTAAGTCCGACGTCGGGGCTGGGGGATGTCCTCAGCGGCCTGGACCTCGAGTCGGCCCCCTTCTACTGGAGTCTGCGGCTCCCAAAGACCACAGGGTGCGCCGGGTGGAGATGCAATGCTGGAGACCCACGGCAAATGGCCCCAGGACTCCACGGAGTTGTTCAGCACTGCCCGCGTTGGAAGCTCTCCAAACCAGAGCTCCATGGTTTAATACAGAAAAATGTGAGGTGTTGCATTTTCGAAGCACTTACATGGGCAAAACCTACACAATGAATGATGGGGCTCTGGGTAATGTTGTAGAGCAGAGGAATCTAGGAGTGCAGGTAATTAGGATCTCGGAGTTAATTGAAAGTGGCATCACAGGTAGATAGCGTGGTCAAAAAGGCTTTTGGCACAATGGCCTTCATCAGTCAGAGCATTGAGTATAGAAGCTGGGAGGTCACATTGCAGTTGTACAAGATAGTGGTGAAGCCACATTTAAAGTATTGTGTTCAGTTTTGGGCAACATGTCATAGGAATGATGTTGTCAAGTTGGAAAGGGCGCAGAGAAGATTTATGAGGATGTTGCCAGGACTCAACGGCCTGAGCTATAGTTGAGAGGTTGAGCAGGCTAGGACTCTATTCCTTGGAGCGCAGGAGGATGAAGGGTGATCTTATAGTGGTGCACTAAATCATGAGAGGCATAGATGGGATAGACACACAGAGACTCTTGCCCAGAGTAGGGGAATCGAGAACCAGAGGACATAGGTTTAAGGTGAGGGGGGTAAGATTTAATAGGAACTTGAGTGTAACTTTTTCACACGAAGGTTGGTTGTTGTCTGGAACGAGCTGCCAGAGGAGGTAGTTGAGGCAGGTACTATTGCAACATTTATGAAATATTTAGATACGCACATACTGTAGACAGTACAAATTTAGAGGGATTGGGCCAAATGCAGGCAGGTGAGACTACTGTATTTTGGTCGGTGTGGGGGTATGTTGCGTCTAAATGCCTTTTTCCAAGCTGTAAGACTCTATGACTATATAAAGAGTAAAAGAGTGGACCGCTGGAAATGACGCTGGAGAAGTTGTAATGGGGAATAACGAAATGGCGGATGAATTGAATTTGTTTTTTTGCATCAGTCTTCACAGCAGAAAACACCAGCAACATGATGGATATTCAAGAGAGTCATGGGGTAGAAATTAGTGGAGTTGCTATTACTAAGGCGAAGATGATTGGAAAGCTGAAAGGTCTGAAGATGGATAAGTCAACTGGACTAGATGGACTATACCTCAGGGTTCTGAAAGAGGTTGCTTTAAAGATTGTGTGGGCATTAGTAGTGATCTTTTAAGATCATTCTGGAGTGGTCCCAGAGGACGAGAAAACTGCAAATGTTACTCCACTGTTCAAGAAGGGAGAGAGGCAAAAGATGGAAAACTATTGGCTGGTTAGCCGGACTTCAGTTGTTGTAAGTTTTTTCAAGTTTCTACCTGATAAAAAGCACATGATTAAAAATAGGCCAAAATCAGCATGTTTTTTTTAAAGGGGAGATCATGCCTGACAAATGTATTGGAATTCCTTGAGGATGTAAATACCAGGATAGACAAAGGAGAATTAGTGGATGTTGTCTACTTGAATCTTCATAAAGCCTTTGATAAAGTCCGCATGTGAGGCTGCTGAAGAAGATGAGAGCCCATCGTATTAGAGGGAAGATGCTAGCATGGATTGAAGGTTGGCTGAATGACAGAAGGCAGAGTAGGAATAAAGGGGGCTTTCTCTGGTTGGCTGGCAGTGACTAATGGTGTTCTGCAATGGTCAGTTTTGGGGTCTGCTACTTTTCATGTTATACATTACTGATTTGGATGATGGAATTTAAGGTTTTGTGGCCATTACGTCTTTATGGATGATCTGAAGATAGGTGGAGGGGCAAGTAGTGTAGAGGAAGCAGGATGTTTGAAGAAGGACAGGTTGGGAAAGTGGACAAAGTGGTGGCAGATTGAATTCAGTGTGGCAAAGTGTGCAGTCATGCACTGATAGTAGGAATAAAGGCATAGACTATTTTCTAAATGAGGAGAGGATTCAGAAATTGGAGATGCATAGGGACTTTGGAGTACTGGTACAGGATTATTAAAAGGCTAATCTGCTGGTTGAATTGGTAGTAAGGAAAGCAATACCATGTTAGCATTCATTTCGAGAGGACTAGAATATAAAACTGGGATGTGCTGTAATATTGAGGCTTTATAGCCAGGAAAATCCAGGTAAACATCCACTGACTCTCATTTGTCTATCTGCTATTAACTTCCTCAAATAATATAAACAGGTTCATCAGGCAAGATTTCCTTTTCACAAAATCTAAGAAACCATCTTGTAGGCACTCTACAAATTCCCTCTCTTCTGGTCCAGTACCAATCTGCTTTTTCCAGTCCAACTGCATAACGACCATTATAACATTGCCTTTCTTCCATGCCGATGGTATCTCCTGATGTAATTTGTACCCTACTTCCTGGCTACTGTTTGGAAACCTGTAAATAACTCCCAATTAGGGTATTTTTACCCTTCCAGTTATTTAGCTCTACCCACAAGGATTATATATCTTCTGATCCTATGTTACCTTTTGTTAAAGACTTAATTTCATTCCTCATCAAAAGAGTTCCCCCACCTCCTCTGCCCACCTGTCCGTCTTTTCAATAGGCCATGTAACCTTGGATTCTCTCTCAGTCCTGTCTTTGTAATGCCCACATTGTCGTACATACCAATTTCTAACTGTGCAATAAGCTCATCCACTTTGTTCCCTGTACTACGTACATTTAAATATAACACATTTAGTTCGGTATTCACCACCCCTCTTCTCACATTGATTCAATTTTACTTGACAGTCTGTTATCTCTTCTTAGACTTTGTCCTATTACTTCTGGAGACTTCAGTAACCTCTCCTGCACTCTCCTTCCCTTTAACATCATCCATACATTTCCAATGTGTTTACCCCATCCCCTACTTTTTAAAAAAGGAGGGAGAGAGAAAGCGGGGAATTACAGACCAGTTAGTCTAACATCGGTAGTGGGGAAACTGCTAGAGTCAGTTATTAAAGATGGGATAGCAGCATATTTGGAAAGTGGTGAAATCATTGGACAAAGTCAGCATGGATTTACGAAAGGTAAATCATGTCTGACAAATCTGATAGAATTTTTCGAGGATGTAACTAGCAGAGTCGATAAGGGAGAACCAGTGGATGTGTTATATCTAGACTTTCAGAAGGCTTTCGACAAGGTCCCGCATAAGAGATTAGCATTCAAACTTAAAGCACACGGTATTGGGGGTTCAGTATTGATGTGGATAGAGAACTGGCTAGCAGACAGGAAGCAAAGGGTAGGAGTAAACGGGTCCTTTTCAGAATGGCAGGCAGTGACTAGTGGGGTACCGCAAGGCTCAGTGCTAGGACCCCAGCTATTTACAATATATATTAATGATTTGGACGAGGGAATTCAATGCAACATCTCCAAATTTGCAGATGACACCAAGCTGGGGGGTATAGTTAGGTGTGAGGAGGATGCTTGGAGGCTGCAGGGTGATTTGGATAGGCTGAGTGAATGGGCAGATGCAGTATAATGTGGATAAATGTGAGGTTATCCACTTTGGTGGCAAAAACATGAGGGTAGACTATTATCTGAATGGTGGCAGATTAGGAAAAGGGGAGATGCAACGAGACCTGGGTGTCATGGTACACCAGTCATTGAAAGTAGGCATGCAGGTAGTGAAGAAAGCAAATGGTATGTTAGCATTCATAGCGAAAGGATTTGAGTATAGGAGCAGGGAGGTTCTACTGCAGTTGTACAGGGTTTTGGTGAGGCCACACCTGGAGTATTGCGTACAGTTTTGGTCTCCAAATCTGAGGAAAGACATTCTTGCCAAAGAGGGGGTACAGAGAAGATTCAACAGACTGATTCCTGGGATGTCAGGACTTTCATATGAGGAAAGACTGGATAGACTCGGCTTGTACTCGCTGGAATTTAGAAGATTGAGGGGGAATCTTATAGAAACTTACAAAATTCTTAAGGGGTTGGACAAGCTAGATGCTGGAAGATTGTTCCTGATGTTGGGGGAGTCCAGAACAAGGGGTCACAGTCTAAGGATAAGGGGGAATTCCTTTAGGGCCAAGATGAGGAAAACATTCTTTACACAGAGAGTGGTGAGTCTCTGGAATTCTCTGCCACAGAAGGTAGTTGAGGCCAGTTCATTGGCTATATTTAAGAGGGCGTTAGATGTGGCACTTGTGGCTAAAGGGATCAGGGGGTATGGAGAGAAGGCAGGTACGGGATACTGAGTTGGATGATCAGCCATGATCACATTGAATGGCGGTGCAGGCTCGAAGGGCCGAATAGCCTACTCCTGCACCTATTTTTCTATGTTTCTATGTTTCTACTATTTAGTTTAAATCCCTATCTACGGCCCAGGCAATGCAGTTTGCCAGGACCCTAGACCCTGTTGGGTTCAAGTAGAGTCCGTATCATCAGAAAAGTTTCCTCCTTCCCCAATACTGGTGCCAATGTTCCATGAATTTAAATTCACTTCTTCTACACTAATCTTTGAGCCACACGTTCAACTCTTTAACCTTCTCAACCTCATGCCTATTTGCAGGTGGCTCAGGTAGCATTACGGAGATTAGTACTTTTTTGGTTCTGCTTTTCAATTTAGTGCTTAATTGTCCAAATTCCCTTAGCAGAACCTCTTTCCGTGTTCTACCTGTGTCATTGGTGCCGCATGGACTTCAACGACTGGATCTTTCCCTTCCCACTCCAACGCCCTCTGCCGGCCAGATGAGATGTCCCGAACCCGGGCACTAGGCAGACAACACAACCTTTGGGACTCTCGACTCTCGATCCTCGTGACAGATAATAATGTCTATTCCCCTAACTATACTATTGTCAATTACAACATCAATTTTCTTTTCTCCCCCCTCTTGAGTGCCCCCCTGAACCACAGTGCCCTGGTCAGATTGTTAATCCTTCCTTCAGTCCCCACACCCATCTGCACAGGGAGCAAAACGCTCAGACCTGCTTGACAAGCTCAGGGGTTGAGATTCCTCCAACTCTACCCATACCTTAATTCCCCTGCTTACCTCACTTGCAGTCACACCCTCCCCCTGACCACAGGCCTATTTGGAAGCAATTACTCTAACTGGCGTGACTGCCTCCAGAAACACAGCATCCAGTTAATTCACCCTGTCCCGGATGTGTCGCAGTGTCTGAAGTTCAGGTCGTCAACTTTGAGCTTGAGTTCTTCAATCAACCAACATTTGCTGCAGATGTGGTCTCCAGGAATCACCAAGGGGGCCACCAGCTCCCATATCGTGCAGCTACAGCACATCACATGATCCAGCCTGCCTCCCTTGTGTGTTTCCAACTGCTTTTTACGCTTCCCGCTTCCTGCTGCTCTGCTATGGGCTTGACAAGTCAGCTCCTCAGTCCTTCTCTCCAAAGCCTCTCAAGCCAAAGCTTCAAGTTGCACTTTTCCTTAAACCAGCCACTCCGCCAGACCTTGTCTTCCTTGTATTCATCTCTCTGCCTCTTGCTCAGCCAATCGGATGCCTGCTTCAATCCAAGTCCCGCCTCCTCAATTTGCAACACAATAAACTCAGTAAAAAACAATACTCGTCCACTTTTTCCCACTGTTAAAGTTGATATTTTTTTCTCTAGCAAGATGACTGCTCTTCCACTCTGGCTTCAGCTTCTCAAGGTAGAAAAAAACCTGTGGTTTTATGCATGGATTAAAAAATAATTAAGTTTCACAGAAGAATTAAGAGGTAACCGGAAAAGATATCTTTGCCTTTCTTAAATTCCACACAGATTGATCACTAAAGCGATAGTTCAGGAACTTAATGTGGTAGTTATGTCCAGAATTAAGATCAAGTATCACAAGAAAGAACTGCCCTGTGATTATAGGGCAGGTATTTCTGCAGTGACACTGTGTACTGCCAAGCAGTATGTTACCTGCATTATCTACCATCAATCCAATCATTTTCTTTCTCCAATATAATGATAGACTTTTAAAATCTTTAATTAATTGTATTGTACATTTACAATGTATTTAGAAGCAATAGAGAAGCTAAAGTTACATGGGCATCTCCAGTGCATTTGCAGTGCTGTTCTTCCCACAGACATCATATCTTGTGACAACCCTTGTGCCCTGAAATTTATGCCAAGTGTGGGTTGATGTTATGAAAAAAGTGATTATTTCAGGTTGCTATGGTTTCTTCTTCAGCAATGCTTATGTGAGTATAAACAGTCTGTGTTAGCAATGTAGTGTGACCGTATTTCATTTGGAGAAAGAGACTGACTGATTTAGAAGGCTTAGTGTCAGGTATGACTTTCCTCCATTCTATTCTCCTCTGTGTATGTGCTTTCTATGAGTTGAAGGACTCGTGCTTTTATCTTTAGATATGCATCCCAAGTTTCATAGCATTAGTCCATATCATCCCATTAGGACTAAAATATAATTGAGCATTTAATTCTTATGAAAACTTGAAATTTAAAAAATGATTTAAACCACATTCTGAAGCCTAGGTTATCTGTTGTGAAGCAATGATGTCCATGTCTTAAAATGTAACATAATAAATGGAAACTGTAGTTTTGGGAAATTGGCAAAGAATTAATGATCTAGTAGGTGAGGAGGAGAAATAAATTCATTGTTATTAAATAATCTTAACGCTCATTTTTCATACAAATCCCTACTCTTATCATAATCCCTACTCTTCAAATTCCTTAATCCCAGAAATGTTTATTTTACACTTGCGAAGGATTAATTTTCAGTAGGAAAATAAGTAAAATAAAGATGCCTTATCATTTAAAACAGAGATCTTTTAATGCAAAGAGTGCCCAGTATAAATTTACTCATGTGATGTCAAGTATGTTTTCCACTGAAATATAAAGATTAAATAAAGGTCTTTAGAATGTTAAAATTATCACTGAATCATTAGTAAAAATGAATGCACAGAGTATATATTTGAATCATTGTAAGTTTTACTAAAAGAGTTCGCCAAGTCTGACACCATTGGAATTTTTCAAGGGATATTAGTTGGGTATGTGACTTTGGGGAGAAGCTCAAGAGTTGCCAAATCTATGCTTGAAAAATGTGGAGTTGCTACATTCCAAGAGTTGGGCAGTCGAGAACATGATGGATAGCCAACCCTCCTACTCATTTGGCTGCTTAGATAAGCAAATTGAGATTCTGGTTGTAGGACCCAGGCTTGAGCCTTACATAATTTACATAACTATGTAGTGAAATTAGTTAAAATTAAGGATGACAAATGGGGTGCCAGGCAGGTTTATAGACACTCTCAGGCTTCTTGAGTCTTGGAGCTGCATTAATCCAAGTAAATGGAAAGTATCACATTTCTGACAAGCGTCATGTAAGGTTTAAAAAGACATTTGGGAGATGAGTGACTTCAAGATACAGTGCCCTCCATAATGTTTGGGACAAAGACACATAATTTATTTATTTGCCTTCTGTACTCCACAATTTGAGATCTGTAATAGAAAAAAAAATCACATGTGGTTAAAGTGCACATTGTCTGATTTTAATAAAAGGTATTTTTATACATTTTAACCATATAACCATATAACAATTACAGCACTGAAACGGCCCTTCCGGTCCATGCCGACCATTTATTTTCCCCTAATCCCATCTACCTGCACTCAGACCATACCCCTCCATTCCCATCCCGTCCGTATACCTACCCACTTTACTTTTAAATGTCAAAATCGATCCTGCCTCCACCACTTCTGCTGGAAGATCATTCCATACAGCCACCACTCTCTGAGTAAAGAAGTTCCCCCTCATGTTACCCCTAAACTTCTGTCCCTTAATTCTCATGTCATGCCCTCTTGTTTGAATCTTCCCTACCCTCAATGGGAAAAGCTTATCCACGTTAACTCTGTCTATCCCTTTCATCATTTTAAAGACCTCAATCAAGTCCCCCCTTAACCTGCGCTCCAAAGAATAAAGACCTAACTTGTTCAACCTTTCTCTGTAACTTAGTTGCTGGAACCCAGGCAACATTCCAGTAAATCTCCTCTGTACTCTCTCTATTTTGTTGCTATAATTGCTATAATTAGGCGAACAAAATTGTACACCATACTCCAGAATTGGTCTCACCAATGCCTTGTACAATTTTAACATTACTTCCCTACTCCTATATTCAATGTTCTGATTTATAAAGGCCAGCACACCAAAAGCTTTATTTACCACCCTATCTACATGCGATTCCACCTTCCACATTTTGGTTTCACCATGTAGAAATTACAGCAATGTTTAGACATAGTCCCCCCATTTCAGGGCACCATAATGTTTGGGACACAGCAATGTAATGTAAACGAAAGTAGTCATGTTTAGTATTTTGTTGCATATCCTTTGCATTCAATGACTGCTTGAAGTCTGCGATTCATGGACATCACCAGTTGCTGGGTGTCTTCTCTGGCAAGCCTGTATTGCAGCCATCTTTAGCCCATGCTTGTTTTGGGGGCTAGTCCCCTTCAGTTTTCTCTTCAGCATATAAAAGGCATGCTCAATTGGGTTCAGATTGGGTGGTTGACTTGACCACTCAAGAATTGACCATTTTTTAGCTTTGAAAAATTCCTTTGTTGCTTTCGCAGCATGTTTGGGATCATTGTCTTGCTGTAGAATGAACCGCTGGCCAATGAGTTTTGAGGCTTTTGTTTGAGCTTGAGCAGATAGGATATGTCTATACACTTCAGAATTCATTATGCTACTACCATCAGCAGTTGCGTCATCAATGAAGATAAATGAGCCAGTACCTTCAGCAGCCACACCTGCCCAGGCCATAACACCCCCATCACCGTGTTTCACAGATGAGGTGGTATGCTTTGGATCTTGGGCACTTCCTTCTCTCCTCCATACTTTGCTCTTGCCATAAATCTGATATAAGCTAATCTTCGTCTCATCTGTCTCATCTGAAAAATACCTTTTTCCAGAACTGTGTTTGCTCTATTAAGTACTTCTTGGCAAACTGTAACCTGGCCATCCTATTTTTGCAGCTAACCAGTGGTTTGGATCTTGCAATGTAGCATCTGTATTTCTGTTCATGAAGTCTTCTGCGGACAGTGGTCATTGACAAATCCGCACCTGGCTCCTGAAGAGTGTTTCTGATCTGTCGGACAGGTGTTTGGGGGTGTTTGTTTATTATAGAGAGAATTCTTCTGTCATCAGTGGTGGAGGTCTTCCTTGGCTTGCCAGTCTCTTTGCGATTAGTAAGCTCACCAGTGCTCTCATTCTTTTTAATGGTGTTCTAAACAGTTGATTTTGACAGTGGTGGAAAGACGAGGTGCTGAGAGCTCTCATACCTGCATTAAGGAGGCAATTAAACACACCTGAGCAATTACAAACGCCTGTGAAGCCATGTGTCCCAAATATTATGGTGCCCTGAAATGGGGGGACTATGTATAAACACAGCTATAATTTTGAAATGGTGAAACAAAAATGTATAAAAAGACCCTTTAATAAAATCTGACAATGTGCACTTTAATCACATGTGTTTTTTTCTATTACAAATCTGAAATTGTGGAATACAGAGGCAAATAAATGAATGTTGGGTATTTGTCACAAACACAAAAAAGAGAGAGAGAGAGAGAGAGAAAAAAAAAGTAAAAATGGGGAGGCGTGCGGAGTCACAGGGGAGTGTCCCTAAATCCCGAAAGCACTACTCCACCACTCACCCATAGGTCCCAGGTAGAGAGGGAGGGGTGCCAGAGAGGGAGGTGAGTAGAGGGAGGGGGAGACGGGTAGAGCGGGAGAGGGAGGGGAGTAAAGAGGGGGGAGGGGTAGAGAGGGAGGGGGAGGGGAGTAGAGAGGGAGGGAGGGAGGTAGAGACCCCACCCCATCTCCCTCCTCCTTATTTCCCAAATCCTCCTCCCCTGACTCCCATTCCGTGTCGCAGCACATACCCAGGTCGTAGAGCAGCGCCAGCGACTGGAACATGGCCTGGTTCTCATACTCATCCTGGCCCTGGCTGTAGACTGGTTCTCATAGTCAGCTCAGCCGCCGTACTCTCCAGTCCCGGCCCCGTCTTCATCTACGGGCTCATCCCTGAACTCGGCTCGTCCTTTGTTCTACCGGTGGCTTCTTTTTCAGCGCCGGTCACAGCCCCATCCCAAGTCCCGGGCTCAGCCTTCACTCCTGCTCCAGCCCAGGCCCAGTCTCCGGGCTTGGCCCATGGCATCAGCCTCCCCACCAGGCACCCGGCCGTCGTAGACCCGAGGACCCTGAAGGAGGCTGTGGGAGGACGAGGACCCCGAGCGAGGTGGCGGGCGAGCGTCGAGCCGAGGACTCGAGCGAGGCTGCGGGCGGGCGTGGACTTGAGGACCCGAGCGAGGCCGTGGGCGGGCGACGACCCGAGGACCCCTGAGTGAGGCGGCGTGTGGGCGTCGACCCGAGGACCCCGAGCGAGGCTGCGGGTGGGCGTTGACTCGAGGACCCGAGCAAGGCCGCCAGTGGGCGTGTGTGAAACGAGCACTGACCTCAGCCATGGTGCCCGCCCACCTCATTGTGATGTCAGAATGAAGCATGAAATAGTGCATCAAGCAGTGAGAATGATGCAGGTCGACCATTCGGTAGGTGGTGAAGCGTTTGACGAATGTTCTGAAAAAGCAGCCCTCCCCCTGACGTCACCCGAAGCTCGTGGAATATTCTGTGTGTGAAACGGGCTCGAGCTGACCTATCGTGCCTGCCCACCTCATTGTGATGTCATCAGTGGAAGCTGGTCGTTTTAAAAGGGAGTTTTTATTTTTTTAAACTTTAATCAGCAATAAGTTGTGAAATAAAGCATAAAATCTTAAGTGAAGCTTATCACTGCTTAGGAAAAATGTGTCAGAATATGCAAAAATCTTATTGTTACCGCGTGGTGTTTTTGCGAATATATAAAGACACACACATAAACACAACATACAAATGAGAGTTTCAAAGTTTTACTAGACCAAGTGCAGACCCCAACGCTCCCCCAACGCACACATTCACTACCCGAAGCCCCCACAGGAGGCATGGTCCTCCATCTCAAGCCGTTCCCGAACGTAAGATTCCAGCACTCCCCTGCCTCCCTCAGCAATTTAAAAAAATTCCAATTGCACTTCCCCTGCATGTTGCAATAGCAATTCGCCCTCCCCCTCCTGTGAGGTGAAAAGTTCAGAGTGTTCATGTGTCGCTACATTGTATCGAAATGTGTTGGTAGCTGGCGGGAATGGTTTTAATGAAAAATGTGAATCAGAATATGTCTGCTCCCCCAACTGTGTGGTCTCCCAATGCAATATTCCACCACTCAGCCGTTCCCCCAACGCAACTTAATCCATTCCCGAAAGTAAGATTCCTGCACTCCCCTGCATCCCTCAGCAGTGGACTTAAAAAAAAATTCCATTTGCACTTCCCCTGCCTGCCGCATCAGTTCCAACTGCAATACCAATTGGCCGTTCCCCTCCTGTTGAAAAATCCCATTGAGGTGAAAAGTTCAGAGTGTTTCTGTCTGCAACTTTGTATCGAAGTTTGTTGAAAGCTGGGAGGAAGGATTTTAACAGTAAAAGTTGTGCTAAAGTTGGCATTTTTAAAACCTTAATCGCGAATAATGTGAAATATAGGATGAAATCTTCAGTGAAGCTGATCACTGCTGCCGATTCATTATGACATCATCAGTTGAAGGTGGTCATTTTAAATTCAAAGTCTTTGGATTTTTTTAAACTTTAATCAGTAATGTGGAGAATAAGTCAAGAAATAAAGCATAAAATGTGCAGTGAGGGTGATCTCTGCCTAAAGGGGAAAAATGTGAATCAGAGTATGTAAAAATGTAATCGTTACCACGTAGTGTTTTTGCAAAGATGTAAAGCACATACCAACCACATATACACACATACAAGATCAGACCTAGTACTGGTTTATTATTGCCATGTGCACTGAGACACAGTAAAAAAAAATATTTCATATGCTATGCAGGCAAATCATAACATACATCAGTACAATCAAACCATACATGAGTATAACAGTTTGTGCTAAAAGGAAACAACTATCTACATCCTGGAGGGGAGACAGGCTGTTCATCTGCATGGTGATATGTGCTTTCAAGCTTTTGTATTTTCTGTCTGATGGGAGTGGGGTGGTGTAAATAGTCCTTGATTATATTGGCTATTTTAACGAGGAAGCATGTGTTGTAGATGGAGTCAATGGGTTGGTTGGAAAAGTGCTGGTTTGCAGGATGGACTGGGCTGCACTCATAATTCTCTGGAATTTATTGTGGTTTGGGGAGAGGGCAACTGTAGAAATTGGTAAGAATTATTGGAGACATGCCAAATTTGTTTTGTCTTGTAAATAAGTAGAGGTATTGGTTTGCTTTCTGGGCCATAGCTTCAATGTGGTTGGACCTGAACAAGTTCCTGGTGATATTTACACCTTGGAACTTGAAGCTGTTGACCACCAGTACCATTGATGCTGGCTGGGATGTGTACTCCAAATCATCTCTCTTAGTGATTTGAAAGATAACTTAGTTGGCATGGCTTATAGGTTTGTGGAAGACCCCAAAATTGGTGATATAATGGAATGTGAAGAAGTTTATCTAAGTTTACAACAGGATCTATATGACACAATGTCTATTTAAACTGGGATGTAGGCCAAGGACTGAAAGATGGATAAATTCTTTACATTGAGATGAATTCAGATATTTTCTGTTGAGTAAACATGGGAACCAAAGGTTTGTCAAAAGAGTTCTCTTTTTCAACCAAAATTAACCAAATCAACCAAAATTTTTAATATCACAAAATATACTACCAATACATATTTATTGGTTTAAAAATGTTGGGAACATTTACATTTTTGGGATTGATAGCCTGAGGGAATACTGAAAAAGTCCTAATTTTAAGTACTGTATTTCTGTTTTCATGGTAAAGCAAGAATTTCATTGCCCACTCTTGGATATCTATACATAACTAAAACTCTAATCTTGCGCACTTCCGGTTTGCGTGTTTTTTCTATTTGCGCAAAAACGGTACGCGATAGCGCTATGATTTTTCGCCAGCTCACTCACTGTTCTCCTGTGCTGCGAGTGCAACAAGTTTCGTTCCGATCGGTGGCGTATTGTAAAAGTTAGCGAGGTTTAAAAATCCTAAAAAATGCACATGCGCAGATTGGTCTCCTCTCTTGTCCGGAAATTGGTCTCATCTCCTGTCTGGCACCCGGGACGCGATGCACAGGCTGTGACGGCGACGCCTCTTCCGGCGCATCATCGCCACACTGATTGGCTGGCTCCTCTGTCACAATAAAGTTGAAGGAGCGGAGCAATGGGGAGCTGCCCAGAACCCGGCTGACTGCGAGGCCCACTGCTGCAACCTCGAGGTCCTGGAAAGTGAGGAGGGAGAGTGGGGGGGGAGTGAAGGAGCCAGGCGCTGGTGGGACTGGGTGCTGGTGGGGCTGGGCGCTGCTGAGGTCAGGCGCTGGTGGGGCCGGGGCTGGGACCAGGCTCTGGTGAGGACGGGGCCGGGCTCTGGTGAGGCCGGGGCAGGGCTTGGGCCTGGGCACTCGTTGGGCCAGGGCCGGGTCTGGGTGCTGGAGGGGCTAGGGCAGGGTGTTGGTGGAGCCGGGGCCGGGCGCTGGTGGGACCGAGTGCACTGCCCCCCAGCTCCAGCCCATTACCCTCTGAACCCCCTCGCTGGCTCCTTCCCCCACCCCCATGGCTCTTCCCTGTCTTTTCTCCGAGCTCTCTCCTCCCCCCACACCACCTTCCCTCGCCCACATTCCCACCCCCCCCTCCCTCCCTCCCCCACACCCCCTCCCTCCCCCACACCCCCCCTACACACCTCCCTCCCTCAGGCACGGAAATCACTATCAAAACATGGAGAGGACAGGGGACACACAATTTCTTGGTGGCCATTGGCGCTTACACACACACACACACACACACACACACACACACACACACACACACACACACACACACACACACACACACACACACACACACACACACACACACACACACACACACACAGACATACATGGACACGGCTTCCGAGGCTTCAGCCGTGGGCCCTATGGACAGGAATTAGTGACGGGTGCCGGCACTCACTGAAAAAATCGTGTCAAGCCCACAGCCGGCACTAAATGCAGCTCAACTCTGCCTGTCAAGCTGGGTTTAGCACTGCTTATCTGCGCTGACTGCGGGCCTGGGGGCACTGCTCTCGTCTGACTCCCGACCTATCTGTCCACCCCCGGGCGTTGGGGGGGGGGGGGGGGGGGGGCACTCGGGTGGGGACGAGGATGGTCCAGTGCTGGTCCGGCAGCGATTGCGGCGTCGGAGATCCAGGATCGAACCTGGCTGCGGATGAGGCGCAGATCTGTGTCCAGGGCTGCCGAGATTTTTTCGCTTGACCTGGGCATGCAATTCAAGCTCCGCTCTGATCTTTGCCCCAAGGACATCTCCCTCCTCCAATCACCGCATTCTATCCTCAGTCCCACCCCTTACTTCTGCCTCTGACCGACACTTCCCTCCTCCAATCATCTCGCTGAATTATCATGGTCGCACCCCCATCGCCTGCTGACCGACGTCTCTCTCGTCCAATCGGCGCCCTCGAGAATCCCCAAAACCCCCTAAAGAATCCCCAAAACAAACTGTTTACACAAACTAAAATTTTAAAAAAAAGACAGTCCCACCACCACAGTCTCGCGGAAAGCAGAGATTTCACCAAGTTTTAAAATCCGGATTACAAAAAATGGGGGGGATCGTCCACCACCTCTCAAAACAGGGGCCTGCCCCCCCCCCCCCGAAATTTCTGCCCCTGCCCACATCCACTTAGTCTAGTATGACAATAAAACACTCTTGACTCTAATACTACATTACTCTCTTAAAATATACACCATGCCAAACTGTTATTATGTTTATTATACACATATAGAGTATATACCATTATATCTTCAAGCGTTTGTAATATATAAAGAGTGCACCATTCATGCAGTTATAATCTATACGATATGATATGATAGAACTTTATCCCGGGAGGAAAATTTTGGCTTTAAGACATGTTTATTTATGGCTTTAAGATATTTATTTGTTAATTTAATTATTACATTTATTTACTTTATTTGTTAAATAACAAAATATTTACAAGAATGTTTATGGCTTTAAAACATGTTCTTGAAGTGTGTTAACTGTCCTGATCATTCACTTGCAGGAAAGTTGTGCAAGGGTCCTTTTATTTAGAGGAGCAAACAAAGAAGTTAAGAATTACAACAGCCAATCAGCATTCCAGGTAGGGATGTATCAACTGTTCGTATTTATTCCATCCTCCTGTAGTCCAAGAAGTTGATTTTCAGATGCTTTTTTAAGAAGTTTTTTTTTCAAACTTTATACAGAAACCATACAATTTTCTGTACTATGCGGTAGTTTTTGCAACTTGTAATTCTGTGAGCAGATGATTTTGGTTTGTCATTTTTGTTACATCAAAATAAACTGGAACCAAGTATAATATTCCCTACATTTAATATTTTCTTTTTAATAAAGAGTATTAAGAGTAATAATTAGAGCAGCTTTAGGCCGGCACAGTGGTGCTGCGGTAAAGTTGCTGACTTACAATGCCAAAAACCCAGGTTCGATCATGACTGCTGGTGCTGTGTGTGTGGAGTTTGTGCATTCTCCCTGCAACTGTGTGGTTTTTCCTCAGTTTCCCCAATTTCCTCCCACATTCAAAAGACTTTGCGATTTGTAGATGAATTGGCTTCTGTAAATTGTCCCTAGTGTGTAGAATAGAACTGGTGTATGGGTGATCGCTTGTTGGTGTGGACTCAGTGGGCCAAGGAGCCTGTTTCTATGCTGTTTCTCTAAACTAAACTAAAAGCGTTATAGTTTCTATAAGCAGGAACGGGGCACTGATTTTGGATGATCACCAAGATCATATTTAATGGTGGCGCTGCCTCGAAGGGCCAAATGGCCTAATGCTGCAGCTAGTTTCTATGTTTCTATTCTCTATGTGATGTGGAAATTAATAATTGCTATAGTTTCTAGTAACATTTTATTCATTTGTGGGATGTGGTATTGGTTGCGAAAGTCAGGATTTATTGTTTATTCCTATAGAGCATTGAGAAGATATTGATGAATTGCTGCCTGAATGATCATGGAGTGAATATACTACCACTATTTGTGGTATCCTGTTTAAATGTACGATGCATTCACCAAAATAAGAGCGCTATTCTGAGCCATTAAAGCATTATATCTAGAAGTATGTTAGTGACAGCACAGCTGGAACTCTGCCCATTCCATTGCTGAAAACCTGCCCGCTACTGCCATTTTCACAACAAGCATTGCTTGGTGGAAAGAGGCTGCCTGTGCAGGCTGAAATTGGGCAGATTGAGGTAAGTGGTGCAGCAACTACTGGTGGTCATGGTGGCGCAGTGCTAGAGTTGCTGCGTTTCAGCGAATGCAGTGCCTGAGATCCGGTTTCGGTCTCGACTATGGGTTCTGTCTGTACGGATTTTGTACGTTCTCCCCATGACCTGCGTGGGTTTTCTCCGAGATCTTCGGTTTCCTCGAACACTACAAAGACGTACAGGTTTGTAGGTTAATTGGCTTGGTAAATGCAAAAAGTGTCCCTAGTGGGTGTAGAATGGTGTTAATGTGCGGGGATCGCTGGTCAGAGCGGACCCGGTTTCCGTGCTGTATCTCTACCATGACATGTAGGTCTCAAGGCTGCACAGGTGAATTTTCTCCATTGCGTGGGATTAGCAGTGACAGTCATATGTTCAGAGACCAACTGTGTCCTACAATCTCATAGGCCATTAGATTTGATAGGGGCTGCAATCTCTCTCTTCTTACAAGATACGAGATGCATTTATTTGTCACATGTGCCAGTTGGCACAGTGAAACGTGTAATCACCATACAGCCATACAATAAAATAAAGAATACAACACACGTTAGAGTTCAACATAAAACATCCCCACACAGCAGAATCAAAAGATTCCCACTGTGAGGGAAGGCACCAAAGTCAGTCATCTTCCTCTAATGTTCCTGATCACCCGTGGACGGGGGCCTCCGGCGCCCTACGCAGTCGCCGCTACGGGCTGCCGGCTCGCTGTGATGTTTGTACTCCGACATCGGAAGGCCAACCTTAGCGGCTTGGACCACCAAATCGGCCGCTTCCCACCGGAGTACGCGGATATTCATGCTGGCGGCACTCGGCAAAGGGCCCCAGGACTCCGCGATGTTGGTCAGCGCCGCCTGCGCTGGGAGCTCCACGAACCGCACCCCGCGATGTCGATGCTGCAGGCCCAACGCTCCAGAGCATCAAACGGCAATCCAAGTAGGTATCGCCCGCTCCGCGGTGAATCCAGCGCCGCGCCGCCGCTGCCGAAGCTCTGGTCCGGTACCCGGTCTCCGGCAGGAAAGGCCGCTCCGATCCAGTGGTAGGCCGCAAGGAGAGGGGCGATGACGCGACTTGGAAAAATAGTGGCATCCTCGCCAGGAAGAGACTGGGAAATGTTTTTCACCCTTACCCTCCCCCCCCCCCCCCCCCCCCCAACACAGAAAAACTAAAGAATCCCCAAAACAAACGTTTCGGGTCGAGACCATTCTTCAGACTGCTTTGCTTTGTTCACTGCCTAATGTACTTGCTTGCTTACTTTCAGTGACTGATGTACAAGGACACCCAGGTTTTGTTGCACCTCCCCTTTTCATAATCTGACACCATTCAGATAATAATCTGCCTTCTTGTTATTGCCACCAAAGTGGATACCACACATTTATCCACATTGTACTGCATCTGCCATGCATCTGCCCACTCACCCAACCAATCCAAGTCATCATGCAGCCTGATAGTATCCTGATCGCAGCTCACACTGCCTCCCAGCTTTGTGTCATCCTCAAACCTGGAGATTTAATTCCTTCATTTAAATCGTAAATACTGTATGTACTGTATTGTAAATAACTGGGGTTCCAGCACTGAGCCTTGCGGCACCCCACTAGTCACTGCCTACCATTTTGAAATGGATCCGTTAATTCCTACTCTTTGCTTCCTATCTGCCATCCAGTTCTCTATTCGTGTCAATACCCTACCCCCATAAATGTGCTCTAATTTTGCACACTAATCTCTTGTGTGGGACCTTGTCAAATGCTTTTTGAAAGCACCACAACCACTGGCTTTTCTTTATACATTCTACGAGTCATCGAGTCATACAGTGTGGAAACAGGCCCTTTGGCCCAACTTGCCCACACCGGCCAACATGTCCCAGCTACACTAGTCCCACCTGCCTACGCCTGGTCCATAACCCTCCAAACCTGTCCTATCCATGCACCTGTCTAACTGCTTCTTAAACAATGGAATAGTTCCAGCCTCAAGTACCTCCTCTGGCAGCTTGTTCCATAAACCCACAGCACTCTGTGTGAAAAAATTACCCCTCAGGTTCCTATTAAATCTTTTCCCCTTCACCTCAAACTCTGGTCCTCGATTCCCCTCCTCTGGGCAAGAGGGACTGTGCATCTACCCAAGCTGTTCCTCTCATTATTTTGTACACCTCTATAAGATCACCCCTCATGGCAGCAATGGCATCGCGGGTCTCGGCTTCATGGTGTTCGGGCAGGCGGCACGGACCAGCGGTGGTCGAAGAGTGTCTGTAGAGGGACTGGTCTGCAGGCCTACGGGTGGTCGAGTCGAAGAGTGTCTGTAGAGGGACTAGTCTGAAGGCTGGCAAATTTGCGATCCTTTGTGGAGTCCAGGTAGGAAAGGAAGCGTTTTTTGAGGGTGTGGATCTGGCTCTGAATGAAGTGCAGTTAGGGTCTGTTGCAGCTGTGGGTGAGTGAGGCCCGGAGCTGTGGCAGAGTCAAAGCGACAGACCTGCTGGTGCCGGCGCATCGCAGCCAGTGTAGAACGCAGGGCACGGAATGAGAACTGTTGTGAAAAATGGCAGATCGACTGTCGGAACCTGTAGTCCGGGTTGAGTCCAAACTGAGATGTCTGGAACCGGAGCTGGAATCCACGAGGTAAAAGTTGGAGCGCAGACAAGTCCCGAGAAAACAAAGTGGCTGCGGTAGCAAGTCTGGGTTAAGACGTGGTCGTAGAGTTGGATGGAAGGAGGAATCATGGAGGGGGAGCAGTGAGAGAGGATGTGTCTGAATCTCATCAGAGAGGGGAGGAGAACTTCTTCAAAGTCAATATTACCTTTTTGCAGTGAAGCATTGCAGGAAAGAACTACAGATGCTGGTTTAAATCGAAGGTACACAGAAAATGCTTGAGTAACTAAGCGGGACAGGCAGCATCTCTGGAGAGAAGGAATGGGTGATGTTTCGGATCAAAATCCTTCTTCAGTCTGATGTCAGGGGAATGGGCAGGGCTTGAAGGAAAGAACTGCAGATGCTGGTTTAAATCGAAGGTGGACAAAATGCTGGAATAACTCAGTGGGACAGGCAGCATCTCCGGAGGGAAGGAATGGGTGACTTTTCGGGACGCGGCCCTTCTTCAGACTCATGTCGCCCACTCCCGTGACATCAGTCTTCGAAGGGTCTCGACCCGAAACGTCACCCATTATTTCTCTCCAGAGTTGCTGCCTGTCCCGCTGTGTTACCCCAGCATTTTGTGTCTACCTTGGGTCCATTTTCCCCTTTGCCAAGCTGGCATCAATGTTGCATCTGTACTAATACACTTGTGATTTGATAAGTTCTGGAGCATGCCTTCACATTTAGTGATTTGACAAGTCCTCGAGAATGTCTTCAACACTGTAGCTAGGATGTTTGAAGACAAGACAGGGTTTTTGATGATGGAGAACTTGAGAACAGATCAAAACTGATCCAACCACAAGACATTTCTCATATGTTCTAGGAGAAGAATTCGGCCCATCAAGTCTACTCTGCCATTCAATCATGGCTGTTCTATCTTTCCCTTTCAACCCCATTCTCCTGCCTTCACCCCATAATCCTTGACACCCTTACTAATCAAAAATGTCAATCTCAGCCTTTAAAGTATTCATTGAATTGGCATCCACAGCCTTCTGTGGCAATGAATTCCACAGATTCACCACCCTCTGACAAAATAAATTCCTCTTCATCTCCTTGCTATGGTACGTGCTTTTATTCTGAGACTATGGCCTCTGGTCCAAGACACTCCCATGAGTGGAAACATCCTCTCCACATTCACTCTGTGCAAACCTTTCACTGTTTGGTAAGTTTCAATGACATTTCCCCTCATCCTTCTAAACACCATTGAGTACAGGCCTTGTGCCCTCAAACGCTTATCATATGTTAACCCAATCATTTCTAGAATAATTCTCATAAACCTCCTCTGGACCCTCTCCAGTGCCAGCACATCCTTCCTCAGATAAGGGGCCCAAAATTGCTCACAATGTTCCAAATGGGATCTGACCAGCCCCTTATAAAGCTTCAACATTTCATCCCTGTTATTATGTTCTAGTTCTCGCATATTAAATGCCAGCCCGGCTTGCATCGCCACCCCAGCCCTGGATTCTGACACTACCCCCATGTCTCTAGGTGCCTTTCTTCACCTTCTTCACCTTCTTCACCCACCGAATAGTCCGTTTGATGTGGCTCTAGTTGTGGCTCATGTTATTGGGAACTGCTGGCCACTCCCCTCGACAGGACACACTCTGTCACTATGGCCCGTCGCATTGTCCACTTGGTCTCTACATCACCCCTCCATGTTCGCTGTCCACTTGGCCTCTCCCTTCCTCCACTGCCTCCACCTTTTCCCTCCGGAATCACCAGCAGACTCCACCTTGGAAGATGTTGCCGACTGTGGGAGAGGAGGTGGAGGAGGCGGCGGTGGAACAGGCAATGAACAAAGTGACGGATGAGAGGGGAGGGAGTCACACGATAACCGAGTGCTTCCTGTCTGTGGGGGCCTGAAGAAAGCATGTCCTGTCGGGGGCTACAACGTGAATGACAACAACAGCTACACAAACCAGTGAGGAAGGGCTGCAGTGGTGCCTTGTTCTAGTGTAAAGATACAAAATTCTGGAGCAACTCAGCATCTTGCCGTCATCACACAACTGCGAGTTTAAAAAAAATGGGAGGAAAGTGATATGTTCAACAAAGATCAAATGCTCATTGAGGAAAAACGGCAAAGACAATTTTGTTGGAGAACATTACACATTTCAACAGTTAAATAATTTAACAAATTCCTATCACTGAAAAATGAAGGGTAATGGTACAGAATAAGTACAATGATCCCTTTGCAACCACATCATTATTCTACAGATCAAAATGGAGAATACTCTATAGTTTCAAATGAAGAAGATTCTTACATTGCACAATTGATATTTCATAAATAATATCTCTCTCTTTGGAAGCTGGTGCCCCACAATTATCTGCTGTGCAAGCTCCAAGTTACCTTCTATGGAAAATGTGATCCCACAATTACTGTTTTTGACATATAGCAGGCCACAGTTTTTGTCTGGTATGTCTCGACGATTAGCCACTGCAGAGTGCATGATAAACATTCATGACCATATGTCTCAATCTTTCCAATCCTCAAATAACATGAGATGCACAGAATATTGTGTAAAAGATCAGAAACAACAATAAGGTCACAGGTAGCTAATTAAACAACCAAAAAGAAGATGTGTAAGAAAGATCTCAGATGCTGTTAAATCAAAGGTAGACACAAATGCTGGAGAAACTCAGCGGGTGAGGCAGCATCTCTGGAGAGAAAGAATGGGTGATGTTTCGGGTCAAAACCCTTCTTCTGACTGATGTCAGGGAAGTGGGCAGGGCTTGAAGGAAAGAACTGCAGAAGGAAAGAAGGGAGATGCCCCCTCCATATCTACCCTCACTCCCATCCTCCCAACCCCCCTTCCTCTCTACCCACTCCCACTCCCTCCCTCGTCCTCTCCCTCTCTACCCTCTCTCTCCCCCACTAACCCGTCTCCCTCTCCCTCCCTACCCCCTCTCCCTCTCTACCCCCTCCCTCTCCCTCTCTACCCCATCTCCCTCCCTCTCTACTCCCTCACTCTCTACCCCCACCCTCTCTACCCCCTCCCTCTCTACCCCCTCCCTCTCCACTCCCCTCCCTCTCCACTCCCCTCCCTCTCCACCCCCCTCTCTCTCCACCCCCCTCTCTACCCCCCTCCCTCTCTACCCCCCCTCCCTCTCTACCACCCCTCCCTCTCTACCACCCTTCCCTCTCTACCCCCTCCCTCTCTAGGGATTGAAGAGGGAAGGGGAAGAGGAGGGAGTGCTGGGGGATGAGGAGAAATGGGCTACGCCTGCGCAGTTGGGGCTATGTGAGAGTGGTGCAATATTGCGTTGGTGGAACGGCTTGCGTTGGGGGAACGGGTGAGTGGTGGAATCTTTGGTTGGGGAAGCAGACCCAACGGGTCTGCACTTAGCCAGCCCAGTAATGCCTCCATCTTCTAACAGAACCCGTCAGCCACACCTGCGCAGTTGGGAGCTATGGGTGAGTGGTGGAATATTGCGTTCAGGGATCATCCCTCCTGTGTGACGCTGCACCCCTCCCCCCTCCCCGATCGTTGGGGGATGGGACCCAACGGGTCACACTTGGTCTAGTAGACTATAGATTTTCCTCCATAATGGGTTGTGAAACTACTGGATGGTTGAAGAAACCCTTCTGGTTCACTGATATACTCAGAGCAGAAATTTGCATTCTTGCCCAGTTTGACTTGTATGGATCACATGGAGGCAGAAGGGATTTGTTTAATTTGGCATCATGTTCAGCACAGATGTCATGGACTGAAGGTCCCGTTCATGTGCTATCCTCTTCTATGTACAATATCAATTACAGACTGCAATGTAATTAAAATGGCCTTAATATCTACAGAAACCTTATGTTGATGGTTTTACTGCAGGCAACAGTTGTATCAACCATTTCATTTATCACATAATTCTGTGAGTAAAGACAGTTGTGCAAGTAACTGGTGCTGAGAATCAGGCAGACGAGAGCCTAATCCCACTTTACGGAAATAAACCTTACCATGAGCCGATGTGTTTTCAGCCAAGAAGTGGAACAGAGTAGTGTAGTTTAAGTTTAAAATGGAAACAAGCCCTTCTAGCCACAGAGTCCAAGCAACAATCAATCGCCCACACATATAGGCTCAATGTTATCACATTTTGCATGTTATCTCATTTCACATCCACTCCCTACACATTAGGGGAAAATTACAATCCTGCACGTCTTTGGGATTTGCGGAAAAACTGAAGCACATGGAGGACATCCATGCAGTCACAGGGAGTGCAAATAGCACTCAGACAGCACTCAAGTCAGGATGTAACCCAGATCTCTGGTGCTGTGAGGTTTAAAAGAGAACCGTAAGTATAGTTGAGATATGTGTGTTTTTAACCAGGAGATGGAGCAGTTTAGTGCAACAGCAGAATGGTTTAAAAGAGGGCTGTGAATGCTGAGATCATGTTTCCAGCCAGGAGGTAGAGCTGTGCAGAGCAGCAGCGGGAAGTTTTAAATGAGCACCATTTGATGGACTTATTGAGCAGCACAACAGCCAATACAGACTGTTGGGAGCAGCTGTGCTTGATCTCCAAGTATTGTGTTTTGAGGGACTTCAGCGAAGAGTCTGAGTACTGGGTGATGGCACGATAAGGTAGAGTCACTTTTTTTCAGTCAGGATGGCGGTTAGGGCAATGGTATGCTCCTCCAGTATCCCCGAGGATTATGCATGTATGAAGTACACCCAGCTGCAGCTTTTGATTGATGGAACGAGGGAACCAGAGCTGCAGCTAGATGACCCCAAAACAGTCTGGGAGATGGAAGATATGGGGGTAATCACACCCAAAGATGGGAGTTTAGGGGGTAATCACACCTCATGTGCAGACAGAAAGTACCTTGGTAACTGCCAGGATGAGTAGAGGAAGTAGACAATAACAATAGGTGCAGGAGTAGGCCATTTGGCCCTTCGAGCCAGCACCATCATTCAATGTGATCATGGCTGATCATCCACATTCAATACACCATTCCTGCCTTCTCTCCATATCCCTCAAATCTGCTATCCCTAAAAGCTCTATCTAACTCTCTCTTGAAGGCATCCAGAGAACCAGCCTCCACCGCCCTCCGAGGCAAAGAATTCCACATACTCACAACTCTGTGTGGAAAAAGTAGGCAGAAAGTGTGGGAATTCTTGTGACCATTCCCCATGAAATAAGTATACTTTTGGATTTTTTTTTGGGGGGGTGGATTGGGGAATGACTGTTCATGAACAACCAGATCTGTCTCAGAGACACAGAGGCCAGGCAGGGTTATTGTGAAAGGAAACTCTAGAGTTACAAAGACAGATAGGAGATGTATGACTGCCCTTGTGAATCAAATCGGTCCCCTTGTTCCCCTGCTGCTTGCTCCCTCCATCCTCCTGCCGCTCCCTCCACCCTCCTCCTGCCTGTTCCTGTAAGCTTGCAGGTACTGCAGGCAGTGAAGAAAGCTAATGGAATGTTGGCCTTCATTGCGAGAGGATTTGAGTTTAGGAGCAACTACTACTACAGTTGTATAGGGCCCTGGTGAGACTACACCTGGAGTATTGTGCGCAGTTTTGGTGTCCTAATTTGAGGAAGGACATTATTGCTATTGAGGGAGTGCAGCGTAAGTTCACCAGGTTCATCCCCGGAATGGCGGGACTGACATATGATGAGAGAATGGGTCGACTGGGTTTATATTCACTAGAATTTAGAACGATGAGAGGGGATCTTATAGAAACATATAAACAGAAGAAACATATATTCTTAAAGGATTGGACAGGCTAGATGCAGGAAAAAGTATCCCGATGTTGGGGGAGTCCAGAACCAGAGGTCACGGTTTAAGTATAAGGGATAGGCTATTTAGGACTGAGTTGAGGAAAAACTTCTTCACCCAGAAAGCTATGAATCTGTGGAATTCTCTGCCACAGAAGGCAGTAGAGGCCAATTCACTGGATGTTCTCAAGAGAGTAATTTCAAGATTTAGCTATGGGGAAAAGGCAGGAACGGGGTACTGATTTTAAATGATCAGCCATGATTATATTGAATGATGGTGCTGGCTTGATGGGCCAAATGGCCTAATCCTTGAAGGCCAACATGCTATTACCTTCACTGCCTGCCGTACCTGCATGCTTACTTATAGTGACTGATGTGCAAGGACACCCAGGTCTCGTTGCACCTCCCCTTTTCCTAATCTGACACCATTCAGATAATAATCTGCCTTCTTGTTCTTGCCACCAAAGTGAATAACCTCACATTTATCCACATAATACTGCATCTGCCCACTCACCCAACCTATCAAAGTCACTCTGCCGCCTCATAGCATCCTCCTCGCAGCTCACACTGCCATCCAGCCTTGTGTCATCCGCAAACTTGGAGATGTTACGTTTAATTCCCTTGTCTAAATCATTCACATATATTGTAAATAACTGTGGTCCCAGCACTGAGTCTTGCGGCATCCCACTAGTCACTACCTGCCATTCCCGTTAATTCCTACTCTTTGCTTCCTGTCTGCCAACCAGTTCTCTATCCATGTCAATACCCTACCCCCAATACCATGTACTCTAATTTTGCAAACTAACCTCTTGTGTGGGACTTTGTCAAAGGCTTTTTGAACGTCCAGATACACCACATCCACTGGCTGTCCCTTATCCATTCAACTTGTTACATCCTCAAAAAATTCCAGAAGATTAGTCGTGCATGATTTCCCCTTCTTAAAAACATGCTGATTTTGACCGATCCTGTCACTGCTTTCTAAATGCACTGCTATTACATCTTTAATAATCGATTCAAGCATCTTCCCCACGACCGATGTAGGCCTATGTGGTCTATAATTCCCTGTTTTCTCTCTCCCTCCTTTCTTAAAAAGACATGTTACATTATCTACTCTCCAGTCCTCAGGAACTGATCCCGAGTTTATATAACATCCTAAGAGTTCCACTTAGGATGTCTTTCAGACAGCGTCCAGGCCCATATCAAATCTCCGTCCCAGGCTGGCCTGATTTGTGACAAATGAGCGATATAGCCAATGGTAATGTGCATAGCATGAGCTAGCTCACTTGGGATAGTGCATGGAAAAGTAGATTACATTTTTTATTTTGTGTCAGATTTGAAAATCCTGGTGTGAATATGTTGGAACTATTTCCAATATGTTTTGCTAAATAAAAATAAATTGAAACCTAGAATAGCAAGAGGCCATTTGTGTTAAATCTTTGGCATTATTGGCCATTTATGCTGGATTTATGCTAATATTTATGCTCCATGCATGTTTCCTCTCTCCCTTCTTCATTAGACCTCATCATCATCATCCAATTTCCCATGTTGATCCAGCTTCTTCTTAAATATATTCATGTTGGTCACTTCACCGGTCTTACTTATTAGCAATGTTACAAAATTTTGAGATTTAAAAAATCAAGTCTGCAATTTATCCCATCAGATAAAGCATAAAAAGAAGTTTAATTTGACACCTAATTTACTTTCATATCTTCAGTATTAAGAAAGTTATGGCCATTTTCACACTCGGAAATTAGCATCTTGCTCCTCATTGCCTTTCAATTGACTTAACTCAAAAGCTGTGATCTGGAAAAGTTAAAAGCCCATAACTTTCTTAAAAATTAAGAGAACTCAATGAAATTTTCAGTTATTATAGATTGAAGCATTCTGAAACAAATATGAAACAATCTTACTTGGATTACCTGAAATTAAAGCATATAATTAGTTAGTTATCTAATGGTAGCTAATTACAAAATTCAATGAGTAGATCTAAACATCTATCCATTTCTTAAGAAAAGATAAACTTTTTTTAAATTGCCTAAGTGTCCAAATAACATTCACACAATAATCCACACTATAACATAATTTTTAAATCTCATTTTCATGAATTTCTGGGCCAAATAGAAGGAATTTAGTGTTTGATTCCTGTAAATTAATGGCCATTTAAATCAACTAGCGAGTGGGTTTTAGTGGAATGCGGTGGATTGGAACGTTGCGGTTAGCGGTGAAGTCGGGGGGAAAAATATTGTTTGTTCATACATTTTTTGGGACCCCATTTCGCAACATAAAAATATTATTAAAGCCTCCCGAAAAACCAACTTTTAATATAAAAATAAACTATTTACCTTTTTTTCTCCCCTACGGAAAATCCTTCCGGTTGTCTGCGGTCACGGCTTTTGAAGGTGATTTTTAAATTACTCTAGTTAACAAATAATTTAGAGTAATTTAAAAATACCTTCATTGATGAAATGTCGGAGCGATTTTTCTTCCGCAACAAAATCGCCCGACATTCATCGATTACCCCAGTCTGTCGAAAAACCGCACTTTAAGCCCGCCCCCCTCTGAAAGGCGCCAAAGTCGCGCACACGGGGAGCGGCAGCAGTGCAGCGCCGCTAAAGGTAAGTTTTGCAACATACCTATACTTATCTGACTGTTTTACATAGTTCTGGTCTCTTTGTCACAATGCAGAGGTCAGTATTCAGACAATGCAACCAACTAAGGAAGAATCTCTACCTAACTGTAACCAACTGTTTTTAATCACTTGGAAATTAAAAAAACTTTAAAGACCAAAATTAAAAATGATGAATTCTTGACTCATTGTCAAGTGAATGATATTGAACCAATGCGGCTCAATATATATATATATTTAAATGGACTGGGGGTCATTCTAAAATGATTGCTGTGTTTTTTTTGCTTTAGGTTGCCATTATAGCTGGGAACTTTGAATTGGCCGAGATTATTAAGAACCACAAGGAAGCAGATGTTGGTGAGTTTATAACTTGTTTCCATGAACCTAAGTAAGGATTGAATTTAAAACAAAAGGTGTCTCAACTATTAGACTTTTTTAGTGAGTTCAGAAATTCTCTTCGCGATAAAATACCTGTTGTCTTATCATGTCCTGTCCTTTCATAAATTCCATCATCCTTATCAACTTAGCATATCCTTCTACTTACTCTTTTTCCACAATGCAAGTGCTTGCTACCTTACATGAACGGCATCCTTTTCAAACATAGAAGAACAACAAGAATAGAAATTCTGTTTTGATAGCACAAAATTTGCTGACGAACCAACGGTTACATTTTGTTTTATAAGCTTGAACTTCTATTGCTTTTTTTCCCCCATTTATTTTCAGTCATAAGTACTGCTGACAAGATTGCCATGTATTTCCCAGTCCAATGTCAGCAAGACAATCCCATCCCATTGTCTTGCTGACATTGAGGGGGAGGTTGCTGTCATGGCAGCAGGTTATCTGGTTCCTGTACTCCGTCTCGTCATTATTTGATATCCGGCCTACTTCTGTGGTGCCATCTTCAAACTAGTAAATTTAGTTGGATTGGTATTTAGCTGTATAGTCATGAGTGTATAGTAGAGAGCTGAGAACGCGTCATTGTGGGGCACCACTGTTAAGAGTTATCATAGAGGATGATTTGTTACCTATCCTTGCTGATTGTGGTCATGAAGTTGAGAATCCAGTCATAGAGGGAAGTGCTGATTCCAAGTTCCACGAGTTTGGAGGTGAGCTTGGTTGAGATAATGATATTGAAAGAAGAGCTATAGTCTATTAATAGGAGTCTGACGTAGTCCTTCCATGTGTTCCAGGGATAAGTGTAGGGCCAAGGAGATCAGCCATGGTCCTGTTGTTGTGGTAGGTGAACTGCAGTGGATCAATTTTGCTTGGTAGACTGGATTTAATGTGTGCCATAACCAGCTTCTCAAAGCATTAAATGGTGTGGATGCCAAGGTCACTGAACAGTAAAAAATTACATTTTCAAATTGCAGAGCAGATAGACATGCTCAGCAGGTAGGTTTCCACCCTCAGATGAAAAATATAATTTAAAAAAGGGTTGCAAAAAATAAATAAGCTGTACCTCAGTCCCACAGAATAACTTGATGTGTGGGCCTACTCCCATGATTCACTTCAAACTCTTACTATTTCTTATCTCCTGATTTTTAATTGAGCATCTGAGCTAATGCCATTGTTCATCACCACAATGATCTCTTCCTTTATAGATCTACCTGCTACACCACTGTGCCAGCCACAAACCCAATCTGGAAGATATGTCCTTTGCAATTAGTGCTGTTGGTGATAGCCCTAATGGTGGACATTAAAGGACCCTACACAATGTACATTGTGTCTACTTGCTACTTTCATAGGCTCCGCCAAGTGTTCAACATTTATTTTCCAAGGGATATAGAAATAAAATTCATCTCGGCCAAAAAAGCAGTTTGAAAACTCTGGCAATACTACATTTATCACATGTGTTTTGTCTAATGTGTGGAGCCATAACCCTCTGGGTTAGTTATTGAAATCCAGCACCAAACATTTTATCCCTGCTAGTGGGTTGTGTTTGTAATCATAATCAAACGTTATTAATCACGTATGTTTTGCAACGTACGAGGAATTTGATTTGCCATACAGTCTTACTAATAAAAAGCAACAGAACACACAAAAAACATTTTAACATGATCATCCACCACAGTGACTCCTCTACATTCCTCACTGTGATGGAAGGTGAAAAAAACTTCAATCTTTTCCCTTCATTGTTCTCCCGTGGTCGGGGGCCTCGAGCCTTCCGTTGACGAAACAATCTTGACTCACGTAGCCTGCGGTGGGCCTCCTCGTCAGGGCGATCAAGCTCCTGCATCGGGGGGGATCGCAACCCCCCCCCCCCCCCCCGTGCTGGACGATCAGACCTCAGGTCGGGGTCAGTCGAACGTCGTGTGGTTTTGGAGCTCCCGACTCAGTCTTTCCGAAGACTGCGAGCTCCTTGATGGGAGAGGTAAGAGGAAAAAAAAGTTTCCCACACCGCCCATATAAAACAAAGCAGAGAACATCACAAACTTTCAAAATACATTAAAAACATTTTAAAAAGACGAAAGGACAGACAGGCTGTTGGTGAGGCTGCCATCGCGGCGCCACTTGGTGTCAAATTAAATTCGGAGGTTATGCACTTGACAGCCATTCTTAAAAGAAGTAATTCAGTTAGCCCTCTACAAATTCAAAACACTCACTTTGAATATTCAGACACCACCCCACTTGTTCTTTCCTTTTGTTTCAAAAGTATCAGTTAACAATTTACAATTGATTCATTCTGTTTCTCGATCTGAATCTAGCCACTTCTTTCTTGAAATTGATGAAAAACTCTGGTAATGTTCTACTTATTGCAAAATTAGTTATTATTCCTTTTGTCGTAATGTTGCATTTATAAACATAGGACAGTAAACAATAGGCACAGGAGTAGGCAATTCGGCCCTTTGAGCCAGCACCGCCATTCACTGTGATCATGGCTGATCATCCATCTCACCATATCCCCCGACTTCATTATCTTTAAGACATCTATCCAACTCTCTCTTGAAAGCATCCAATGAATTCTCCTCCACTACCTTCTGAGGCAGCGAATTCCACAGATTCACAACTCTCTGGGTGAAAAAGTTTTTCCTCATCTCCGTTCTAAATGGCCTGCCCCTTATTCTTAAACTCCTGGTTCTGGACTCCCCAAACATCGGGAACATGTTTCCTGCATCTAGCGTGTCCAATCCCTTAATAATCTTATACGTCACAGGAACGGGGAATTTGGTCCACTGTGTTTGTGCCGTACATGATGCACAGTTAAACTGATCTCATCTGCCTGTACATGATCTATATCCTTCTATTCCCTGTACTCCCATGTGCCTATCTAAAAGCCTCTTAAACACCGCTATTGTATCTGCCTCCATCATCACCGTAGGCAATGTGCTCCAGTCTCCCACTACTCTCTGGCTAAAAAACATGCCATGTATATCTTCATTAAACTTTCCCCTCTCATCTTATAGCAATGCTCTTTTGTTTTGGGCATTTCCACCTTGGGAAAAATGTTCTGACTGTCTATCTTATCTTTGCCTCTCATAATTTTACATGCTTCTATCAAGTCTACCTTCAACCTCCGACATTCCAGAGAAAACAATTCAAGTCTATCCAACCTCTCCCTGCAGCTGAGACTCTAATCCAGGCAGCATTCTGGTAAACCTCTTCTTTACCCTCTCCCAAGCTTCACATCTTTTCTGTAATGGGGTGACCAGAACTGCATGCAATATTCCAAATGCAGCCGAAGCAAAGTTCTATGGAACTGTATCACAACTTCCTGACTCTTATACTCAAGGCCCCCAAGCAATAAAATCCACATATACAACATCTACCTCCCTACCTTCATCAATCTCCTTCATCACCTTCTCAAAAAACTTATCCAAGTTAGTAAGACGCGACCTGCCGCACATAAATCCATGCTGGCTATCTCTTATTAGCCCATCCTCTTCCCAATGGGAGTAAAACCTGTCTTGAAAAATTATCTCCAATAGTTTTCCTACCACTGATGCAAGGCTCACCAACCTTTTGATTCCTGGATTCCCACTACTTCATTTATTAAATAAATGAACAACTCCAGTCCTCCGAGACCTCACCTGTGGCTTGAGAAGAAACAAAGATCCTTATCAATGTCCCCACAATCTCCTCTCTTAATGTGTTAAGTAAACCAGATAAACTGATGGTGCAGCGTCACATGATATAGAAAGACATTGCACTGCTGCACCAATTAGAATAGAGGGACAGTGCACTATATTACCAACATCTGTAAACTAGTCTGAACTTGTTTTGGTACAAAATCAGCATGATACCATGATACTAGAAGATGGAACCATATGGAAATAGGCCCCTCCATCCACCCTGTCTATACCAACTAAGTTAACATACTAGGTTTATCATTTGGCCCATGACCCTCTAAACCATTTCTATCCATATATCTGTCCAAATGCCTTTTAAATGTTGTTATTGTATCTACTTCTATAGCTCATTCTGATAGCTCATTCCCAATATGGACTACCTTATAAATTAAGAATATGCTCCTTGGGTCTCCCTTAAATCTCCTGCCTCTCATCTTAAGTCAGTGGCCTTTAGCTTTGTAATCTACGAAAAAGGCTGCGAGCATTTAATTTATCCATGCCCCTTATGATTTTGTATACCCCTCATGATCTGGTGACCATTCAGCCTCCCTTACTCCAAAGGAAAACGTTCCAGGCTATCCAATCTCTTCCCTATAGCTCAATCCCACAAGTATAGGTAACACATCTGCATAATTTCCAAATTAATTGAATCCTTCCTGCAGCTGTGCACCCAGAAGTGTGTTCACACCAAAGATTTGTGCTGCTGTATCATGATATTCCAAATTTTATACTCAATTGCCGTCCCAATGAGAGCAAGCCTGCCAAATGCCTTCTTCACTACCCTGTACCTGACTCGCCAATTTCATGGAACCATGCTCCTGTACTTTCCAGGATAATGCTTTTTCATATATGAAAAATGCAAGTAGAAATCAATAATGCCAAGACTTTGAGCATTCACCATGATCTTACCTGGACTTGCTGGCTTCATTATCTCTAAACTAAATCAGTATCTTTAAACTAAACTAAAGTAAAAAAAGTCATGTCATACAGCACAGAAACAGGCTCTTCAGCCCAACTCATTCATGCCAACCTAGATCCCCATCTAAGCTTGTCCCATTTGTCTGCATTTGTCCAATAACCCTCCAAAACCTTCCTCTCCATGTACCTGTCCAAGTGTATTTGAAATGCTGTTATATTAGTACTAGTCCCCACTAGTCACTGCCTGCTGTTATATGGCAGGCAGTGACTAGTGGGGTGCCACAAGGCTCAGTGCTGGGACCCCAGCTATTTACAATATATATTAATGATTTGGACGAGGGAATTCAATGCAACATCTCCAAATTTGCAGATGACACCAAGCTGCGGGGTATAGTTAGGTGTGAGGAGGATGCTTGGAGGCTGCAGGGTGATTTGGATAGGCTGAGTGAATGGGCAGATGCATGGCAGATGCAGTATAATGTGGATAAATGTGAGGTTATCCACTTTGGTGGCAAAAACATGAGGGTAGACTATTATCTGAATGGTGGCAGATTAGGAAAAGGGGAGATGCAACGAGACCTGGGTGTCATGGTACACCAGTCATTGAAAGTAGGCATGCAGGTAGTGAAGAAAGCAAATGGTATGTTAGCATTCATAGCGAAAGGATTTGAGTATAGGAGCAGGGAGGTTCTACTGCAGTTGTACAGGGTTTTGGTGAGGCCACACCTGGAGTATTGCGTACAGTTTTGGTCTTCAAATCTGAGGAAGGACATCCTTGCCATAGAGGGGGTACAGAGAAGATTCACCAGACTGATTCCTGGGATGTCAGGACTTTCATATGAGGAAAGACTGGATAGACTCGGCTTGTACTCGCTGGAATTTAGAAGATTGAGGGGGGATCTTATAGAAACTTACAAAATTCTTAAGGGGTTGGACAAGCTAGATGCTGGAAGATTGTTCCCAATGTTGGGGGAGTCCAGAACAAGGGGTCACAGTCTAAGGATAAGGGGGAATTCCTTTAGGACCGAGATGAGGAAAACATTTTTTACACAGAGAGTGGTGAGTCTCTGGAATTCTCTGCCACAGAAGGTAGTTGAGGCCAGTTCATTGGCTATATTTAAGAGGGCGTTAGATGTGGCACTTGTGGCTAAAGGGATCAGGGGGTATGGAGAGAAGGCAGGTACGGGATACTGAGTTGGATGATCAGCCATGATCACATTGAATGGCGGTGCAGGCTCGAAGGGCCGAATGGCCTACTCCTGCACCTATTTTTCTATGTTTCTGTTACCTGTCTCAACTACCTTCTCTGGTAGCCTGTTCCATATACCCACTTCTCTCTCAGAATTGAGCATTTATTCTTCAGACTTTGTAGATCTTCAGGTGGTTTTACCCACCTCTGTTGTTTACTTCAACATCAAATTGTTACACTCAAAATGAAATGCAGCTTAATGGATAAGATGATGCCATACTGAGAATTTACCAGCTTTCTCCTCTTCAGAGGAAAAGTTGTTGAGACTTCATGAATGGATTCTACACATTCATTTTAAGGACAGCTTTGAGTACGTCTGTGTATTATTTAACTTGGCTACATTTTGAGCCAACAGAGAGTTGGGAGAAGAGGATTTGGCAAGGGACAATTCTTTGGATTTGAATACAGTCACACAATTATAAAACACAACACCACTCATTGAAACCCCTCAAGATTGTCAATGTAGTACTGACTTCCAACATTTGCTGCCGTAGAGGAGAATAGACAAACGAGGAGTTGCGCTCCTGATTAGGAAGATAGATGGCACTTGGGGAGGACATGCCAGAGGGTTTATTCATTGAGGTGGTATAGGTGGAGCAGAGAAATAAGAAAGATGCAAGCACTCTAATGGGATTGTACCACAGGCCCCCCAATACCAGGCGGGAGATAGAGGAAGAGATATGTGGACAGATTAATGAAATATGCCAAAACCACATAGTTGTCTTTGTGATGATTTTAACTTTCTCAATATTAACTGGAACTTGCTTAGTGTCAAAGGCAGAATTTGTGAGGTGTATACAAGAGGGTTTCTTGAAACAGAATGTGGATAGGGGTCGTGGCCAAGGGGGGAGATGGCAGCCCTACCGGCAGTCTGTTGTCTTTTCACTGCTTTTGTTATTTTTTTAGCTTGTTAGAGGTTCGTTTTAATGTTCTTCTGGTATGTTTTATGAGGGGGGAGAGGGAAACTTTTTTCAAGTTCTTACCTTCCCAGAGATGTGATTATTTTTCGGATCACATTCTCTGCGGCCTGCTATCGCTGGAGCTGGAAGCCTCCTCGGACAGTCGTGAGTCCCACCGCGGGGTGGGGACTTACATCGGAGAGGATCCCTTGCCTGGGATCGATCCCACCGTGACCATACGGACTTTATGATCAAGGGCTCGCAGTCTCGGGGCGAGGCTAGTCGGGAGCTCCAATGCTGCGAAAGGCTCAACCAACCCAGACGCGAGGTTCGTTCGCCCGGCGCGAGGGAGCTGACAACCCCCCCGATGCGGGAGTGAAGCGCCTCGATGCGGAGGGCCCGAACACCAGCTACGGGAGTCAAGATCGTCCCGTCAATGGGGGCTCGAGGCCCACGACCACAGAAGAGCAAGGGGAAGGACTTGAACGAAATTTCGCTTTCCACCACAGTGAGGAGTGTGTAGGAGTCACTGTGGTGGATGTTCAATGTTAAAAGGTGTTTATATGGTTTTGTCTCCAAGATGGCTGCCGGAAGGGAGAGTGAACGCTGGCGCGTTTAGCTGCTGCTGCTCTCTCTTTGAATTGTGTGTTGTCCCTACTATTTTTTCTTTCTTGTTTTATTGTGCTGATATGTTTTGTAATCTGATTTATAAATTTTGTAAGGCGTCCTTGAGAGTCTTTGAAAAGCACCTATAAGTATAATGTTAAATTAAAAAAAAAAGTTCAACTTCAGAAGGAAACATACTGGACATTGTGTTAGGTAGTGAGCCTGACCAGATGGAAGAGCATTTTGGGGATAGTGATCACACTCTCTAAGGTTTAAGATTAATTTAAAAATGAAGCATTCTAGACCTTGTGGTTAGGTGCTAAATCGGAGTAAGGCATAATAGAATATCATTAGGCAGGACCTCGGGAGGCCAATTGATCGGTGTTCAGAAAAGGCATGTTCCGCTGAGGAAGAAGCAAAGGATGGCAAAATAAGGGACCTTGGATGATCAAAGAGGTTGTATTCAAAAAGAAAAAGGAAGCATATGCAAGTTTCGAGAGGTTGGAATTGGGTGAAGCCTTTGGGGAATATAAAGAAAGGAAAAAAAACTGAAGTAGATTAGAAGTGCCAAAGGTGGTCATGAAGTACCTTTGGCCAGTCAGATTAAAGAAAATCCCAAAGCTTTTAATACCTATATGAAGGCAGCTGAAATTCTGCCTTTGCACCATGGACTGCGTACTGCGCATGCGCAGCGCAAGCGGTTGTAAAGTGGTAAGCGGCTGTAAAAGGACAGCGCCTGGGGGGGGGGGGGGGGGGGGGGAGGGGAAGAGTTCCTTTCACAGTGTGTGGGCAGTCTGGCCAGGGGTAAAGTTGCAGGACGGCAGGAACGTTGAGAAGGACGGGGTTGGGAATCGTGCTAGGAACCAGCTCAAGAGCGGGTCAGCGTGCGATGGATAACAGGACAGCGGGTGGTGGAGCTTACTCCATGTGTCGGCGCGAGTAACCTCAATTGGTCCCTTGTTCGCGCTGACACAGGAGTGTCGACTGCTGGCTGTCCTGTTATCCATCACCGCTCTATGATTTTTGCTCTTGAGCTGGTCCCCTCACTGTTCAGATGGAGAGTACTGCCAGAGGTGAGCGGGCCGGCAGAAAGTGCTGAAGTCCCGGCGGCCGCTTGTAGCCACCTGAGCTACTTCCCTCCCCGGCCACAATGCAGTTTTTTATTTTTACGGAGAGAAGAACAATCTGCGCATACGTGGTTTAAGATTTTTTTTAAAGCCAACTGACTGCCTACCATAAGTAATTGCTCAAGGCACATGCCTGTTGGGGGGTGGTGGGGGGCGGGGAATAGAGGAAAACCTTTTTCAGTCATTTACCTGGACAGAGATGTGATTTTTCTCCGTCCCCCCCCCCCCGTGGCCTAACAACTTTGATTGGTGCGGCCTTTCCTGGAGACTGGCACGGAGCTTCATCGCGGAGCGGGCGATCCTTTGCCGATGTTCGCTGAGGAAGTGCTCTGACCTCGATGCCTGTAAACTTTAACACCGTGAAGCTCCAGTAAGAAGAGGCCGACTCGGCAGCTCCATGCCGCGGAATGTGTTCCGATCCGTCCTGACGCCGGTGTTTCCATCATCCCGATGAGAGGGCTTGAACAGCAGACCGTCGGCAGAGACAGTGTTGAGGGTTCAAAAGCCCCGCCCACCATGGGTGAACAAAGGAGGAAGATGACTGAACTTTATTACCTTCCATCACAGTGAGGAATGTCGATTCCACTGTGATGGATGTTTATGTTAAATTTATTGTGTTCTGTGACAACAAATGTGAACTTGCACTTGAACTTAATATGCAATAGCAGTTTGAGATTAAGAAGGAGGAAATATTGGCACTCTTAAAGAGCATTAACAAGGATAAAACCCCAGGACCTGAGAGACAAGAGATGAGATAGCAGGAACCTTGACAAAGATTTTTACATCTTCTCTAGCCACAGGTGAGGTCACGGAAGACTGGAGAGTAGTTAATCTTGTTCCTTTATTTAAGAAGATAAGTAGAGAGAACCCAAGGAATTATAGGCCATGTCAGTGTTAGGATAATTATTGGAAACAATTGTAGAAACAAAGAACTGCAGATGCTGGTTAATATACAAAAGGACACAAAGTGCTGGAGTAACTCAGCAGATTAGGTAGCATCTTTGGAAAACATGGATAAGTGATAATTCGGGTCAAGAACCTACTTCGGGTCTAAGACTGCCCTACCTGCTGAGTTACTCCAGCTGTTTGTGTCCTATTGGAGAGAATTCTTTGGGATAAGGTTTACTCCCATTTGGAAGAGAATGGGTTAATTAGAGACAGTCAGCATGGCTTTCTACATGGCAGGTCATGTCTTACTAACTTGTTTGAGTTTTTTGATGAGGTGATGAAGGTGTCCAATAAAGTAGGGTAATGGATGATGTCTATATGGATTTTAGTAAGAAATTTGATATAGTCCCCCATGGTAGATTGATCGAGAAGAGTAAGATGCACAGGATTAATAGTGACTTGTTCATATGGATTTGGAACTGGCTCCGTTGTAGAAAGCAGAGGGTTGCGGTGGAAGGACAATATTCAACCTGGAGTTTTGTGACCAGTGGAGTTCCGCAGGTATTTGTGATGGGACTACTGCTATTTGTGATAAATATAAATTACTTGGAAGTAAACACAGATGTGTTGGTTAGTAGGTTTGCAGATGACACCAAGATTGTTGGGTTTGTGGACTGTAAGGAAGGTTGTGAAAGTACACAGTGGGATATAGGTCAGCTACAAAACTATGCAGAGAAATGGCAGATAGAGTTTAATCCAAACCAGTGTGAGGAGTTGCACTTTGGGAGGTCAAATATAATGGGAAAATATATAATTTATGGCATGACCATTTAACAACAATGATGTACAGAGGGATCTTGGAGTCCGTCCATAATTCCTTGAAAGTAACAACACAGTAGATGGAGTGGCTAATAAGGCAAATGTATGCTTGCATTCATTGGTTAGGGCATTGAGCGTAAGAAGTCATGATGCCGTTTTATTGGACTTTGGTTATGGTGCATTTGGAGTACTGTATGTAGTTCCAGTTGCCCCATTACAGAAAGGGTGTGGAGACTTTGGAAAATATGCAGAGGCGGTTTACCCAAATGATACATGGATTAGCAGCTATTTGCTACAGGGAGAGATTGGGCAGACTTGTTTGAACAGACATTGTTTTGGAATGTCAGAGGTTGCAAGGAGACATGATAGATTATGAGAGACATATATCGGGCAGATGGACAGAATCTTTTTACCAGGATGTAAAAATCAAATACTAGAGGGCATAGCTTCAAGGCAACTTCCTCTATCCTAATGATAGTCAACAGCCTTCCCTTTTTAAAATATAAACTAGTCCAAGGGGGACCCGTTGGGTCACGTCCCCTCAACGCATGGTTGTGAGGGGGGGGGGGGGGGGGCTGTGGCGTCACACACACACTAACCACCACCCACAGCCGCGGGGGGGAGGGGGAGTGTGAGGGGGAAAAGTGGGGGGAAGGGGAGGGGGGAGTGGAGAGGGAGGGGGGAGGAGGAGAAGGGAGGGGGAGGAGGGGAGGGGGAGGCGGAGAGGGGGATGGGGAGGGGGTGGTAGAGGGGGGGAGAGGGAGGAGTTGGGCAGAGTGGGGGAAAGAGAGGAAGGGGGAGTGGGGGGAGGGCGGAGGGGAGAGGGGTGACGAGGAGGGGGAAGAAGGGGGTGGGGGAGAGGAGGAAGTGGGGGATTCCCTAGAGAGGGAGGGGGGGCAGAGAGGGAGGGGGGGCAAAGAGGGAGGGGGCAAAGAAGGAGGGGGGCAGCGAGGGAGGGGGGTGCAGAGAGGAAGGGGGGTTAGAGAGGAAGGGGGGCAAAGAGGGAGGGGGTAGAGACGGAGGGGGCAGAGAGGGGGGGCAGAAAGGAAGGGCCCTCTCCCCCCCTCCACCCCCCTCTGCTTTCCCCCTCTGCACCACCCCTCTCCTCCCCCCATCTCCATCCCCACCAGGGGGGAGGGGAGAGGGGAAGGGAGAGGGAGAGGGGAAGGGAGGGGGAGAGAGGGGGAGTGCGGAAGGGAGGTGGATATGGACGGGGAGGGGAGAGGAGTGAGGTGGTGGGAGGGCAGAGGCGTGGGTGAGGAGAGGGGGGAGAGAGGGGGGGAAGTGGGGAGAGTGAGGAGGGGGGAGTGGGGGGAGAAGAGGAGGAGGGAGGTGAGGGGGGAGGTGCGGGGAGCGGTCTGGGGACAATCGGGACTGCCTATGTTGACAGTTTGCAGGCAGGCAGGCGATCATCGAGTTGATGTATCGCCAACTTTTGTCAACGGAGCGTTCAACCTCCTGCGGTGACCAGCATTCACGGAGGGCCTCCAAGGTCCCCGTGGACACCGTGTGTTCCCTCACCGGGGATGCGGGGGCGTGGGCCCGGTGCGGCCATCGGCTGGACATCTTGGCCTCCCTCTGTACTGGGTGCCCAAGTGTTGGGAGTTTGGGGCTGGAATGTGGCTGGGGCTTGGGGAGCGGCCCCTTCGGATGGTGGAGCAGGGGCTGCCGCCTCTCACACTGCATGTGCAGGTGGGGAGCAGTCTCTTCCTTGCCGAGGAGATGGGGGTTGCTGGTTCGGCTGTCTGTTGCATGCCATTGCCGTGTAACTCGTCATCAGCTGGCCGTGAGGAACAGAGGCACCTCATGGAAAACAGTACATTGTGTAGTGAAAATTCTGCGTAGCTTGCTGGGAGGAGCAAAGGCACTGTGACGTCATCCAGCTCGTTAGATTTTAAAAATATATCAGATTGGTGCACAATTTTATTTAACAACCTCAATGTGAATCAAAGATAAAGTTCAAACAAACATCCCTACAAGTAAACATCCAAGTTCAGAGTTTTATATTATACTAGACCAAGTGCAAACCCGTTGGGTCTGTTCACCCAACATGCGGATGCGGGGGGGGGGGATGTAGGGGGGGGGGTGGGGGCTGGCACGCGATTAAAACAAATCATTGTCATTGTAACGCCAGCTGGCAGCGGTCAGGTTTTAAAAAAAGGTCAGATTGGTCAACAATTTTAATAACAAAGTTGGGAAAATAGTGTACCAAATGTACAGAGGAGTGTATTTCTAAAATCACAAGGAAAATCTCTACTGAAATATGTAAAAATGTCAACGTTTCGGCGTCTGCACACACACACACACACACACACACACACACACACACACACACACACACACACACACACACAAAACCCATTGGGTCAGTTCCTCCAACGCCCGTTTGTGGTGGGGGGTGGCATGCGGTGTCACACGCACTAACCACCCACACACACGCTAACGACCCACCCTTGATATTATATTAATATTATAAGAGTGGAGGAGAGCCGGGCGGCAGCATCCGTTATCGTCGCGCGGGGCACGCGATGAGAAGGTAGGCCTGGTGGCCATTACTCCTTCTGGATCTCTGGTCTGCAGCACTGTGGGGGGCGAAAAAATGACTGAGTTGGGGTGGGGGGGAGGAGGGGTGAGAGAGATGGGAGGAGAGAGAGAGATGGGAGGAGAGAGAGGAAGAGAGGGGAGAAGGGTGGGGGAGAAGGGAGGGGGGAAGGGGGTAGGGGGTACCAGAAGATGTAAAAAATTCTCTGTTATTGTGACGTCAGCAGCTGGGCAGTGGTTGCGTGAGATGGCACTGTGACTCATGCAGCAGTTTGATTTTAGTGGGACCATGTGAAGGTTCCAATCTCCCACCCCTGTCCCATTGTGATGTCATATATGTAAATGAGATCCATTGTGATTGGACATCTGTGAGGTGGCACTGTGACTCATGCAGCAGTTTCATTTTAATTTTTTTTGATGTTTTGTGACTAATTTAATTCAAAATCTGGAGAAATAATCGACTGAATTGAGAGAGGAGTGGATTTATGAAATCCTAAGTAAAATCCATACTGTAGTTGTAAAAATCTCCACGTTTTTGCGTCTGGATTTTGAGGTGAAAAGTTTTAAAGGCAAAATGACATACACACACACACACACACACACACACAATTTTAATAGATACTAGACCAAGTGCAGACCCGTTGGATCTGTTCCCCCAACGTGTGGTTGCGGGGGAGGGGGGGGGGGAAGCATGCGGCGTCACACACACTAACTACCCCCATGCACACACGCTAAAATGCCCCCAGATATTATATTAATATTAATAATTTGCACCTCTTACCACATAACCGCTGGGAGGAGAGAGAGAGAGGGGGCTGGGAAGGGAGGGTGGGGAGGGGATGGGGTGGAGGGAAGGGGGTAGGGGAGGGGTGCAGGGGAGGAGGGAGATGGGATATGGGAGAGAGGGGGAAGAGTGTGTAGGGAGGGGAAAGCGGTATGGGGAGAGAGGGGGAAGAGTGTGGAGGGTGGAGGAGATGGGGTAGGGGAGAGAGGGGGAAGAATGGGAAGGGAGGGAGGGGGAGAGGGGAAGGGAGAGGGGTGGGGGCAGTCCATCTATTCCCCACTCCCTATCACCCCCATTCCTCTCCCTCTATTCCCACACTCTCCATCCTCACCTCCCCCATTCCCCCCTTTCCCTCCCGACTCCATCCTCTCCCTCAATCCACCCACTCCCCCTCTTCACCTCCCCAGGATCTTGCCTGTCCTCCAGATCTGCATAACTTGCTCGTTCACAGAGAGGAACACAGAACAGGGAGGAGTCAGAGAGCCAAATGCCAGGGGGGTTGACATAACTTGGCCTCACGACGCACGCAGCTGTTGATAATTGCCAGCTGAGGGGGGAGAGGGAGGGAGGGAAGGAGGAGGGAGAGGGAGGGAGGGCGGTAGTGGGGAAACTGCTAGTTATTAAATATGGGATAGCAGCACATTTGGAATGTGGTGAAATCATTAGACAAAGTCAGCATGGATTTACGAAAGGTAAACCATGTCTGAAAATCTTGTGGAATTTTTCGAGGATATAACTAGTAGCGTGGATAGGGGAGAACCCGTGGATGTGGTGTATCTGGACTTCCAGAAGGCTTTCGACAAGGTCCCACATAAGAGATTAGTATACAAACTTAAAGCATACGGCATTGGGGGTGCAGTATTGATGTGGATAGAGAACTGGCTGGCAAACAGGAAGCAAAGAGTAGGAGAAAATGGGTCCTTTTCACAATGGCAGGCAGTGACTAGTGGGGTACCGCAAGGCTCAGTGCTGGGACCCCAGCTATTTACAATATACATTAATGATCTGGATGAGGGAATTGAAGGCAATATCTCCAAGTTTGCGGATGACACCAAGTTGGGGGGCAGTGTTAGTTGTGAGGAGGATGCTAGGAAACTGCAAGGTGACTTCAATAGGCTGGGTGAGTGGGCAAATGTTTGGCAGATGCAGTATAATGTGGATAAATGTGAGGTTATCTACTTTGGTGGCAAAAATAGGAAAGCAGACTATTATCTAAATGGTGGCCGATTAGGAAAAGGGGAGATGCAGCGCGACCTGGGTGTCTTGGTACACCAGTCATTGAAAGTAAGCATGCAGGTGCAGCAGGCAGTGAAGAAAGCCAATGGTATGTTAGCTTTCATAGCAAAAGGATTTGAGTATAGGAGCAGGGAGGTTCTACTTCAGTTGTATAGTGTCTTGGTGAGACCACACCTGGAGTATTGCGTACAGTTCTGGTCTCCAAATCTGAGGAAGGACATTATTGCCATAGAGGGAGTGCAGAGAAGATTCACCAGACTGATTCCTGGGATGTCAGGACTGTCTTATGAAGAAAGACTGAATAGACTTGGTTTATACTCTCTAGAATGTAGGAGATTGAGAGGGGATCTTATAGAAACTTACAAAATTCTTAAGGGGTTGGACAGGCTAGATGCAGGAAGATTGTTCCCGATGTTGAGGAGGTCCAGGACAAGGGGTCACAGTTTAATTATAAGGGGGAAATCCTTTAGAACCGAGATGAGAAGGACTTTTTTCACACAGTGAGTGTGGGTCTCTGGAACTTTCTGCCACAGAGGGTAGTTGAGGCCAGTTCATTGGCTATATTTAAGAGGGAGTTAGATGTGGCCCTTGAGGCTAAGGGTATCAGAAGGTATGGAGAGAAGGCAGGTACGGGGTACTGAGTTGGATGATCAGCCATGATCATATTGAATGACGGTGCAGGCTCGACGGGCCGAATGGCCTACTCCTGCACCTATTTTCTTTGTTTCTATGTTCTAAAGGCCAAAAATCTAATCTGATAATCAAATCTGACATACACCCACAAACAAATAAACACACACACACAGAGTTTTTAAAGTATATAGATATGATTGATAGATTGATAGATTGATAGATTGATAGATTGATTGATTGATTGATTGATTGATTGATTGATTGATTGATTGATTGATTGATTGATTGATAGATAGATAGATAGATAGATAGATAGATAGATAGATAGATAGATAGATAGATAGATAGATAGATAGATAGATAGATAGATAGATAGATAGATACCCTCAAAGCTGCTGCAATCCACACCATTTCTCCCACGTGGTCATGCTTGTGGGGGCTATGCGTCAGTGAATAGGGCGGTTATGGAGTAAAAGGAGCAAATTAATAAGATTAATATAATATCAAGGGGGGTTATTAGCGTGTGTGCTGGGGGTAGTTAGTGTGTGTGACGCAGCATGCCACCACCCCGCCCCCCCCCCCCCCCCCACCACTCCCCCGCAACCACACGTTGGGGGAACCGACCCAACGGGTCTGCACTTGGTCTAGTATACTTTTAAAAGTCTGTGTATCTGTGTGTGTGTGTGTGTTTATTTCTGTCAGATTTTTGGCCTTTGATTCCTTGGTCCGCCATTTTTTCCATTTCGCTAGACATTACACTTTTACATTCACCAATGCACTCCTCATTACATTTAGACATTTTTTTTGTTTTTTTTTATTTTTTTTGTTGAGTTTTTTTATTAGTCAGAAGCAATTACATAATTTTAAAAAAGGTATGTGTTCATTGTTGACATAATAAAAATCATTTTGTTCTTTGTAGATATACATAATCAGTATTATTTATGTTAATCCTTGCTTAATAATTGTGCTTCTATATTATTTTTTTCCATTTTTTATAAAGGTAGAAAATAGTAGAAAAAGATTAAACAAAATATATATATATATATACATATATATATGTATATATATATTTTGTTTAATCTTTTTATATAAATATATATATAAAAAGTTGGGAAAGAATGGAATATTCTACAGATTTTACATAGTTGGAGATATATCCGTGTTTTATGAAATGTACTACTTCATCTATTCTTCGATTCTGGTTTCAGTCGGGTTCTCGTGCCGAACCAGTTTGCTCCTTCAAATATTCAATAAATGGGGACCATATTTTTTTAAATAGTTCTTGTTTGTCCATTAAGACAAATCTTATTCTTTCCAAATATAGGGTCTCCGACATTTCTGTGGTCCACATTTTAATTGTGGGGGTTATAGAGCCTTTCCAAAATTTTAATATTAATTTTTTCCCAATTATTAAACTATAATCAATAAAAATTCATTGATTCGAAGTAATGAATTGATTTGGTCCCAATATTATTAATTTTGAGTCAGGAGCCAGTTTGGTATTGACGACTTCTGAGATTATCTTAAAAATTTCCATCCAAAAATTATTAATTTTTGTACAACTTACGAATGAGTGCAATAGGTTAGCCTCTAAATGTTGACATTTATCACAAATAGGGGAAACACTTGGAAAAATTCTATTCAGTTTTGTTTTTGAATAATGCAGTCTATGCAACACTTTAAATTGTATTAAAGAATTTCTAGTGTTTAATGAACAGTGATGTATATGTTGTAAGCTATCATCCAAAATTTCTGGACTAATTGTTTGACCTAATTCATTTTCCCATGATTGCCTATATAAATCCGTCTTTGGAGCATCGCTATCTAATAAAATACTATAAATATATGGTATCAGTTTTTCTGTGTTCGGATGTTTATTCAAACATTCATCAAAAATTTCTATCTTTCTAAATCTATATTCATTTGTAATTGACTTAACATAGTCTCTGATTTGTAAATATCTAAAGTAATCCTTTGATTGAAGCCCATAAATTTGTTGTAATTCCTGAAATGAGAGAAATGTATTTTTCCTATAGAGATCACCCATCTTTGTAATTCCATGGTTTTTCCATTGTAAAAAACCCCTTATCCATCCATGAGGGTTTAAATGCTGCGTTGTTTACAATAGGAAGAGATAGTGGTATATAATCCAATTTTAATGTTTTCTTTATTTGTTTCCAAGTGCGTATTCCACTGTCTATTATAGGGTTTTCTTTATAGGTTTTTTTGCTTAATTTGGTAATAGCAAATAGAATTGACCCAATTTCAAAAGGTAAACAATCTTCTTTTTCCATTTTTAACCAGTCTGGTTGTTTATCTAATTCTTCCAACCAAAAGTTCATATTCTTGATATTAACTGCCCAGAAATAAAACATAAAATTTGGTAATGCTAAGCCTCCATTTACTTTTGATTTACTTAAATGTTTCTTGTTTATTCTGTGGTTCTTATAATCCCATATATAATTAGTAACTATAGAATCAACCTTTTTAAAAAAAGTTTTTGGGAGATATATTGGGATTAATTGAAAAAGGTATAATAGTTGCGGGAGAAAAATCATTTTTATCGCATTAATTCTACCCATCATAGAAATGGGTAATGTTTTCCAATACAAAATATTCTTATCTAATTTATTCAGTAAAGACGGAAAATTAGATTTAAATAAAGAAGTATATCTCTTTTTTACATAAATTCCAAGATATTTAAGTTTTTCTATTACTATTTTAAATGGGAATTGTTGTAAAATATTTGGGTTACTTTCTAGCAATGTTACAAAATTTTGAGATTTTAAAAATCAAGTCTGCAATTTATCCCATCAGATAAAGCATAACAAGAAGTTTAATTTGACACCTAATTTACTTTCATATCTTCAGTATTAAGAAAGTTATGGCCATTTTCATGCTCGGAAATGAGTATCTTGCTTCCCATTGCCTTTCAATTGACTTAACTCAAAAGCTGTGATCTGGAAAATTTAAAAGCCCATAACTTTATTAAAAATTAAGAGAACTCAATGAAATTTTCAGTCATTATAGATTGAAGCATTCTGAAACAAATATTAAACAATCTTACTTGGATTACCTGAAATTAAAGTATATAATTAGTTAGTTATCTAATTGTAGCTAATTACAAAATTCAATGAGTAGATCTAAACATCTATCAATTTCTTAAGAAAAGATAAACTTTTTTTTAATTGCCTAAGTATCCAAATAACATTCACACAATAATCCACAATATAACATAATTTTTAAATCTCATTTTCATGAATTTCTGGGCCAAATGGAAGGAATTTAGTGTTTAATGCCTGTAAATAAATGGCCATTTAAGTCAACTAGCGAGTGGGTTTTAGTGGAATGCGGTGGATTGGAACGTTGCGGTTAGCGGTGAAGTCGGGGGGGAAAATACTGGGGGTTCATACATTTTTTGGGGACCCCATTTCGCAACATTAAAATAGTATTTATGCCTCCCAAAAAACCAACTTTTAATAAAAAAATAAAGTATTTACCTTTATTTCTCCCTTACGGAAAATGCTTCCGGTGGTCTGCGGTCACGGCTTTTGAAGGTGATTTTTAAATTACTCTAGTTAACAAATAACTTAGAGTAATTTAAAAATACCTTAATGGATGAAATGTCGGAGCGATTTTTCTTCCGCAATTAAATCGCCCGACATTCATCGATTATCCTGGTCTGGTGAAAATCGGCACTTTAAGCCCGCCCCCCTCTGAAAGGCGCTAAAGTCGCGCACACGGGGAGCGGCAGAAGTGCAGCGCCGCTAAAGGTAAGTTTTGTAACATACCTATACTTTCCCTTATTGGCATCATTTCGCTTTTGTTCCAATTAATTCTGTATCCTGATAACGAATCATATTAAGTTATTAAATTTAGTAGATTTGGGATACTAACTTAAGGTTTAGTAATGTGAACTAATACATCATCTACGTTAAATGAGATTTTGTTTTCCGTATCTTTGGTTGTATACCCATGTATTTCAGGATTGGACCTCACACTTTCTGCTAATGGTTCTATTACCAATGCAAATAATAACGGGGATGATGGACATCCTTGTCTACAACCTCTGGATAAATTAAATTTAGTTGATAACATTTGATTTGTTGATATTCTAGCTGTTGGATTAGTATATAGAAGTTTTATCCATGTACTAAACTTCTCGACATTTTTATGTACACATTTTAAAATAAAATTCCCCCCCACTTACACATTTCATCGCCACCATAACGGCTGCTGCCACCCAGCTCTCCTCGAAAAACACTAACATTTTTCCCAAGAAAACACCAACATTTTTTCCCAACGGCTCGACTTCCACCACCCCGGGCCCCGACATTTTTCTTATTTCACTGGCAATTTTACTTCCTACATTTCTCCCCCCACCCCCCTGGGCCCCGACATTTTCTAATTTCGCTGGCGATTTTACTTCCTCCACTTCCTGCAAAATTTGCGCTATTGTGCACCGTTTTGGCGTAGTTCCTTGATCTCAAAGACAGACAGACACACTAACTGACAGACAAACAAGATGAGACTTCTAATAGTATATGTAGATATAGAAAGAATGGATGGATAGATAGATGACCAAATCTCCTCTTTATCCTGTCCTTGATAACCTTCCTAAAACATACTTTTCAGAACTATCCGCAGTATTCTCTGATTTATCCTCAGCTTTGCACAGGTTCAACATCATTTCCTTTTAATTTTCTCTGCTATTTTTTAAAATAAAACAAAAATATCATATGCTTTCTCCCTTATTTAAAACCACTTTCATAGATGAGCGTTTCTAATTTGAATCTGCAAATCATGATTTATTATCATTATATTTTATCTTATTTCTTTGGGTTTTGCCTTTTGTTATGCATTAATTGTTTCTGAACATTCTCTTTATATTATTTACTTTTAAAGCTCTAGAAGCTTGTACTAATGCAATTTTGTGGCAGCAAATATTTTCTAATCTTCCTTTATCGACTATCACAATATAATTAGTATTCTGCCTGGAACCCTGTTGCAGTTGAAAACTGCCTTGTTGTTGCCGAACTCTCCATTAGAGGACCTCAGTGAGGACCCAGCTATAAACATAATCTCTTCCCTACCATACCTTCAGCTGCCCTCTGGTGGCAAGGCAGTTGTTCACCCATATTGTATATTGGTAATAAGGAAATAATTTCATTTTTTGGATCAATCAGAAAATTGGTTTAAAAAGCATTTAAAATTGAACTGAATTACACTTCACTTTTCAGCTAAAATTAATTCCCAATCTGAATAGACAAATCTGTGGTGAACTACACAGTCGCATCACATAATAATTGGAACAATTACATACTGTTTCTATTCTATCAAACTGCATTCATTGATATACTTAAGAGCAGAACTCTATTTGTACTTATATATATATAATTATACTTAAGATGCAATTCTATTTGTTCAGCTGAAAATAAGTTTTATAAGTTCCCCAATATTTTGCACTAATTTGAATAACTGCAATCAGATAGTATTAAAATTAGGCTTGCTAGCAAAAGCAGGTGGGAACATTTAATTATATGTTTTAGTAAATATATAAGTATGATGACTACTTTTATAAACATTTATTACCCTTGTCAGAATATTTTGGCTAAGGGGAAAAATTCTTAATCTATTTTTTAGAGAACTAATGCCAAACAATTATCCACGATGTGAAATGGACTTTAAATTAGTTAACAGTGTGTAATGAAATGTTCAGTGGCTTTCACTTATTTGGTGATGAATTGGAATAGGTTAATTGGCCAATCTTGTCGCGATCAATTAAATACAAATACATTTCACTCTTAATCACCTCCAGACCAAACAAAGCCTTAGTGGTATTCTCAGCAGTCTGCAACATTTTCCCTGTGTAAGTACTTTGAAATTTGAGAGTGTTGATCTCCTTGTCTATATGCTTTCATTAAAAATATCCCAATATCCTATAATTGTAGAACTATCACTCTTGACCAATATACTATTTTGATTACTGAAATTGTCCCTCAGGTGATATGCTATATTACAGAGAAATGTCATACTCTTTTAGATACATTTTAATTATAAACCTATGTCTAGAAATCATATTATGTTAGTAACAACATGCCATTCACCATGTTGATAATGTGCTATATTATTGCTGGATAGCACACCTCCTTGGTTAAATGGGGGGTCCAGCATGAGATTGGAGGGGTTGAAGGCATGAATTCAGATTATGGATCACATTGTACAAAGCACTTTTGCTGTAACATGTGTTTCCATGGTTTGAATTGGATATAGAATTGAGGAATTGGGAACACATTTTGGATCACATGGACTCAATGGGTTATAACACGATTTCAGTTAGCAACTAGAGAACCACTGTCATGGGAAAAAGAAAGCTGTCATGGGAAAAAGAAAGCTGTCATGGGAAAAAGAAACACTCCAGGAAACAATCTGTTCTCATACAACTAAACCTTCTGCAGCACTCAAAGGACAAAGGACATTTATTGTCACATACACCAATTGGTGTAGTGAAATTGTCTTGCCATGCAGCACATAGATAAAGATAGGACATAACATTAAAGAATTTAACATAAACGTAAAAAACATCCCCCCACAATGGTTCCCATTATGAGGGAAGGCACAAAGTCCAGACCCCATCTCCAGTTCACCCATAGTCAGGCCTATTGAGGCCCCAACAGTCGCCGCTATGGGGGCCGATGTTCCAGCCTCTTCTTCGCCGGGTGATGGTGCTCCGGCAGTGGGAGAACCCTCTCAGCGGCTCAGGGTGCCTGTAACGGCCGCTTCCTTGCTGGAGACTGCGGCTTCCGACGCCATCGGGCCGCGCTGGATGGAACTCCACAACTGGTGATCTCGCCGAGAGATCCCAGTCTCCCGATTTAAATTTCAAGGACCATTGTCTCAAGAACAATCTGTAAGTTTCACTAAAAGTAGTCATCAAAATTGACAAGCAACCAGTTTTATTGGTGCTTAGAACATAGAACAGTACAGCAGAGCAATGGGCATTTCAGCGCACAATGTCTATGCAAAACGTGAGTCAAGACCAACTCTTATCCCCCGACAGATAACCCATACTGCTCCATACCTGCACATCCATGTGCATATCCAAAATATATCTCTTAAATTAAACTATTGTATCTGCCTCCATGACTAACCTCGGCAGCGCATTCTAGTCACTTGCCCGTAAAATACTTGCCCCTCACATCTCCTTTAAACATTGTGCCTCTCATATTGATATATCCATCCTCGGAAAGAGATTCTGACTATCTATCCTATCTATCCTATCTATGCTTCTCATAATTCTATTTACTTCTATCAGGTCTCTCCTTAACCTCTGGAGTTCCAGATAAAACAATCCAAGTCTAATCAACCTCTCCTTGTTGCTCCAATCCAGGCACCATCCTGGTAATCCTCCTCTGCACCTATCCCAAAGCCTTCACATCCTTCCTGCATTGGAGTGACGGGAACTGCATGCAATACACTAAATGTGGCCCACCCAAAGCCCTAGGAAACTGCATCATGATTTCCTGACTCTTAATGCCCCAACCAATGAAGGCAAGCATACATTTGCATTCTTTGCCACTACATCCATTTCAGAGAGTTATGGGCTTGGACCATAGGAACTTAGAGCTGTTGACCATCTTTACAGCAGCTGCATTTATTAGGTTGACATAGAGTCATAAAGCATGGAAACAGGCCCTTGGGCCCAACTTGCCCATGCGACCAACATGTCCCATCTACACCAGACCCACCTGCATGTGTTTGGCCCATATCCTTCTAAACCAATCCTATCCATGTACCTGTCCAAATCGTTTTTAAACGTGGTGATAGTACCTGTCTCATCTACTAGGTATTACAAAACTTATCTTCAGCGGTGCTGCAGTTCTGCCGCTGGCCGTCTGCGCGACTTTGGCGCCCTTAAGGGGGGGGGGGGGGGGCGGGGTTAAAATGCGTTTTTTCCCCTTGCCATCCGGAGCTTTCTTTTATCGGAGTGATAGCTATTTCTGGAGATTCGTTCCGACTGCCGGTAAGTCCCTTTTTTTTAATAAATAGCCCGACTATTTCAGCGCTGCAGTAAAATAAAAATTAGCTCCTAATGTCGTGAACACCAACAACGGGGACCGATTTTACGTAGGGGACAGGTAAGTGACAGCTGTTTATTTTTTCATATAAACTTGCTTTTTTAGGGGACTTTAATCAACATTTCATGTTGCGAAACAGTGATTTAGCCCCCATATGAACCGGCAGAATTTTTCCTGTCGATATTGGGTTTAAATTCACCGCAACCATATAACCATATAACAATTACAGCACGGAAACAGGTCTTCTCGGCCCTTCCAGTCCATGCCGACCATTTATTTTCCCCTAGTCCCATCTACCTGCACTCAGACCATACCCCTCCATTCCATCCCGTCCATATACCTATCCACTTTACTTTTAAATGTTAAAATCGATCCTGCCTCCACTACTTCTGCAGGAAGATCATTCCACACAGCCACCACTCTCTGAGTAAAGAAGTTCCCCCTCATGTTACCCCTAAACTTCTGTCCCTTAATTCTCATGTCAGAGAATAAAGACCTAACTTATTCAACCTATCTCTGTAACTTAGCTGTTGAAACCCAGGCAACATTCTAGTAAATCTCCTCTGTACCCTCTCTATTTTGTTGACATCCTTCCTATAATTGGGCGACCAAAATTGTACACCATACTCCAGATTTGGTCTCACCAACGTCTTGTACAATTTTAACATTACATCCCAGCTTCTATACTCAATGCTCTGATTTATAAAGGCTAGCATACCAAAAGCTTTCTTTACCACCCTATCTATATGAGATTCTACCTTCAAGGAACTATGCACGGTTATTCCCAGATCCCTCTGTTCAACTGTATTCTTCAATTCCCTACCGTTTACCATGTACGTCCTATTTTGATTTGTCCTGCCAAGGTGTAGCACCTCACATTTATCAGCATTAAACTCCATCTGCCATCTTTCAGCCCATTTTTCCAACTGGCCTAAATCACTCTGTAGACTTTGGAAATCCTCTTCATTATCCACAACACCCCCTATCTTGGTATCATCTGCATACTTACTAATCCAATTTACCACCCCTTCATCCAGATCATTGATGTACATGACAAACAACAAAGGACCCAACACAGATCCCTGAGGCACCCCACTAGTCACCTGCCTCCAACCCGACAAACAGCCATCCACCATTACCCTCTGGCTTCTCCCATTCAGCCACTGTTGAATCCATCTTGCTATTCCTGCATTTATACCCAACAGTTGAACCTTCTTAACCAACCTTCCATGAGGAACCTTGTCAAAGGCCTTACTGAAGTCCATATAGACAACATCCACTGCTTTACCCTCGTCAATTTCCCTAGTAACCTCTTCAAAATATTCAAGAAGATTAGTCAAACATGACCTTCCAGGCATAAATCCATGTTGACTGTTCCTAATTAGACCCTCTTTATCCAGATACTTATATATATTATCTCTAAGTATCTTTTCCATTAATTTGCCCACCACTGAAGTCAAACTAACCGGTCTATAATTGCTAGGTTTACTTTTAGAACCCTTTTTATACAATGGAACAACATGCGCAGTACGCCAATCCTCGGGGACTATTCCAGTTTCTAATGACATTTGAAATATTTCTGTCATAGCCCCGGCTATTTCTACACTAACTTCCCTCAATGTCCTAGGGAATATCCTGTCAGGACCTGGAGACTTATCCACTTTTATATTTTTCAAAAGTGCCAGTACTTCTTTTACTTTGAAACTCATAGTATCCATAGCTACTCTACTAGTTTCCCTTACCTCACATAATTCAATATCCTTCTCCTTGGTGAATACCGAAGAAAAGAAATTGTTCAATATCTCCCCCATCTCTTTTGGCTCTGCAGATAGCTGTCCACTCGGTCTCTCCAATGGACCAATTTTATCCCTTGTTATCCTTTTGCTATTAACATAGCTGTAGAAACCCTTTGGTATCATTTAAAAATAAATTGGATAGGCATATGGATGAGAAGGGTATGGAGGGTTATGGTATGAGTGCAGGCAGGTGGGACTAAGGGAAAAAAGTTGTTCGGCACGGACTTGAAGGGCCGAGATGGCCTGTTTCCGTGCTGTAATTGTTATATGGTTATATGCCCTCTTGTTTGAATCTTTCCTACCCTCAATGGGAAAAGCTTATCCACGTCAACTCTGTCTATCCCATTCATCATTTTAAAGACCTCAATCAAGTCCCCCCTTAACCTTCTGCGCTCCAAAGAATAAAGACCTAACTTGTTCAACCTTTCTCTGTAACTTAGTTGCTGGAACCCAGGCAACATTCTAGTAAATCTCCTCTGTACTCTCTCTATTTTGTTGACATTCTTCCTATAATTAGGCGACCAAAAGTGTACACCATACTCCAGAATTGGTCTCACCAATGCCTTGTACAATTTTAACATTACTTCCCTACTCTTATATTCAATGCTCTGATTTATAAAGGCCAGCACACCAAAAACTTTCTTTACCACCCTATCTACATGCGATTTTACCTTCAGGGAACTATGCACAGTTATTCCTAGATCCCTCTGTTCCACAGCATTCCTCAATTCCCTACCATTTACCATGTATGTCCTATTTTGATTTGTCCTGCCAAGATGTAGCACCTCACACTTATCAGCATTAAACTCCATCTGCCATCTTTCAGCCCACAACCGCAACGTTCCAATCCATCGCGTTCCAGAAAATTCCACTCGCAAGCTGTTTAAAATGCCCATTAATTTACAGGCATTAAAGACTGAATTCCTTCAATTTGGCTTATAAATTAATGACAATTAGATTTATAAATCATGTTATATTGTGAATTATTGTGTGACTGTTAATTGGACACTTAGGTTTTAATTTTTTTCTTAAGAAATGGATAGATGTTTAGATCTAGTAATCGAATTCTGTAATTGGCTACAATTGGGTTACTAACTAATTATATGCTTTAATTTCATGTCATCCAAGTAAGATTGTTTCATATTTGTTTCAGAATACTTCAATCTATAATAACTGAAAATTTCTTTCAGTTCTCTTAATTTTTAAGGAAGTTATGGGCTTTTGACTGTCCTCGATCACAACTTTTGTGTGAAGTCAATAGAAAAGCAATAGGAAGCAAGTTGCTAATTTCCGAGTATGAAAATGGCCCTAACTTTTTTAATACTGAAGATATGAAAGTGAATTAGGTGTCAAATTAAACTTATTTTTATGCTTTATCCGATGGGATAAATTGCAGCGTTGATTTTTTAAATCTCAATATTTTGTAACATTGCTACATCTACCTCCACTGGCAGCTTGTTCCATATGCCCACCACCTTCTGTTTAAAAAATATTGCCCCTCAGGTTCCTGTTAAATCTTTCCCCTCTCACCTTAAACCTGTCCGACGGTTCTTGATTCCCCAACTCTGGGTAAAAGACATTTACCCACTTTATTCCTCTCATAATCTCATGCTCCTTTATAAGATCACCCCTCATCCTCCTGTACTCCAAGGAATAGAATCCCAGCCTGCTCAACCTCTGTCTTTTGCTCAGGGCCTCGAGTCCTGGCAACATCCTCGTACATTTTCTTTCTTGCACACTTTTCAGCTTAGCAACATCTGTCCTATAACAGGGTAACCAAAACTAATCACAACATTCTAAATGTGGCCTCACCAATGTGTTGTACCACTGTAACATAACCTCCCAACTGACTGATATGGGAACCAGAAATTCGTACCATCCAGGTACAGGAGCAGCTTCTTCCCAACGACCATCACAATATTAATCACAATTATGAGGATATTAAACACTACAATCTCCAAATAAACATCATACGTCATAGACCTGAGGAGCATTGTTTTTATCTTTGCACTATTATTGTTTCTTTGTTTTATGTTTATATATCTATCTATATTATACTAAAAGTCTCGTCTTTTTTGGACGTCTGCGTGTGAGTGAGCGCTCAAGGAACTACGCCAAAATGGTACAAAATAGCGCAAACATTTTTGCAGAACCTTGCTCAGCTTTTTCCCATCATCGTTCTTACAAGTTTCCTTCAGATTTGTTGTTTTAAGTATCACAAGTTCTTGATATTTAAAGTTTTAAAAATGCCAACTTTGAAAATAATAGGTGCCGTGGTAGTCTGGCGCGCTGATCTCTACTGGTCTGAGACCAGGCGCCAACTCTCAGACACCTCCTCCTACTTATCCTTGGACCATGACCCCACAGATGAGCACCAGGCCATTATCTCTAACACTATCACTGGCTTCATCATTTCAGGCTTCCTGCCCTCCCAAGCCTCCAACCTCATCGTCCCCCAGCCACGCACGATCCGATTTTACCTTCTCCCCAAAATCCACAAACTTGACTGTCCTGGCAGACCCTTTGTTTCTGCGTGTTCTAATCCCACTGAACTTATTTCCACATACTTCAACTCCATCTTATCCCCCTGGTCAAATCCCTCCCTACCTATGTCCCCACCTACCTTCCATCTCCTTCATTCCAGGCCCCCATTCCCTCATCTTCACCATGGATGCCCAGTCACTCTACACCTCCATCCCCCACCAGTAGGGTCTTAAAGCCCTCCGTTTCTTCCTCGACCGCAGAACCAACCAATCCCCGTCTACTGATACTCCCCTCCGCCTAGCGGAGCTGGTCCCTACCCTCAACAGCTTTTGCTTTGCCTTCTCTTATTTCCTAGCATGGGCCCCAGCTATGCCTGTCTGTTTGTAGGGTACGCCGAACAATCCTTGTTCGAGGCGTACCGTGGCCCTATCCCCGAACTCTACCTCCGCTACATGGACGACTGCATTTGTGTTACCTCCTGCACCTGAAGAAGTCTGAAGGAGGGTCTCAACCTGAAACGTCACCTATTTCTTCACTCCATAGATGCTGCCTCACCCGCTGAGTTCCTCCAGCACTTTTGTCTACCTTCCACTGCCTTTGACTCTTCCAGCTGCTTTCAGTGATGATATCACAATGGCATCTCAGTCATCCAATCACAAAGGGATCTCATTTACACACGCTCCAGTGAACATTCCAAAAACCGAAAATGACATCACAATGTGATCTCTGCTGCCAATACACAAGCTATGAAAGTGTTTTTACATTGTTGTAAGGAGATGGACATAGTGGGGGAGGTTTAAAAGTTTTAAAGTGACATTTAAACAGTTGGATTTCTTCAAATCTGCTCTGGCAGTTTGGTAGTTATGACGTCACAATGCCCAACCGGTTGCAATGTTTCTATCCCAGAACACTGAATCTTTCACAGCAAATGTCCTTAAGGGAAAGAATCTGCCAGCCTAACCCAGCACAGCAAAGTTTAATGATTAGATTTGGATAACAAAAGATGGCCTTGTCGATGGTACCAACATCACATTAAATCTTAGTGCAATTGCATTTATTTAAAGTTTAAAATGACCTGCACAGTTGGGGGTTTTGGGTGAGTGGTGGACTATTGCATTGGGGAAATGGGTTGCGTTGGGGGAACGGGTGAGTGGTGGAATCTTACGTTGGGGAACGGGTTGCGTTGGGAACCAGGCCTCTCGTGTGACAGGGACCCAACGGGTGAGTGGTGGAATCTTACATTGGGGTACGGGTTACGTTGGGGGACCAAGTCTTCCATGAGGGCTATGGTGAGTTGTGGATTATTGCGTTGGGGGAATGAGTTACGTTGGTGGAACGGGTGAGTGGTGGAAACTGTTTGCATTGGGGGAACAGGTGAGTGGTGGATTATTGCTTTGGGGGACGGGACCCAATGGGTCCCAATTGGTCTAGTATATATTTTAAAGTTTAAAATGACCTGCACAGTTGGGTGGGGGGGGGGAGCGGGCAGCGTGACTCGACGTGTGGGGGAGAAGGGTTGCGAGCAGCGTCGGAGGAAAGTTCTGGAATTTCTTTGCGTAAAACGGCAATCAATTTTTGAGTCCATGAAAAGACTTGACTTTTGACTTGATGTGCATTTGGTGGGCCAAAGGGCATGTTTCTATGCTGTATCTACCAATAAAAAAACAATACCATTGTGGAGAACAAGATTGTCTTGGCTGTTCCAAATGAATGGTTGCTCCGGGGATATCAAATCTGATTTCCTCTACAGAGCTTCAGACTGTATTTCCACAGAATACACATCAGACGTTAGGAAATCACCTATTAATTTCTGCCAGGAAGTGCAAAGTTAAATTTACAAAGTGGCAGAAATTATTTTAAATGCCCATTGTTATATTTTCCTCAAGATAAACATATTTTGATTATGTAGTGTTGACCTAAATTGTGGTATGCAACTTAAAGTTTAGATTTATAATAACTTAGAACTTAAATGGTCCCTGAAAGGAGATTAACTGTTGCATGGGGTAAAATGTAGTTTAGTTTAGTTTATTATGTGTACTGAGGAACAGTGAAACTGTTTGTTTGCATACTATCCAGTCAAAGAAAATAATATACATGAATACACTCAAACTGTCTACTGATAAAGGATAAAGGGTGCAACATTTAATGCATGATATCTCAGTGAAGTCTGATAAAGTCCATTTAGATTTGGTTCAAAGATTTCCAATGTGGAAGGTCAGGACCTAGCTGATGTGCGATGTGGTAACTGTAGAGCAATGATCTGAAAGATTTCCCTCTGTATTCTACTATTCACAGTGTTAAAGGCACTGATAATTTAACAACCACTACATAATTAGCCACAGTAATTAATGTTATCTTGGAATTATAAATCAGAAGGAAACAGCATGAATTGAATGAAGACAATGCATAAACGAAGGACTGGGATAAGACTGAGTTGCTTGGTCTAGAAGAGTTCACTGGCTTGGTACAGTATATGAACCCTGTTGCAAGCTGTGCACACATGGATGTTGGTGAAGACATATTCAGGCCTGGGAATGATCTCGACCTTAGTCAAATGACTTGAGCCACTCTATTGCACACAAGAATGTTCACTTGGTCAAGTAAGTTGCGGAATACTGCTTGAACATCATCCAGTAAACTGTTTGTCAATAGGGTGGGTGAAAGTGTGAGCTGGTGGTCATGACGGATGTAAAAGAAGTCCGTCATAGTGATCTGTTCACAACAACCAAGTTAGCAAGCACTAACATGTTTGTAAATTTCAGTGCCTTTCAGAGAAACCCCAAGCTATACCAATAGGCGACGAGGAGGAGGAAGTGCCCTCTCATCCCCACGTACGCTGCTACGATCCACCAGTGACAACAACATCAACAATTTTGCAAGCCGTACCACCCATTCACCCGTGCCATCTGTCAGAAGCCTGCCACCTCAGTTACTGGCACAGATGCAGGAGGGTACTGAGGGAGGCCAGCAGAGTACAGCAAGCTCACGAAGTTCACACAGCCGATCGCCCTCGCTGCAGTGTGTCCAGGAGGAAAGTGAGGCCAACACCCCCATTCTCAGGAGGCAGACTAAAGCCAGGCTCAGGTAAGATGGTTCCATTGCTTTTATTTCCAGGAAATATAAGACACTACTAAACATTGCCATTTCTTTCCAAATTATAAATTTGATCAAAATTCTTATGTAATGTCAGATGCTTGGAGGAATGATTTTCAGACAAATTTAAAATCAATAGATACAAATTGCAGTTTCAATTTACTCTGAAGTGGTAATTTAAACAAAGCCATAAAGATTAGATCATTTGTTCATCAGATCATTGCTGTCCCTCACCTAATATCGGTCAGCAACGAGTTATTTATCCAAGTACAACATGTGTTAGTCTAATTCCTTCAACAGCTTCCTCCCCATGTTGACCGTGTGCCACAGAATTCTCTCCCAGTAATCTTTGCACTGGGCCAAGGCTCAAGCTGATTGTCTTTGGTGCAACCAGCTGTCTGACTAATATTTGACAGCCTTGGGAGGTGTGCAATGAAGGGAGAAAGGTAAATTGGCATTATTATTGCAGCAGCTTGTACCTACAATTATCTCTCATGTCAGAGGAAAGATCAAGGCAGATTGTTTGGGCAGATTAACTGCTTGAGGCCCTTTCTATTTGTGTTTGCATTGACATGTGATGTCGGATTTTGTTTTATCTGGTTAGAGATCAGGTAACAATATAAAGGTAGGTGCTTGGATGCCAATCAATCATCTCTTCCATACTGCCAATCCTTACTGGAATCCATAGTTTTTTTCTGAAGTAGTACACAGTAGTCAAGACAATTATAATTTCAGTATGTGTAAATTTCAGTAGAATAGTCAACTGTGAACTGTCTCACATCTGCTGTTAATTCTTACATGAATAGGTGATAAGTAGGGACACAGAACAACAAACAGCACCAGCAGCAGACTGGGTTGATTTCATTCCTGACTACCCAGAAAAGTCAGGATTATTAGGTATAATAGTACATTTGCCAAATGCATGTTTCAGAAAATGTTAACCTCAAAGTGGTCCCTGGTGCCGAAGCCCAAGCTGCACTCTGATGCTTAGGCTCATCCATATTTCACTGGCCAGGCTGATCCCTAATGTCCACATAATCAACTCGGTAAATAGGTAAAAACTGAAGGAGATATAGGAGATAAGATGTTTGGCATTTAACATAGGCTTCCCAACAAGAAGCAGAGAAAGCATAAATGGATCATCTTCTGGTTACCAAGATGTGATGGTAGAAATCAATGCTGATGCCTCAACTTTATACATTATGTTGAAGGAATATGGTTGAAGGAATTAAAGATACGGGTACTAAATTTGTTAATGAGATAAAGTATGGTAGGTTGTGAAGAGGACAGAATGAGTTTATAGACATTTAGATGGTTTAAGTGAGTCATCGAAAGAAACCGATGCAAAAAAATGTGTGGAATTGCCTATTTTTTGCAAGAAATGTGAAAAAGAACATGCTTTCTAAAAGGCCAGATAGTGAAGTGCTATGACATGCAAAGGAATCTGGATGTCTGGATGTTCTTAAAAGACTAGTGCAGATAGAAATGAACTAACTGGGTAAATTAATATACTATTATTTGTTATTGAATGGAATATTCAATACAAAAGTTGGGAAGTTTAGTTCAGTTTGGAGATATAGTATGAAAACAGTCCCTTTGGCCCATTGAGTCCACGCAGACCATCGATCACCCGTTCACAATAGTTCTATGTTAACCTTCTTTCTCTACACACTAGGGTAATTTACAGAAGCTGCAAACCAGTGTGTTGTTGGGATGTGGGTGGAAACTGGGTGCACCGAGAGGTAACTTACACAGTCACAGGAAAAGTACCCAAGGTCAGGATCAAACCTGGGTCTCTGGCGCTGTGAAGCAGCAGCCCTACAGCTAAGCTACTGTGCTGCCCAATAGGTTGTGCTTCAGTTTTATAGGGCATTGGTAGGACCATTCTTTTGATCTCCTTATTTAAGGAAGAATGGTGAGATAAACACAGTGAAGGTTTATTAGACCGATTCCTGGAATAGGAGGATTGTCTTATAAGTATAATTTGCACAGACTAGGCTTGTAAGCTGCTGGTTTAAAAAATTAGACAGGATGATTGAAACGTATAATATCTTGAAGGGCTAGACAAGACAGATGCTTCTCTTCAGGGAGGATCTGAGCATCATGAATCTTTGTAATTCGCTTCCTCAAGGAATAGTGGAAGCAGAGACTGTACGTTTTTCTAAAATGGAGGTAGATAGCTTCTTGATAACTTTAGTGGTGTAGCAGTAGAGTTGTTGCTTTACACCACCAGAGACCTGGGTTTGATCCTGATTATGGGGACTGTCTGTACATAGTTTTATGTTCTTCCTGTGACCCCATGGGTTTTCCCCAGGTGCTCCAGTTTCCTCACACACTCAAAAGACAAACAGGTTTGTAGGTTAATTGGCTTCGGTAAAGATTGTAAATTATCCTTGATGTGCAGGATAGTGACAGAGTGCGGGGATCGCTGGTCAGTGTGGACTCAATGGGCCAGGGCTTGTTTCCGTACTGTATCTCGAAACTAAAACCAGAAGATAAAAAGATAAAGGGAGTGAGTGAGGAGGCTTGGTGGCTGAAGAAATTAACCAAATAGAAACATTCTGAAACCTGGAAAAGTTCAAGTTTATAGGAGCACAAATGTCTTGAAAGTGTCTATGTCTGGGAAAGATTGACATTGGGATTTAAAAACACGAAACAAATGTTTCAATTCATGAATTTAGAGGTGTTTGTCATATACACCGAATATGAACCGGAACAATATAAATTTTACATGCCGCATTTTACAGGCACATTAAAAGCTACAACAACTATAAATATATATTTTTTAATTATGTTATTCAAAGTAAACTAGACTGTCATAGTGCAAAAGCTAAACTGCGTAGAGCAACCATAACAGTGCAAATTGGTTCAGTGCTGTGGTTAGGATTGTGCAAGGTTATTCCGGAACCTGAGGGTTGATGGTAGGTTCTGAATCTGGAACCTGGAAATGGTTCCCAGGATTGTACCTTTTTCCTGATGGTAGCAGTCAGTGCAAAGTGTGGCCAGTGTGCTGTGGGTCCTTGATGGTTAGCTGTCTTCTAGAGGCAGGGCTTCCTATAGATCCCTTCGATGGAGTGGAGGTCACCACCTATGATGGACCGGGCAGCATCCATCGCTTTCTGCATCCTGCATCATTCTTTTGTTAATTTTAATTTTTTATTATTTTTAATTTTTGTTAGAAGTACAGTAGTGTGGTACCTAAGTACCTAATACAAACATACACATTACCATTCTTGTACAACTTCGTATTTTTAATTTAATAATAAAAGAACAGTGAAAGAAAAAGGGAAATAAAGAGTGTCGAAATAGATAGACAAGTGAGTAGAAACAGATAGCGAAAGAGATAGAGAGCAGAGATAAAAAGCTAAGAAGATTGAGAGAAAAAGGGAAAGTAGAGAGAAAATAAATTAGGAGAGATATACCTATTTTGTATCTTCCATCCGTCACCCGGTTCTGAACCATTTAATTTCTACGGTTATGTTGCACCATATGCTTGTAAAAAGTCGATAAAAGGAGACCAAGTCTTTAAGAATTGGTCTACTGTGCCTAGTAGGAGGAATCTCATTTCTTCAAGATGTAGCGTTTCTGACATATTTGAAATCCACATTTTGAACGTTGGCGTGGGTGCGTTTTTCCAGAATTTGAGTATGTTTTTTTGTTGTTCATAAACCATAATTAAGAAGAGTGTCTTGGAACGTAGTTAATTTACTTCCCTCTTCCATTGATCCAAAGATAATCAGTTCTGTATTGGGGTTCAATTTTGTGTTAAATAGTTTTGTAAAAGCTCCAAAAATTTAATTCCAAAATTTATGCAGTTTTGTACAAGAAACAAAGGAATGTGCTATAGTGGCATTTTGAGTTAGACATTTATCACAAATGGGGGAAACATTTGGAAATATTTTATTCAATCTGGTTTTCGAGTAATATAATCTGTGTAAAATGTTTAATTGAATTAAGTTATGCCTTACATTAATCGAACATTTATGTACATAAAATAGTTTTTTTCCCATCTGTCGTTCGGGATTATTACAATAACTCTTGTTCCCAGTCCCTTCTAATTGCCTCTGTCATTGATGTTTTTATATTTAAAATTATATTATATAAATATGGTATTAAATTGTTTGATTCTGCCTTTCCATTCATTCCTTCGGCTAATAAATCTGAGGTTAGAGTTTGATATCCTTGTATATATTTTTTCAAATAATCTTGAATTTGAAGATATTTAAAATATTGGTTACTTTTCAAATTATATTATAGTTGTAATTTTTGGAATGATAAAAGTTTTCCCATTTCATACATACAGTGGCTTGCAAAAGTTTTCATACCCCTCACGTTACAACCACAAACATAAATGTATTTTATTGGGATTTTATGTGATAGACCAACACAAAGTGTTGGCGCATAATTGCTAAGTGGAAGGAAAATGATACATGGTTTTCAAATTGTTTTACAAATAAAAAACTGAAAAGTATGGCGTGCAAAAGTATTCAGCCCCCCTTTACTCTGATACCCCTAAATAAAATCCAGTGCAACCAATTGCCTTCAGAAGTCACCTAATTAGTAAATAGAGGCCACTTGTGTGTAATCTAATCTCAGTATAAATACAGTTGTTCTGTGAAGGCCTCAGAGGTTTGTTAGAGAACATTAGTGAACAAACAGCACCATGAAGCCTAAGGAACACACCAGACACGTCAGGGATAAAGTTGTGGAGAAGTTTAAAGCAGGGTTAGGTTATAAAAAAATATCCCAAGCTTTGAACATCTCACGGAGCACTGTTCAATCCATCATCCGAAAATGGAAAGAGTACGGCACAACTGCAAACCTACCAAGACATGGTCGTCCACCTAAACTGACAGGCCGGGCAAGGAGAGCATTGATCAGAGAAGCAGCCAAGAGGCCCATGGTAACTCTGGAGGAGCTGCAGAGATCCACAGCTCAGGTGGGAGAATCTGTCCACAGGACAACTATTAGTCGTGCACTCCACAAATTGGGCATTTATGGAAGAGTGGCAAGAAGAAAGCCATTGTTGAAACAAAGCCATAAGAAATATGAAATTTTATTATTTGAGTTTTTGGTATTACATAGAAACATAGAAATTAGATGCAGGAGTAGGCCATTCGGCCCTTTGAGCCTGCACCGCCATTCAATATGATCATGGCTGATCATCCAACTCAGTATCCCGTACCTGCCTTCTCTCCATACCCTCTGATCCCCTTAGCCACAAGGGCCACATCTAACTCCCTCTTAAATATCGCCAATGAACTGGCCTCAACTACCCTCTGTGGCAGAGAGTTCCAGAGACCCACCACTCTCTGTGTGAAAAAAGTCCTTCTCATCTCGGTCCTAAAGGATTTCCCCCTTATCCTTAAGCCGTGACCCCTTGTCCTGGACCTCCCCAACATGGGGAACAATCTTCCTGCATCTAGCCTGTCCAACCCTTTAAGAATTTTGTAAGTTTCTATAAGATCCCCTCTCAATCTCCTATAAACCGAGTCTATGCAGTCTTTGTTCATAAGACAGTCCTGACATCCCATGGATTATATCCATGAATATTCGGATGACTTCTTATACTTTTTGCTAAGTATAGTGCAAATATCAGGGGCGATAATGCACACCCCTGTCTATTGCCCCTTGATAATTGGAATTTTGGGGATAATATATTATTAGTCAGTATTCTAGCTGTCGGCTTATCGTATAATAATTATACCCATGACCCAAGTTATCTCCCATATTAAACTTTTGCAATATTTTGAATAAATATTGCCATTCTACTTGATCAAATGCTTTTTCTGCATCTAATGAAATCATTGCTAAGTCTTCCTCTTCAGTTTTATGTGAGTACATTATATTAAACAGCCATCTCAAATTGTTAAATGAGTATCTCTTGGGTATAAACGCCGTTTGGTCCGGGTTTATTAGTTTGCTAACATATTTACTCAATCTTATCGCTAGGATCTTTGCTAATATTTTTTTATCTGTATTTAGGAGTGCTACGGCTCTTTATGAGCCTGGGTCTTCTAGATCTTTATCCTTTTTAGGTATAAGTGTAATAGTTGACTCGGTTAGTGTTTCTGGTAGTATATTTTCTTTAAAAGCATGTATATATAAATTTTGTAAGCGTGGAGAAATTATCTCGTAGAATCTTTTATAGAATTCATTACTAAAGCCATCTGGTCCTGGCGTTTTACCATTCTTCAACAAATATATAGTTTCTTCTATTTCCTGAGGTGTCATCTGAGCTCCTTATTCCTCTTGTTCCACCATATTGAGTTTTGGAAGATTCCAATTGTTTGCAGAAGGTTTAGATGTATATAGATTTTTGTAAAATTGAGCAAATCTTTTATTAATGTCTTTAGGTAATGTTAATAATTCACCTTTATCTGATTTAATTTTAGTGATTGTATTTTCTGTTTCCCGTTTTTTCAGTTGGCGTGCAAAGAGCTTATGTGGTTTATCACCAAATTCGTAATTTTCTTGTTTTGTAATTTGAAATAATCTTATTATTCTTGCCGATAAAATTTTATTTAATTTATATTTTAGTATTGTTATCTAATTATGTCTATGGTTGGTTCTTTGGCATTTTCTAAATCTAATTGTCTAATTTCTTGTTCTAACTGCAATTGTTCAGTGTTATTCTTTTTATTTTGGAAAGCTTGATATGAAATTATAGTTCATCTAACAAATGCCTTAAAAGTTTCCCATAATAAAGAGGGTGAAATATCTGGTGTATCATTTGTCTCAAAGAAGAATATCATCTGCTCTTTTAAATATGTACAACCTTGTGAGTTGTTTAAGATTTGGGGGTTAAACCTCCAGAACGATATTTTATCAGACATTCCTTCTAATTTTAAAAAGAAAGTTAACGGGGAGTGATCAGAAATAATACTATTATGATATTTAGAGTTATATGTATATAGAATTAATTTTGTGTCCAGTAAGAAATAATCAATATGTGAATACGTTTTATGTACCGTTAAATAAAATGAATATTCCCTACCTACCGGATTAGCGATTCTCCATACATCTGTTATGTTTGTGTTTTTTATGTATGTATTTAGGAGTTCACTAGTTTTAGGTTTTATGTTAAACCTTTTTTGTTTTGCTGATTTGTCCAGATATGGATCTAGAACGCAATTGAAATCTCCCCCTATTATCACATTTTGATAGTTAAATTCTGAAATTATATCCAGAATTTTACTAAAGAATTTAGGATTATCAAAGTTGGGAGCATAAATATTTATCAAAGTGAGTGGAGTAGAGTGCATTTCTCCCGTGACTATGACGTACCTCCCCTCTTTATTTGCTATGATATTCTTTACTTTGAATGGCATACCTTTACGAATAATAATAGCCGTGCCTCTAGATTTAGTAAATGAAGAGTAGTATGTTTGCCCGATGCAATTTGCCTTCAATCTTATCTGTGTTTGATGTTTCAGATGTGTTTCTTGTAAGAAAATTATGCCACTGTTGAGTGCTTTTAATTGGGCAAAGATCTTACCCCTTTTAATTGGTTCATTAGCTACAGGAGTGATTCCTCCAGTTTTCTTTTGTTTATCGTCTTGCATTGTGAATCATGTTAATACCTTTACTTCATATGGTGCAACCAGGTCCCTCAGAACTCTAGGTGATGGGTGGTCATCCCCAGCTGTTAAGTTTCGTTGGCATCTCCCCTTCAAAATAGACCTTAGAAAAGACCAGAAGGTGTAAAGTGGTGAAAAGATAATTAAAAAACAAAAAGTGATATTATAATATCTAAAAATAAGGATATTATAATTGAAAAAAAAACACCAACAGGTGGTAGAAAAATTCTTGTTGACTTCTGTAGCTGTTGTTATACATTTTGTTCTGCCCCCTTCACTAATTATTATTGAATGGAAGAGAGACCGATTCAAAATTAAAAACTATATATAAGATAAAACACATTTCAAATCTAACTATTGGAATGTATCTTAAAAAAAATTAAAACATTCCAACATTAAGTATATACTTAAATATAACAGTAATTATGTTATTTATATATCCATATCTGCCGATATGCTGAGAATTATTAACTTTCACTCCCCAATTAAGTCTCATTCTTTTGTATTAGACAGCAGGTTCCAAGGGGTTAACCAGATTCAGACCCTTGAATAGCTTCCAAGTATCTGAATCTCCTCCCTCCCCCCCCCCCCACGCACAGTTTAAACTAAATCTACTATATCCATAAGATTTGTTAGTATATTGTTAATACTTATCAATCATATTTAACTCATTATTCTTATACTTAGCAAATAATTAACATCATGATATAAAAATCAATCATTAGTATGCTGTGCTTTCATATTACACATTAGTGAGTTATTGTTATTGAATTAATTCTATTAGTTATATATTTTATGTTAGTATATAGTTGTATGTTTCTTAAGTCATAAATTTCTGTGTACAAGTCCATTAATAATATTTTTCCGTATTCCCAAATTCCGTTTTTTTACCACCACGATTTTTCTTGTTTTCCAAGTCCTTTGTTGAGAGTGAAACATAAAGTTCGACCTTGAGTTAACATTCCAAAGACAAGGTGTCTAGACAGCACCTCATGGATAATCCGCCATCTTAACCAGAGCAGTTTTTTTTTAATATATTTTAAAAAAAGGCCTTTCTTCGCCGCTTCTCCTCTGTATTGTCGTGGGAGACCGACTCCTGATAATCAGGAGGGCTCCATTGTGATACTTTGCACATATTTAAATGCCTCTTCTGGATCCGTGAAGGCACGTTCAACAGCGTTATAAGTAATCCTCATATTTGTAGGATATACTATTCCATATCTTACTCCAGAAATTTATTTCAATATCATTCTTGTCTTTGTGAACCTGTCCCTCTTTTCCATGATATCAGCTGGATAGTCACGAAAGAATCTTAGCTTATCCTCTCCAAACATCAAATTCGATCCGTATGGAATCAGTTTCATAATTTCTTCCAGGGTAGAGATGTCATAAAATTTCACAATAATCTGTCTTGGGGGGGGGGGGGGGGGGGGGCAGCTAGGCTTGTTTGAGCCTTACGTCGAACTCGGTGAGCCACGTCTATTCTCGGGGTTTCAGGCAGCTTGAGTACTTGTTTAAGTAAGTTGGCAGCAAACTCCTGAGGGTTTTGTCCACTCTCCTTTCCCTCTTGAACTCCAACTATTCTTAAATTCTGCCTCCTAGATCTCGCTTCCAAGTCCAGACATTTATTCTTCATTTTAGCAAGTTGCCCCCCAGTACTTTCTTGTTCCTTTCTTAGTCTCTTTATCTCCTTAGACATCTCGGTCATCGTATTATCCATTCCTTTCATAGCCAAATCATAGTCTTAAGCATTGTATCCAACTTCTTATTACAGTCTTTTTCAACCCGCTTAATTTTTTCCTTTAAATCCTCCTGAATCTCTGCAACATGTTTAGTTCAGTTATCAATTTTCCCCATCAACTTCTCATTACCGTGTTTAATTTTTTAAGAGATGCTTTTGTCCAGCGCGGCGTTCCCCTCTTGTATCACTTTAGAAATGTTTTCAGTAACTGAAGCTGTTACTGACTTTTCCAGTTGTTCCATTTGTTCATCCTTTGAAGTCATTTCTGTAGAAGGACTTCGAGAGTCAGCTTCTTCTTCTGAGCTTCCAGCAAATGTTTGAGGGGTTTGAGGAGTCTTACCAAGTTTTTTGCAGCAGCTTTTGCAGGCTTCTGACGAGGTTTCCCTCTTTTCATTTAAAACTGCCGGTAATCTGTTTTTTCGCTGCGATTTCTGATGACGTCACTTACGCGCCGTCAAACAGCTCCGGTGAGTATTTTAAGATCGGTCCCGTCCTCCAAACCGGCTTTTTTCGTTATTTAGCGGGAGCAGAGCTCGATGCTGCGCCTTTGTTAGTTCATGGCACCACTGGAAGTCCCTGCATCATTCCTGAGTATTCGACTTTCTTAAGCAGGACATGATTCAACCAATCATACTTTCATCGCTAAATTTGTAGAAATTCAATAATTTGGTGACATGCCAAATCTCCTCAATAATTGGAGGAAATACAAGCATTAATGAACTTTCTTTGTGATTGCGTCAATGTGCTGGGCTCAGAACAGATCATCAGAGATCTCTATGCACAGAAACTTTAAAATGTTGATGTTCTCCAATCCCATCCCACCACTGAGGGTGCGTGCGTAATACCTCAGCTTCCCTTTCCTGAAATCAACTATCAGCTTCATTTGTCTTGTTAACATTACTTGCTCGAGCACACAGAGTGATGAGACGTCAGACAAGACATGACGCCCCCCCAAGACAAATGATAATAAAAGTCCAGTATGACCATGTCCTGGAGGAGATGATGAAAAAAAATTGTAAGAAGCAGAAATCTTACATATGAAGGAGATAAGATCAGTATTTATCGAGACTATAAAGTTTGATTTCACTTGTCCTCCTTGGAACCTTTTTTTTATTTTCCTCCTTATAACATTTTTTAATATGTTTTAAATATATGTATCCTCACATTCCCGACTAATGGAATCCGAATATTTCAGAATTTAATATCCCCGGTAAGATACTGTTATGGAATAATAATTTTAAGAAACCATGGAGCTGGTTAAGTTTGTAACATCAACTACGGAAGTCGGTAGATGGTTAGCCATGTTCGTATGGCTATCACTAACTACACTAATATTAGATGTAGTTTTTTCCTTCTTTGTGCACATCACTAACTTCTTAATCTATCCCTTTTTTCCTTATACTATAATCTATCATTATTATTTTAAGTTTGAATGGAGTTATAAATTAGTTCAAAGGAGATATATATATGAGAGACCTCCAAGGGTCTTGAAATTCGCCTATTCGGAGTTCTGGTGTAAGGTCGGGCCTGTCGAACTGAACCATTTGCTCTATTATAGACCTCCCTAAACAAAAGATGCAAGACTTAAAAACGAATACGGGGAATGAAGGAATAACGTTTTGTAGCTGGAACGTTAAAGGTATTAATGAACCAATTAAGAGAGGTAAAGTATTAGCACATTTAAAAGCACTTAAAGTAGATGTAATTTTTATCCAAGAAACACACTTAAAAAAAGATGCATAGCATAGATTGAAAGCTAAATGGATAGATAAAGCGTATCATTCTTTTTTTACACATAAATCTAGAGGCGTAGCAATATTATTTCGTAAAGGCACTTTATTTAAACACTCATCAATTATAACTGAGTGACGGTAGATATATTATTGTAATAGGAGAATTAAATGCACAAAAAATGATTTTTGTTAATGTTTACGGACCAAATTTTGACAGCCCATTGTTCTTTAAGAAAATATTTAATACCATCCCGGAATTAGCACAGCACAACCTAATAATTGGAAGAGATTTAAATTGTACCCTAGATTCTTATTTAGACAGATCATCAAGACAACGGAAAATCAAATCGTATTCCAGTGACTTATTAAATGCATACATAGATACTAGTAATATTAAAGACGTTTGGAGAATAGAAAACCCAACTGGACGAGAATACTCATTTTATTCACCTGTACATAAAACGTTATCAAGAATAGATTATTTTTTGGTAGACTCTAAACTTATCTCACTCACTTACAATTCAAAATACCATAATATTACAATCTCAGATCATGCACCTTTAACATTTATGATAAAAGTAAATGGTAAAACGGAAAAACAGGGACAATGGAGACTTAACCCACAAATTTTAAAGGACAAAGTAACTCAGGAATACATTACAGAACAGATTAAGATTTTCTTTGAAATAAATGATAAGCCGGAAATATCTCCTTCCCTATTATGGGAAACTTTTAAAGCATATGCCCGTGGAATTATGATTTCCTCTCAAGCATTTTATAATAAAGAGAATCGGAGGGAACAACAGGCATTGGAAAAAGAGATTAAACAATTAGACACAGAGAACGCTGCTAATCCAACCATGATAAAACATAATAAAATTGCTGCATTGAAATATAAATTAAATAAAATATATTCAGACCAAGTTGTAAAACTCTATCAATATACTAAACAATTACAATTTAAATTCGGAGATAAACCCCAAAAATTATTTCCTCGTCAATTACGGAAATTGGAGGGAGAAAAAATAATCCATAGGATTAAATCATACAATGGCGAACCACTAGTACAACCTAAAGATATTAAAGAGAGATTTTTGCAATATTATAAAAACTTATATTCAGTCAAAACGACAGAAAACCAGATAGGAATAGAAGCATTTTTTAAAAAATGTAATCTAAAAGGGTTGGATTTAGAAAATAGAGAATCACTAAACGCTGAAATAACAGCAAAAGAAATCGAAGAATCTATCAGATCATTAAAAAAAATGGTAAAACTCCGGATCCAGATGGTATTGGTTCGGAATTTTATAAAACATTCTATGATCTGATTGCACCACGTTTGAAGACACTCTATGAACACATTTATACCCAACAGAAATTACCAGAAACGTTAAATGAATTGATTATGACACTTATACCTAAAATAGACAAGGATCTGGATGATCCAGGATAATATAGAGCGAGAGCTCTTTTAAACTGATCAAAATATATTAACCAAAATACTAGCACAAAGACTAAGCACAGTGATCAATAAATTAATTCACCCGGATCAAACAGGATTTATACCAAAACGATATTCCTCATATAACTTGAGACGATTATTCAATATTATATATTCGAAAAGAGGTATTAATAAAGACCTAGTAATTATCTCGTTAGATGCAGAGAAAGCCTTTGACCAGGTGGAATGGTCTTATCTGTTTTCGGTCATGGATACTTTTAAGTTGGGAGAGAAGTTTATAACATGGGTTAAATTATTATACGCTAATCCAACAGCTAGAATACTAACAAATCAAATGTTATCAACTAAATTTAATTTATTCCGAGGCTGTAGACAAGGTTGTCCCTTATCCCCACTATTGTTTGCACTCGCAATTGAACCTTTAGCTCAAAGCATGAGATTACATCCTGAAATATATCGGTATGAAACCAGAGAAACTGAAAATAAAATCTCCTTATATGCAGATGATGTATTACTTTATATTACAAAACCGGAAATTAGTATTTCAAATTTATTAAATTTAATAACTGAATTTGGCTCGTTCTCAGGATATAGCATTAATTGGAATAAAAGTGAACTTATGTCAATAATGATAAATAACCTACATATATTACAACAATTTCCTTTTAAGATAGCAAACGAAAAAATCAAATATCTTGGAATTTATATAACAAAAAGATATGATTTTTGTTTAAATTTAATTTCCCACCCTTACTGAATAAATTACATAAGAATATCTTATATTGGAAAACATTACCTATTTCAATGCTAGGTAGAATTAATGCAATAAAAATGATTTTTCTTCCGCAATTACTATATCTTTTCCAATTGATTCCGATTTACTTTCCTAAAATTTTTTTTAAGAAGGTTGACTCCATAGTCACCAACTTTATCTGGGATTATAAGAGCCATAGAATAATTAAAAAACATTTATGCAAATCAAAAATAAATGGAAGTCTAGCACTGCCAAATTTTATGTTTTATTTCTGGGCAGTTAATATTAAATATATGAATTTTTGGTTGGAAGAATCAGATAAACAACCAAATTGGTTAAAAATGGAAAAAGATTGTTCACCTTTTGAAATTAGCTCTATTTTATTTGCCAATACGAAACTAGGTAAGAAAACCTATAGAGAAAACCCTATCATAGAAAGTGGGATACGTATCTGGAAACAACTAAAGAAAACATTAAAATTGGAATGTATACCACTAGCTCTCCCTATTGTAAACAATGTTACATTTAAAGCCTCAATGATGGACAAAGGTTTTTTACAATGGAAAAACTATGGAATTAATAAGATGGGCGATCTCTACAGGGAAAACTCCTTTCTTTCATTTCAAGAATTACAACAAATTTATGGATTTCATTCAAAAGATTACTTTAGATATTTACAAATTAGAGACTATGTAAAATCAAACACACAGGCATTTATAAATAGAAAGACTGAAATTTTAGATGAATGTCTAAACACCCGAACACAGAAAAATTGATATCATATATTTATAACATTTATTGGAAAACGACGTACCAATGACAGAAATATATAGGCAATCATGGGAAACGAATTAGGTCAAATAATCAGACCAGAAGTATGGGATGAAAGTTTACAACATATACACCACTGTTCGTTAAATGCTAGACACTCTTTGATACAATTTAAAGTATTACATAGATTGCATTATTCAAAATCCAAATTATATAGAATTTTTTCAAATATATCTGCCATATGCGATAAATGTCAGCACTTAGAAGCTAATTTAACGCACTCATTCACAAACTGTACAAAAATTACTAACTTTTGGACAAAAATTTTTAAGATAATTTCGAATGTTGTTAATACGAATTTGGTTCCCGACTCAAAATTAATAATATTAGGAATATTAGAAACAGATCAATTAATAACAACGAATCAAATAATTTTTATCGATTACAGTTTAGTAATTGGGAAAAAATTAATATTGAAATTTTGGAAAGGTCCTACACCCCCCCACAATAAAAATGTGGATTACAGGAATGTCGGAGACACTTCACCTGGAAAGATTAAGACTTGTCCCACTGGGCAAGTTGGATCATTTCAGAGGGATATGGTCTCCATTTATTGAATATTTAAAGGGTCAAAATGGCTTGGTGCGAGAACCTGACTGAAGCCTGAATGAAGGAATAGATGAAGAATCACATATAATAATCCATGGATATATCTCCAATGATGTATAACCTGCTTAATACTTCATTCATCTTTTTGATTTTCTATTTTTACTTTATTTTTCTCTATTATTTCCTACCTGTATTAAAAAAAATTTAAATGCATAGAAGTACAAATAAGAAATAATTGTTAATATTAATAATATTAAGCATGTATGTGACATGTATATTCTTCCTTTAATATGTACTTCTAATAAAAATATTTAACAAAAAAAAGAAATGTTAAGTACAGATGCAACAGAAACATGGAAAGTTTCAGCAGCAATGGAGCTGATGCAAAAACCAGGCACAGTAGCGGAAAAAGACATTCTTAGAAACATGAATACGAGATCAGATTATCACAGCAAATTTATAAGCAAAGTTCTGCACAGTTGCAATACTTGTACAGTTCTTCAAGAAGAAAAATAGCAGCAAGCGGTAGTATATATGAAAGATTGGGAGCTTAAGTTCAATATTCTATACTAAACAACAGGTGATAGTTAATGAGTAGCACACACCTTAATCTCAGGAACTCTGAGGACAAAAGTGAAATGTCCATGCTCTTTCTTGTCAACCAGTGTGATTCAGTGAGCCACTAATTCCGGTTGATACGGTTGTTGTTGCTGTTCATGTTGTAACACCTGGAGACAGCGCTTTCTTCACTGGCCACCAGTGACAGGACATGCTCATCTCTGCAGGGCTCCCTCCCCTCTCATCAGCTGCTGCTTCTCTTCTGTTGGCCATCGCTTTGTCCACTCAGCCGCTCTCCCCCTCCACTGCCTCCTCCTTCTCCTTCTCCCATCGCTTTGCCCATTGCACCACTCCCTCCTCCACTGCCACCTCCTCCTCCTTCGGTCCCTGCTATGCCCACTCAGCCTCCACCCCTCCACCACTGCCTCCTCCTTAGAAGATGTCGACGATTGTGGGGGAGAAGGGGCATCTGCGTGTGTGGAATGGGTAGCGGACAAACTGACATGAGAGGGGAGGATGGCCCACAGTGACTGAGCGCGTCCTGTTGGTTGCGGCGGCTTGAAGAATGTGCATCCTGTCGTGGGCTAGAACATGACCCATAACAACAATAGCATCAACTGGTGAGGAAAGGCTTGCTGGTGCAGCCTAGTGCCTAGTTTTAAGGTGAAACAACACAAAATGCAGGAGTTATTCAGCAAACTGAATTAGTCTGAAGAAGAATCCTGACGTCACATGTCCATGTTCCTCAAAGATGCTGCCTGACCTGAGCCTTTGAGTTACTCCAGCACTTTGTGCCCTTTTGTGTATTAGTCATCATCTGCAATTATTTTGTTTCAACCACATACAAATAATAATAGCTTACTCCGTTATAGCGGACAATTGCCAATAACTGGCTTCATTTCCCTCCTTATTGTCTGTTATAATGAAGGTTTACTGTACTTTAAAAACAAAGGAAAAATAAAATAAAATAAACAGTCTATTTATGTTAAAAAAACAGAGTTGTATTGTCTTTGTGAGAATCGTTACAAATATCTGAAAAGCCTTTAAAAAAGTAATCTCTACAATTAAATAAAACTTTATCAGTCATGCCAAAGGCAGACAAAAGAAATAGGGCCTCACTCAGCTCTCAGATTTGCATAGCTTCATTAAATTGAGATTTCAGTTTAGGATTGTTGTGGTCACGTGTACTGAGGTACAATGAAAAGCTTTGCTTTGCATTCTATGCAAACAGGTCAGATATACCATACTGTATATAAATACAATCAACTCAAACTAGAGTCAAACTCCTGGGATGTCCATAGCCAAAGTCCAATGTCTTCAATGGGGTAGAGCTAAAACAAACAGTACCCTATCTTATGGAAGGACTGTCAATGTATTTTGTTTGCTGTGGTGTTCCAGTTGTCACAAGGCTCCAAGACGTAGAAAAGATCTTGCATAGGCTGTTTCTATCAGGATTTTCAAATAAAAGTGGCGATGCCTCCAGAAGGAGTGATCTTTCTTACCATGCGACTTGGTCAATCCTCTGAATCTTTAAGATCATATAAATTGTTATATTCAAGTAGAATAATTATTGTTATTGTCAGTCCTGCCTGTCATTTGTCCAATCTCCAAATTAGTTCTGAAACCCTAAGGTATATAAAGAATGATTCCTCTCTTATTTTGGTTGATGGATGGCTCCTCAGTTCTTCTCTTGTGTACTACCACTTGTTAAAGGACTGATTTATCAGTCTGGCTTTATTTCAATGCATCTTCTACATCTCATTGTTCTTGAAAAGGGCCAGCAGTCTGTAGAGCTCCTTCTCCTTGCGCATGGTGTGCACAGCCTAAAGTTGTAGGACAACTTCTTCTATTTGGTCTTATTTGATTGTGCACACCAGGTTGATTGCATTCTTCAAAACAGGGCGGACCACATGAAGGTTGCAATCTTCCACCCCTCTGTAGAGCTGTCACACTCTATTCCACATAACAGCTGTGGAATATTCGATTTCCATGTCTCAGGGAATAGATTTTCTCAATTTTTCCCTGTTTTTTATGATAGTTATCTCATTGAGTGGAATAAAAATGTGCACTTGATAGCTTATATGCTTTAATCTTTTTTGCTGCTGAATAAAATTTACAACTTTAAGGGGACTTTGCGTCTTTTTGTTTTCTGCTGTGGTTAACATCTTTATGCAAAGTTAAAATAATGTTATCCAATGCCCCCCAATTTCTTGGCAGTCATTAAACATTAAAATTATTGGTGCATCGAATTCCACCCTACACTTTCCCATTTACGGTAACTGAAAGTACAAGGGACAAAAGGACAAAGGACATTTATTGTCACATACACCAATTGGTGCAGTGAAATTTGAGTTACAATGCAGCACACAAATAAGATAAACATAACACTTTAGAATTTAACATAAAACATAAAAAAACATCCCCCCGCAGCAGAATCAACATTTCCCACCATGAGGGAAGGCACCAAAGTTCAGTCCTCTTCCTCTGTTCACCCGTGGTTGGGTCTATTGAGGCCTCCGCAGTCGCCATTTCAGGCCCTCGAACGGAAGAACAATCTCAGCGGCCTGGAGCCTCCGAATCGGCTGCTTCCTACTGGAGACCGTGGCCTCCGAAGTCCACAGGCCGAGCTGGACGGAGATTCAACACTGGCAACCTCGACGAGAGATCCCGGGGCTCTGCGATGTTAAAGTCAGCACCGCCAGTAGCTGGAAAAGTCAGCACCACCTGCGGCTGGAAAGTCAGCACCGCCAATGGCTGGAATACACGAAGGAGATTGAGGACCTCGTGACCAGGTGTCAAGACAACAACTTTACTTTCATCAAGACAAAGGAGATAGTGATTGACTTAAGGAAACAAAGTGGTACACATACCTCAGTATGCATTGATGGCAACGAAGTAGGTATGGTTTAGAGCTTTAAGTTCCTTGGAGTAAATATCACCAGAAACGTGTCCTGGACAGCCCATATCGAAGCAACCCCAAGAAAGCACACCAATGCCTCTACTTCCTTAGAAGGCTTAGGAAGTTAGGCAACAACTCTTACCAACTTCTTCCGAGGCACCATAGAAAGCATTTTATCAGGATGTGTCACAACATGGTTTAGAAACTGCTCCATCCAAGACTGCAAGAAATGGCAGAGATTTGTGGACGCAGCCCAGACCATCACACAAACCAACCTCCCTCCATTGACTCAATTTGCACTTCATGCTGCCTCAGCAAGGCCACCAGAATAATCAAGTACGAGTCTCTTCCCAGTCACCCCCTTTTCTTCCTTCTCCCATCAGGCAAGAGGTGCAGAAATGTGAAAAAGCTCACCTCCAGACTCAGGGACAGTTTCTTTCCAGCTGTTATCAGGCAACTGAGCCATCCTATCAACAACTGGAGAGCAGTCTTGAGCTACTATCTACCTCATTGGAGACCCTCGGACTATTTTTAATCAGACTTCCTGGACCTTATCTTGCATTAAACATTATTCCCTTGATCATGTATCTGTTCACTGTGGATGTCTCGATTGTAATCTTACATAGTTTTTCTGCTGACTGGTTAGCACGCAACAAAAACTTTTGACTGTACCTTGGTACTCATAAAATAAACTAAACTAACTAATTTGTAAGATATTACAGTAGTGGCAGTTAGACAAAACCAGACATAGATTTCAGTCAAACAATTGCCAGTGTGATCTGTGGCTCTGAATGAGAGTTATTTTCTGGCTCTGAGTGAGGGTCAGGTTCTGGATTATTTACCTTTGTCTCCACTTTCTTTAGAGAATCTGATCTTCTTTATTAGGAATAATACTAAATTACGATTGGATCTAATTATTCGTCTTTGTTTTGTTCTTGAACTGGTTCATCCATTGCTGGGATTATATGGTTTGTGTGTATACTTTTTACTGTATACATTTCTACTATGTACCCCCTAGTACCACATACTTCAACAACTGTTCCCACTTCCCCTTTGTTTCCTTTGTGAGGGGAGTTGAGAATACAAATCTGATTATGTGTATTACACCTACATTCTTTTTTACTTCTGCCATAATGATGTTATTGGTCAGATTGTTTGCATTTAGACAATCGACAATAGACAATGGGTGCAGGAGTAGACCATTTGGCCCTTCGAGCCAGCACCGCCACTCAATGTGATCATGGCTGATCATCCCCAATCAGTACCTCGTTCCTGCCTGCTCCCCATATCCCCACACTCCGCTATTTTTAATAGCCCTATCTAGCTCTCTCTTGAAAGCATCCAGAGAACCTGCCTCCACCGCCCTCTGAGGCAGAGAATTCCACAGACTCACCACTCTCTGTGAGAAAAAGTGTTTAATCGTCTCCGTTCTAAATGGCTTACTCCTTATTCTTAAACTGTGGACCCAGGTTCTGGACCCCCCCAAAATCAGGAACATGTTTCCTGCCTCTAGCGTGTCCAAGCCCTTAACAATCTTATATGTTTCAATGAGATTCCCTCTCATCCTTCTAAACTCCAGAGTGTACAAGCCCAGCTGCTCCATTCTCTCAACATATGACAGTCCCGTCATCCCGGGAATTAACCTTGTAAACCTACACTGCACTCAATAGCAAGAATGTGCTTCCTCAAATTAGGGGACCAAAACTGCACACAATTTATGTAACCTTAGGAGACAATTTAGGTAAAACCAAACTCAGTGCGGTTTCCGAGCTGGAAGGTCAACAATAGACATGGTCTTCTCCCTTCGCCAGCTCCAGGAGAAGTGCAGAGAACAGCGGATGCCCCTGTATGTTGCTTTCATTGACCTCACCAATGCTTTCAACCTCGTCAGCAGAGATGGCCTATTTAAGGCTCTGCCAAAGATCGGCTGCCCACCAAAACTGCAGAGCATGATAGAATCCTTCCACATCAACACGAAGGGGACAGTGCAGTTCAATGGCAGCTTCTCGGAGCCCTTCGACATCCGCAGTGGTGTCAAACAAGGCTGCGTTCTCGCTCCTACACTCTTTGGGATTTTCTTCGCTCTGCTCCTGAAACATACCTTCGGCACTGCAACAGAGGGGATCTACCTGCGTACTAGACCAGATGTCAGGCTCTTCAACCTCACTCGCCTCAGAGCAAAGACAAAAGTACGTGAAGCTCTTACCAGAGACATGTTGTTTGCCGATGACGCTGCGGTTGTGTCCCACACCCAGCAGGAACTAGAGTCACTGATGAACCTCTTCTATCGGGCATGCAAGGACTTTGGGCTGACTATCAGCCTGAAGAAGACGAACGTCTTGGGGCAGGATACAGAGGTGCCACCTGTCATCACCATCGCCGACTACGAACTTGATGCCATCCATCAGTTCATGTACCTGAGCTCCACCATCACCGACAACCTCTCCTTGGACACAGAGATTGATTAGAGGATCTGGAAGGCAGCTACAACTCTCGCTCACCTCACAACTTGAGTGTGGACCAACCCAAAGCTGACAATGAAGACAAAGATAGCAGTCTACAACGTCTGTGTCAACAGCATGCAGTGAGTCATGGACTACAAATGCCAGGCAGGAGAGAAGACTCAACACCTTCCACCTGAGAAGCATCCACTATATATTGGGCATATCCTGGCAAGACAACGCTGAGATCCTGTCTCGCTCTGGCGTTCCCAGTATGTACACTCTACTCAGGCAGCGCAGACTGCGGTAGCTGGGCCATGTCCACCGCATGGAGGATGGCTGTATCCAAAATACATCTTCAATGGAGAGCTGACATCTGGGAGGAGAACCATTGACCGCCCCCAGCTACATTGCAAGGATGTCTGCAAGAGGGATATGAAGGCGCTCACATCGATGTGGATTCCTGGGAGATCCTTGCAGCTGACCGCACGAGGTGGAGAGGTAGCCCGAAACAACATCTTAAAACGGGGGAAGAGAAACTGTTGAATGCAGTGGCAGACAAGCGGGCACGCAGAAAGGAGCGCAGCAACTTCAACAAACCAGAGACCACACACAAATGTGGCCTTTGCCACAGAGACTGTCACTCCCGCATTGGTCTCTTCAGCCACAAACGACGCTGCTCTAGCCGAGGTTTGGAACAAGCAGCCAACAACTAGGATGCATCACCCATGGTCAGTCATGACCGAGGGGGGCCTACATTCATGACACTAATAAGATATGAATACATCAGATGCCTCAAATCACACCATCTGGTCTCAGTTCATAAGGGTATCATTTTATACACCACAATCACCCTTTTCTGAGTGTGGATATTGTTTCAGCAAATAAAGTCTGAACTTTTTACACAGAGATAGCCAACTACAAGACAAAGTGAACACCAGAAGTAGTTTGTTTCAATAATAGAGTTCTATATCAAAGAACAAGCAATAGTGACAATTAGTTTGTTATGGGTCCCAAGGTTGGGCACCGTAAAGCAGATAGATAACCTGTATAAAAGCAGGTGTGAGAAGGCAAATGAGGACACAGTGCATCTTAATTCATCCCCAGGTTGCTTCTGCTGGTTGTTTTATTCAATAATCATGTAAACACAAAACATTGCTCTTATCATTGGTTCAGTCATCCATTTTGTCTCTCCCTAACACACCCATTTTGTTACAGTTTCACTCACAGCCCATTCTTTCCTATGTTTCCCTTGTACTCAATACACTCTCTGTGCGATTTACACACTTGTATTTTTGATTTTACACTTCAATAAATATTATTAGGCACTTAATTAACTTTCACTGTACATTTCCAGCAACATGCTAAAAGTTGACATTTGGCCTTTTTTTTCTATGCCATATCCTCATTGCAACGTCTGCAACCACCACAGGTTATGGAATGACCTAATAAGAAACATGCCTATGCTACACATTATTATATCTTCCAACCCAGCACACAGAAACATTAACAACCAGTAACCCACTAACTTCAACTTTCTTAACACCCAAAACAACACAGAAACTTCACCCAACCATATTCAAACCCCAAAAGTGCATATTTGTGTGGTCCTGACAGTCCACCAACCTGTATAAAAGCAGGTGTGAGAAGGCAAATGAGGACACAGTGCATCTTAATTCATCCCCAGGTTGCTTCTGCTGAGATGGGGGGGGAGTGCCTTGCTGTTTCCAGTCCCCGCAGCAACTGGAGTAACACAGAGGTTCCCCCTCACTACTGCACCTTATAAACTGCCAATACACCATCACATAAATTAAATCAATGTGGGCACACCGTCTTAGATGCGCCACACGCTCCCCAACAACAAAAGTGGCTCCTGACACTTATTTCAAATCGCAAGTGTCCATTGAAAATAATCAACAATCTTTCACAGACTCAAAAATATTTACAATATTCAAAATCTTCAACTATAAAAAAATATATGACTCTAGTTTGATTACATCACCACTGTTCATTCTCAATAACCCTGTACCGTACATGGCAAGTATGAATATTGGACCATGGGTGCACACTGGAATGATGGCCTGTACAGTGGGTGAGTATAGGGCATGAGGTACGTGCCAATAGTGTTCACAGCAGGAAATGGTTGATAGGTCGGATGACCAAGAGATGAGTAGGTGAGCCTTTGGACTGGTCGTCTTTCCCTTGTGGACCGTCTCAGTGTAACAGGGGATCCAGGTTCAGAAGGTGAGAGAGAGTGATGCTCGAGATCTGCAACAATCTTCTCATCTTGTTCAGTGTCATGGGGAATGTCCTGATCATCCTCCTGTTGTGGTTCGCCTTCATCTGTTGAGTGTCTTTTCCATTGATCCTGTGGCTGTATTTCAGCTTCTGGTGGCCTCAAGTCCATTTCAGGTGATATTTGGACCACCATCCGTTCTTGACTTCTTTCATGTTTTCCGACTGATATGAATGAATCTTTATCCCTTTGTCGGGTCACTCGAGTGGGTGTTCTTTGTGCTTGCTCATGTTGGATTCTGGCAGGTTTACTAGGAGTCTGAGCCGGCATTCTCTCAGGCGTAGCTGCTGTCCTTGGCTCAGCCCGACTTAAGGGTATCCTCAACCAATAACCTCCTCCTTGACTCATCATCCGAGTCAGATGTCTCTGCATTCTCGGTTCTGTCTCTTATGTCACTCCTTCTCAGCTGAGGTTTCCTTTTCGTCTGTGGCTTTGAAGTTGGTTTGGTCTGCTGCGATGGGAATTCCACTGGTAAATCATTGACCAGTAAAAGCAGGTTTCTATGCAGCGTCCTCAGTCTCCCTTTGCCATCGTTTTCTGGATGAATAACATACACTGGGTTGTCTGAGACTTGCTCTTTCACTACATATATCCTCTTTTCCCAGTAGGAACGTAGTTTCCCAGGCCCACCTCGCTCTCCCAGATTTCTAACCAACACTCTATCCCCAGGCTTCAGGACCACTCCTCTCACCTTCTGATCATAGTAGGACTTTCCTTTTGCACTTGAAGCCAGACTGTTGTTGTTAGCAATGCGGTATGCTTCCGCCATCCTTTTTTGCCACTTCTCAGCATAACCTTTGTGCGTCACTGGATCTATTTCTTCAGCCAACCCAAACAAGAGATCCACAGGAAGGCGAGGGTGTCGACCATAGAGAAGATAGTGAGGGGAATAGCCAGTGGACTCATGGCGTGTGCAGTTATACGCATGTACAACCTGTGGGAGATGTTCTTTCCATATCTCCTTTTCTATGTCTGTCAGAGTTCGCAGCATCTGCAGCAAGGTTCGATTGAATCGCTCTGCTGGATTACTTTGCGGGTGATATGGAGATGTTCGGGAATGTCCTACTCCAGAGAGCTGGCCAAGGGTTCGAAACAGTTCATTCTCGAATTCACGTCCTTGGTCATGATGGAGCTTGTTTGGGAATCCGAAACGTGGTACAAAGTCATTGTAAATCCGTTCTGCTGCCGTCCGGCCAGACTTGTTTTTTGTAGGGTAGGCCTGAGCAAACCTTGTAAAATGGTCAATTACTACTAGGATGTACTCATAACCGCCTTTGCTCTTTTCCAGGTGTAAGAAGTCGATACAAACCATTTCTAGGGGTGAGTTAGACCTCAGACCGCTCATTGGTGCACGCACATGCACTGTAGGCTTCTTCTGTTTGATGCAACTGCACTTCTTTGTTACATAGTCCTCGACACACCTTTTCATGTAGGGCCAGTAAAACCTCTCCCTGGCGAGGTGAAGAACTCTCTCCATGCCCACATGTCCCATGTTGTCGTGGAGGTGCTTTAATACCACAGGGTGGTATTTCAGAGGTAGTACTAATTGTTTCCTACTTGTTGTTCTTCGGTACAGCAACCCATCCTCGATGTGCAACCTGCTCCACTCATGCAGAAGCTTGCATGCGCTTCCTCTCACAGTCCTTCTGATGTCGTCTGTCAATTTACTGTTCATCTCTTTGAGCTTTAAGATCTTTCCTATCTCGGGATCCTCTCTTTGAGCTTGGACCAAGTCGTCATGACTAATGCTGTGTAGAGGGGCGCGGGGCTGTAGGACAACATCTTGAGAGGAGACAGCGAGAGCGGCTATCCATGCCACATCTTTCCTCTGGGCTGCTTGACTTCCTTCCCAAGCTGCATTCACTACATCCTGCGACAACTCCTCTGTGCATGTTGACATGTACTGGTCAATATCAAGAGGGACTCGGGACAGAGTATCTGCGTCCGTGTTGACTCTTCCTGGTCTGTACCTGATGTCAAAATGGAAGTCTGACAGTTCTCCCACCCACCGGTGACCAACCGCATTGAGTTTGGCAGTGCTCATGATGTAAGTAAGTGGGTTGTTGTCAGTGAAGATGGTAAAGTGTGGAGCATAATAGAGGTAGTCCCTAAATTTCTCGCACACTGCCCACTTAAGTGCAAGGAACTCCAACTTGCCACTATGCATATGGTAGTTCCTCTCTGCAGCTGTCAAAGTCCGTGACCCATACCCAATGACTCGTAGCTTTCCCTCCTGTTGCTGGTAGAGAACAGCTCCTAGACCTTGCTCTGATGCATCGGTATGCAAGACGAAAGGCCTGTCGAAGTTTGGGTATGCCAAAACCGGTGGATGTGTCAACATGTCAATCAGTCTCTCGAGTACACTTTGATGTTCAGCAGTCCACTGTATGGGTGCCCTGGATGACAGTTGGGGTCCCTTGGCTTTACCTTGTCGCGACTGGACTTGAATTGAGGATTTCCCTTGGAGCATCTCATACAATGGCTTTGCTATCTTTGAGAAGTTTTGAACGTATGTCCTGTAGTAACTGAGAAAATCGAGAACCCTTCTCAAATCACCTACCGTCTGTGGTGTTTTGTCTTTCAAAGCCAGCACAGCATTCAGGTCCTTGGGATCAACTCGAATACCGTTAGCAGAGACAAGGCGGCCAACATAGCGAACCTCTTGCTTGAACAACTCACACTTTTCAGATCGGAGCTTTACCCCTTGATGTTGCAAAGCTTGGAGAACCTTGCGGACCACTTCCACATGATCTTCAAATGACCGCGAGTAGCAGAGGATGTCATCGAGGTAGGGTATACAGCACTCATCCCTCAGCGAACTCAACATCTCCTCCATACTTCTCTGGAATGCTGCTGGCGCGTTTGATAGGCCAAACGGGATCCTTACCCACTCATAAAACCCCCAGGGTGTGATGAAAGCAGTGAGATGACGTGAACTTTCAGCCACGAAACCCTGGTGGTAGGCCTTACCCTGGTCAAGGATGCTAAACCACGAGTAACCACCCAAGGTGTCCAGCAAGTCTCGTATTCGAGGCAGTGGGTGTCTATCCGGCACCGTTTTCTGATTCAATAGACGATAATCTATGCAGAGGCGCAGCGTACCGTCTTTCTTCCGCACACACACAACTGGAGCGGCATAGGAGGACCTAGATTTCACAATCCATCCCTTGACAAGGAGGTCTTGAACATATTCCTTTACTTCTCTCAACAGCGGTTTTGGGATGGATGTGTACGCTCTCTGCACAGGAATGTCATCTTTCAGATTTATCACCATTTGCAGGCTTGGGTTGCATCCAATATCATTTTCATCTCTGGCAAAGGCTTTTGACTCCTCAAATAACATTTTCCTGACAACCTCTTGCTGATTTTCCTCCAGGTGATCAAGGTTCACGAGCGGATGCCACAGTGATGGAGTTGGTTGATGAAGTTGAGAGGTGACCTCGTTGACTGTTGTCATGGATGCCACTTTTCTTGGAGGGTCAGCTTCCACAACCCTTTCAATATGCTGTAAGGTGCCCAGGGCTGTCTTACGTGGCAAGATAATGTCATGGCTGGTGTTGTTGCCAACAGCAATGGTGACATACGGTTTTAAAGGATTCTGCATTTCAACCAAACCTGCTCCTAGATCTAGCTGATCCAAAGGCTGACTGCCTTCGTCTGATTCGAACAATACCAGACGGCCATAGGAGTTCATGGTTGGGGGAACCCGGCATCTCACCCAGCTGACTTGTCCAGCTGGAACGACCACGTCCGTTGCACCAGTTCTTAGGCATCCTTGTGGCATACTTGGCTCCACTGTCTGAATAAAACTCACCACTGCTTCGGCTTTCTCACTTGAAACACCAATGGCATTCTGAAACAACTGTATCAGAGTAGGTACTAACCTTTCTGGCTGTCCCTCAACAAGCTGCTCAAGAACATTAAAACCAATCAACGGTCTTTCCATGGTCAAGCTGCTAACTAAGAATGGGACACTGATGGCAAGACTTGGGTCCTCATTCCCAGGTAGGTTGGTCATTATAGGAACCCATCCATCAAAAGGAATGAGCTCTCCATTGACTGCATAAACCTTTAGCTCATCCAGTTCCTCAATGATCTCAGACATTGGTCGAATGTTTAGATCAGGCAGGTGTAGATCTTTCCAGGCACGGCTGATAATACTAACTTGTGCGCCCGAGTCAAGCAATGCAGTTACCGCCAAACCACTTAGATTACATTGTATCAGAGCCTTCTTTCCTATCATGTTGGCGACAGCTTTACGTTTGGTACATTGTGGTTCAAAAGAGAACTGAGAAGATGATTTGCTTTGTTTGTCATTGTACTGTGTGCTCGCTACTTCTGAAGTGGTGGACAAAGGAAGATCTGTATTGTTGTCATCACAATCAGTTTGAGTTTGGGGACGTTTCTCAGATCCGATCACTGGGCGCCCCCCTGCAGCGACCAGTGCAAGTTTCCCTGACTCTTCTGTTTCTTTAAGCAGCCAACAGCTCTGTGGCCTTCCTCGCCACATGAGAAACAATGGTTACAGTCTGGGCGGTTTTGTTCAACACATTTTGGACAACCGTATGATTTATCTCTCCTGGGTCTCATTTTATATTGAGAATATTGGTTCCTCACATCTGTTGGTTGTGGCTTAATTTGTCGTTTCATGGCCTCAATCATACTTGTGAGCTCATCTACCTTGGCTGTAAGCTCTTTAATTGGGTCTGTCTTTACTTTTGGCGCCACACTCTCTTGCTTGCTACCCTGTTCTTTTGCTGTATTCGGCTCAAACTGTGCACCATGTGCATGAACTGCAGCCTGCCGACGAAAAGGACCTATCCTCTTTTGTCTCTCACTTTCTTCACTGGTGATTTTCATTACCTGGCGCAATATTGTCTCATCACTTACTTCACCACTGGACAAGAGAGGTTTTATTTCTCTGCGTAGCTCACTGTGTTTGTAGCCTAATCCCTGGTAAACTGTATGTAGGAAGCCATCTTGAACAGTAGCTGCACTGTATTTTATACCTGCGTCTGACAGTTTTGATGTGAATAGGACACGTTGCTTCAAACCTATGACACGATAGAGGAATTGTTGTGGTGTCTCGTTCTCCTCCTGCTTGGCACATATTAACTCTTGGAATAACTCTGCACTGCTTTTTTCTCTTAGGTGAGCCTGGAGAAATCCCTTGAGTTCCATCACAGTCAAGTCATCCTTGTTCATTAGCATCTCTTTAAAAATTCCAGGTTTCATTATCCGGAGCACACCACGAACTATCTCTGCATCATGGAAGCCTTCTTTGATCCCTTCTTCTATTTGCTTACAGACATTGCTATAACTGATGTCTGACGAATGATCACCAACCTGGCCCCCTTGTACCTTAAACTCCCTTCTCTGGAGATAGGCGAGATCTCTTATGGAAATCATCCCCTCTCGATTGGGTTGAACAACTGTCGGGTTGTGGTATGATGAGTCACTTTGAGACTTATTAGCCTGTGCTGCTACTGGCGGACAGTCTTCTGGTGACTGAGTTGTCGGTACCATAATGCTTTGTTTCAGCCTTTTACCAAGCTCCTCATAGCTAGTGAGCATTTCGAGTAACTCTGCGTTTGTGGAGTCAGATACAGCAGTAGGTAGTACTGGGTCAGTGGTGAAAGCATCACTGTTTGGCAAAGTAGAACTGACTTGGAACATTTGGTTAGTAGTATCTCCATGAGCACCTATGGGTTGTGTTTCTAGCTCTGGCAAACACAATACTTTTCGGGTCTTTACAATATCATCAATAGCATCTTTCAAACCCAACAATTCAGACATTCCACTGTCTTCTGACTAACAAATGCTTACTGTACATGAATGAACTGATTTTGTCGAAGCAGCCTTCATGGTCTCCTTCATGGAGTTCAGACAGGTCCCAATCTGACGTTGAACCCATCTCTTTGGCGATGTGAAAAAGCTCTGCAGCTGACAAGGTGAGCAGTGACTTCCAAATGTCCCACACTAGGCTCTTCCTCCCACTCTCTGACATGGCAGCAGCTTTTCACCGTCTTTCACGATGGATCACAGTTCAGCAATGGCACAGTCTCTGCTCTGACTCACCGCTCTCGGCACTCAGCTCGAATCAGCCCTGTCTCGGTCTCAGGTGTCATTAGTTGATCAGCTCCACTCCAACCACGAAGTGGCGCCGATCCCGGACGAGCCCCCACGATCTGTTATGGGTCCCAAGGTTGGGCACCGTAAAGCAGATAGATAACCTGTATAAAAGCAGGTGTGAGAAGGCAAATGAGGACACAGTGCATCTTAATTCATCCCCAGGTTGCTTCTGCTGGTTGTTTTATTCAATAATCATGTAAACACAAAACATTGCTCTTATCTTTGGTTCAGTCATCCATTTTGTCTCTCCCTAACACACCCATTTTGTTACAGTTTCACTCACAGCCCATTCTTTCCTATGTTTCCCTTGTACTCAATACACTCTCTGTGCGATTTACACACTTGTATTTTTGATTTTACACTTCAATAAATATTATTAGGCACTTAATTAACTTTCACTGTACATTTCCAGCAACATGCTAAAAGTTGACATTTGGCCTTTTTTTTCTATGCCATATCCTCATTGCAACGTCTGCAACCACCACAGGTTATGGAATGACCTAATAAGAAACATGCCTATGCTACACATTATTATATCTTCCAACCCAGCACACAGAAACATTAACAACCAGTAACCCACTAACTTCAACTTTCTTAACACCCAAAACAACACAGAAACTTCACCCAACCATATTCAAACCCCAAAAGTGCATATTTGTGTGGTCCTGACAGTCCACCAACCTGTATAAAAGCAGGTGTGAGAAGGCAAATGAGGACACAGTGCATCTTAATTCATCCCCAGGTTGCTTCTGCTGAGATGGGGGGGGAGTGCCTTGCTGTTTCCAGTCCCCGCAGCAACTGGAGTAACACAGAGGTTCCCCCTCACTACTGCACCTTATAAACTGCCAATACACCATCACATAAATTAAATCAATGTGGGCACACCGTCTTAGATGCGCCACAAGTTCACAGCCCATCTGATGTTAACAAAATGACGTTGGAAATGGTTGAAATATTCTTGATTCTTATTCTTCATGTTCTGCAAAAAAACCAAAGGGTTATGATCCGTGAATACGATGACAGAGACATTTTCAAGGAGCCCACATAAACCTGATTCAGAGACATTAACACAGCAAGGGTTTCTTTCTCAATGGTGGAGTACCACCTCTGATGGGGATTAAACTTCTTAGAGAAGTACGAAATTGGATGCCCCACCCCATCTGAATCATCCTGTATAAGAACCCCACCAACCCCACGATCACTAGCATCCACTGCCAGCTTAATTGGACGCTCAAAATCAGGTGCCGCAAGCACAGGTGCGCGCACCAGAAGACCTTTAGTTTGATCAAAGGCTTGTTGACACTCAGCGGACCACACAAAAGCTACCTTCAGACTCAGTAAATCCGTCAAAGGAGCTGCCACTGCAGAGAAGTTTGGACAGAACCCCCTATAGTACCCAACCATAGCCAGATACCTACGGAGTTCAGTCCTAGATGTTGGAACAGGAAATGAGACAATATGACCCACCTTGTCCTTAAGAGCGCGAACCTGACCCCAGCACACCATCGTACCCAGATACGTCACCGTGGCCTGGCCAAACTCACATTTCCCCAGATTGATCGTTAGGTTTGCCTCCGTTAGATGCCAAAATACCTCCTTCAGATGACCGATGTGTTCGATCCAACTGGATGAAGCACACAACTAAATCATCAAGGTATGCTTCACAGAAGGACAAACCAGACAATACCATGTTCACTAACCGTTGGAAGGTTGCCGGCGCATTGCGCATCCCAAATGCCATTACCGTGTATTGAAGAAAGTTATCAGGCGTAACAAACGCTGAGATCTCCCTCGCCCGCCCGCCTAGTCAAAGGAACTTGCCAATACCCTTTTAGCAAGTCCAACTTAGACACAAAAGATGCACTTCCCACATGATCCACGCAATCCTCCATCCGTGGAAGAGGATAGCAATCCAGCTTAGTTCCAGCATTCACCTTCCGAAAGTCCGTGCAAAATCTGTCCTCCCCATTAGCCTTCGTAGCCAGTAGACACGGAGAACTCCACGGACTACAACTAGGTTCAGCAATTGCATGCTGCAGCATATAGTCAACCTGACCTCTCAGGCGATGACGCTTGCCAGGGTTGACCCGATACGGATGCCGTTTAATTGGCGCAGCACCGGCCACGTCAATGTAATGCTGCAGCACAGACGTCTGAGAAGGCACATCCGAGAACAGTGACCCATTTGACCCCACCAAAGCAAGCAGATCATCCTGCTGACTTCCAGACAAATGAGACAACCGCAAGGGAACGACTCCAAAGCTTCAGAGTTCCACAGCTTTCCCTGCGTCACTGCCACAGACAACTGTACCTCACCCACATCACCACCCGTGTCAGGGGGCAGCACTGCTACAGACAAAACTGGCTTAGACAAAACCGAAGGACACAGCTCCTCTCCATCAACCTGTACATGCTCCTACTCATGGTACTGAAATATTCAAATCATTTGCTGTGTATTCAAATCATTTGCTGTGTCGCTCTTCCAGGGAGATGCTAAATGCATTTCGTTGTCTCTGTACTGTACACTGACAATGACAATTAAAATTGAACCTGAATCTGAATCTGATGGTACTGCTTCAGCATGTTGACATGACAGAGTTGAGTCTTACGCCTCCGATCAGGGGTACCAATAACGTAATCCCTTGCACCAACCTTCTTAACCACCTGACAGGGACCACTATACCGAGCCTGCAGACTGGAACCAGGAATAGGCAACAACACCAGGACCTAGTCACCTGGAGAAAAATTCCTACTAGAAGCCTTCCTGTCGAACCAGCCCTTCATCCTAGACTGAGCAGAAGCAAGATTACCCATTGCCAGTTCGCATGCCCTCCGCAGTCTAGACCTAAAAGTACAGACGTGGTCTAAAATACTACGTTTTGAATTCTCCTGCAACCATTTCTCCTTCAGGACCCTCAATGGACCACGAACAGTATGCGCGAACACCAGGTCAGCAGGAGTGAACCCTAAAGACTCATGCACAACCTCACGCACTGCAAACTGCACTACTTACAAAATTCTTAAGGGGTTGGACAAGCTAGCTGGAAGATTGTTCCCGATGTTGGGGGAGTCCAGAACAAGGGGTCACAGTCTAAGGATAAGGGGGAATTCCTTTAGGACCGAAATGAGGAAAACATTCTTTACACAGAGAGTGGTGAGTCTCTGGAATTCTCTGCCACAGAAGGTAGTTGAGGCCAGTTCATTGGCTATATTTAAGAGGGCGTTAGATGTGGCACTTGTGGCTAAAGGGATCAGGGGGTATGGAGAAAAGGCAGGTACGGGATACTGAGTTGGATGATCAGCCATGATCACATTGAATGGCGGTGCAGGCTCGAAGGGCCGAATGGCCTACTCCTGCACCTATTTTCTATGTTTCTATGTTTCTAAACATAACTAGATGAACCCCCTCATCCCAGTCTTTTTCAAACTCCAGGCAGTAAGTCCTCAACATAGATTTCAAAGTCTGGTGAAACCGCTTGAGAGCTCCCTGGCTCTCAGGATGATATGCACTGGAGTAACAATGCTCAATATCCAACAACTTCATTACCTGACCAAAAACCTTTGACATGAAGTTGGAACCTTGGTTACTCAGCACGACCTTGGGCAAACCGAACAACGAAAAAATGTGGTGAGGGACTTCACAATGGCAGGGGCAGTAATGTTACGCAAAAGGACCACCTCCGGAAAGCGGGTAGATGCACACATAATTGTCAATAAAAACTTGTTGCCCACCCTTGTCCGAGTAGAGGACCCACACAATCAACTAGAATCCGTTCAAACGGCTCTCCAACTCAGGGATTGGATATAAAGGCGCAGGAACAACTGATTGGTTCAGCTTTCCTGCCACCTGGCAAATGTGACAACACCTGCAGTGCTGCTTCACGTCCTTTTTCAACCCTGGCCAAAACTTTTTTCGTAAGATACGGTCATATGTCTTATTGACCCCCAAATGTCCACCCAGGGGTCCATCATGAGCAAAACAGAGTATCTCGTCCCTATACCGACGAGGTATCACAATCTGATCAACCATGCTCCAATCATCATGCCCTGACATATCCAAGGGAGGCCACTTTCGCATCAGTAAGCCATTCCTCAGAAAATACCCCTTTGCTGTGGAATCCATATCCCCCTCAGGCACTGCGCATTCGAACAGATCCGATAAACCTGGATCACTCTTTTGCTCCTCAACCAGCCGGTCACGTGACAGCGACACCGGCACATTTTCAGACAAGACCCCATTTTGAGATGTAGAAACACCCTTCACAACACAGGATCGATCATCATGATCCCCAAAAGTGCTCTCACTCAGGTCCACTACATCTTCAAACTTTGCCTGGCTCTTAGCCATAGCCCTCGTGACAGCACAAGCTGTGAAGACCGTCGGATGCTGCGTAGCCAATTTATCAGGAGTCTGCACCACCGGAACAGCCGTCACCTCAGGAGTAATGAAAACTCTACCTCCTGCCAAGTCATTCCCCAAAATCACAGAAACTCCCGCAACGGGAAAACACGGCCGTAACCCAACAATTACCCGGCCAACTCGGACTCGAGACTCACGGTATGCAAAGGCACTACCATGTCCTCCAATCCGAATCCTACCACAGGGACACTGGACCCAACCGATGACTCCCCAGAAAACGGCAGTACACTGTCCAATATAAAGGACTGAGTAGCACCAGTATCACGCAAGATGGATACTGGAACTCTATGACCCCCATCCTCTAGAGAAACAAAACCTTTCGTGATGAACGCAGAATAATTCTTACACTCATCAGACGCAGGCATCCCAGGAACCACAGGTGCTTTTTGTGTACCCACCAAAGCCACAGGCTTTGCATTTTTCTTGTGCAGGACGGGACACGACTTTAAGATGTGCCCACTCCCTTTACAATAGTAGCACACAGGACCTTCTTTAGTCCTGAAATCTCAATCAACCTTATCAGCTCTGACCTCCCCCTGTATCAATGTGCTGACACTTGCAGGCACAGAAACAGCTTTGACACTGCCACCGGCGACACCACCACGATTAAACGGCCGTGCACGAAAACTATAGGATTGCCCAACAAACTCAGTTTTATGAGTCAATACATGCTCATCTGTTAACACCGCGGCCTTAGACACCTCCGTCACCTTCTGCTCATTAAGGTAAGTTGCAACCCTCTCAGGGAGACAGTTCTTAAAGTCTTCCATAATCATCAAGGCCCGCAGCAGCTCAAAACCCTTCACTCCTTGAGAAGAGCACCACCTGTCAAAAATTGCCTCCTTCTCCCATGCATACTCCACATAAGTCTGACTATCAAACTTCCAAAAGCGCCGGAACTTCTGCCGGTACGCCTCTGGAACTAATTCATAAGCCCTTAGTACCGTAGACTTCACACACTCATAGTCCCGATTGCTGTCAACAGATAAAGACGAGTACACCTCCCGTGCTTTACCCACAAGGACACATTGCAATAGCAAGGCCCACATGTCCCTAGGCCACTTCAAGGACGAAGCCACCCGTTCAAACACTGCGAAATACTTGTCCACATCCTTCTCATTAAACAGGGGAACCAGGCGGATGTTCTTGCTCATATCAAACTCCCTTTCCCCAGAAGAAACTCGGGAGGCATCCAATTCGTTCTCCCGCAACTCAAGGCGTTTCATTTCAAGCATGAAGGCCCTCTCCTCCTTTTTCATTTCAAGCTCTAACTCCTTCCATCGAATGAGGTCCCCCATTTCCTGACCAGGCTGTGTAGAAGATAGAGGACTGTCTGCACCAGCAGGCAATACCCCACTCCTCACCAACGCAAAAAAACAGGTTCAAGTTCAAGAAAATAGTCTTTAATTTAGTTAAGAGAAGACAAAAACCCGAACCTGATTTAAACAACACAGTCAGGGACAAGAATAGACTAACAAACAAATATAACAGTGCTCCAGCCAGCCTCGCAATGGACCGTCGAACCAGAGTCTCTAACCTGCCTATATGGAGATAACCCTGAAACAAAATACACGAAAACCCTCGGGTCAGCCCTTATCCATCCCAATTCAATATTAAATGACAAATATAGGTAACAATACATAAAGTTCTATGCCATGTGGCCAGACCTCCTGCAGCTCACACCAGCAGCCTGTTCACTAGTCACGGTCGACGAAGAAGAGAGAGAATTCTGGGAACTCCTGGTATTTAAGCTTCCAATGAGTCACCCGTAACCTGACGCAGCTTGGCGAATTGGGTACAGGAGCCCTTAACCCCTTGATTCCTGACCTCCAGCCAAGGGGCCTGCACTCAGGAGAGAAACAGAAAAGGTAAGTACATAGGATTCACCGGGGGGGGGGGGGGGGGGGAAGCGCCTAACACTTACTACCGATACAACCTGCAAATTAACCTACCTCATGCGGTCCTTGCACTTTTATTGATCTCCACTTCCTCTGAAATTGGAACATTAACAAATAAGACTATATTCTGGTATTTTTCTCTTTGCATTATCTGTTTTACTCATGAATGGCTTGATTGTATATAGTGTATATATAGTATATACAGTATATAAAGATTTACACAGATTTACCCATATTAAGATTTTAATTAATGCAGGTTAGTTTCAACTAGTGCACAGAATGCCTGAAAATACTTAAACTTAATATGCTCATGAGGAGCAATGTGATTTGCATCAACTTTGTGCTCAAACTACAGAAAATGTGCTCATGTACTAATATTTTAGTGTATGTTTTCAAGTGCAGTTGAATTTCTATGATAAGATTTTTGATGGTAAGGCCTTATCTGTGAATGGAGTCTGTAGTGTTAATGCATTTATATGGAATCCCTATTACATAGTTCCAAGTTACACCGATTCATGTATAAGGGTCGTACAGTATATAATGTGACCAATATTGCATCATAAATGATACCCTGCTAAATGGGCAGGTGGGCATAAATCTACTGTGTCCAAAAATTAGATGTTGAGAGCCGAGTGCGAACTCTTGCACTTCCTATTACTTCATGCAATTGTGCTAGGTATAAACCTGGTATAAACCGCTTCTTTCAGAGCTGCTGTGAGTATGGGGAGTCAAGTGCTAATCTCTTCCCTCCCTGTTGCTGTGCTTTGGTGAGGGCCTCAGGAGTCAAGAATGTTTAATTGTCAAATCAGCTGCACAATGATGGAGTCTTTATTTGTCTTACAGTCTTATAAACGAAAACATATAGATAATATATAATAAAAAATATTTATTAAGTGAATAACGATAAAACCAGTGCAAAATAAATCAAAAGTCATTTGTTTAACCAAAAGCAGTCCATAGAGATTCATAGAAATTCAAGATTGTTTGGAGCCTGTTGCTAAAGTGAGCTTGTGACAGTGGCATGACTGTTCAGTGCTGAGCTGTGGGGCTGAGGGCAGAACCCTAGTGAAATTCATTTCACTTGCACTTTATGTGCAATGTGACGGATAAAACCGTATTGTATTGTATTGTAGCTGGCACAACAAATTAGAGTAATTGCTGTGGATTAGCAATGGCTCATCCACATAAACTTAATGAATCTGATGGAAGCTGCCCTCTACCTCTCTCTTGTTTTGCTGCAAGAGCTGTTCCCAGCCCAGATATTCCTTTGTGGTATTGATCTCAGCCAGCAAACACCATTGTGAATAAATATTTTTCTAAAACAAAGGGATTAATAGTCTTGTATTTAAACAACCTTTTATTATGGAATAGGTTTATCCAATCATACCAGGACCATATTTTCCTAAGTCTCCATAGATTTAATGCCTTCAGTGCATGCTTTCAATTTACACATTAATTTTCATGAAAGTATTCCCTGCACAATTCAGGATTTCACTATTAAAGCCTCATCCGTAAATAGTATTCATGATGTTAAGGGATTTATTTTAAAACATCTGCCATTAATGCAACCCCCCATTTGATATTGATATTGCGCTAACTTATGTAGATTTCCCTACTCTGAATGCACTTGGCCCCTGAGGCTCTCTAGTAAATCCTTTCAATCTAATAGCTACATTTCTGTCCTGTGCAAGAAAGCTCAATTACCCAATTGCGCAGCCCTTCAGCCAAATGGATGCTATTTATAGTTCACTGCATCGATCAGTTGATGCTGATTTACTACCACTATGCAAGTTGTTGGTACCTTCCTGCAGGGATGGAAATCACTGCTTTTGCTTCCCTCAGCTCTATCGACTCATGGCCAGTTGCTGCAAATTAGAAGGTGCTTCCAGAATAAATAAGCAGGAACTGGAACAAATTATTAAGATTTCTTTTTCCACCCAATAATAACCCCTCCCCCCCATCCTACCAATTACTTACATTTATCTCATCTTTTGAAAACACTAGGTAATTCTTTAGATTTAGTGCCAAGGGCAGATTCCTGACAGTTTAAAAAAATGGTCATTTCTTATATAATGACTTTGACCAATTGAGGTAATATGGGAACAGCTGCTCGAGTGACACAGTTAGCTATCCTGTATCTCAGCTCCATTTACCATGCTGGGGCTAAGACTGCACACCATCCTACTTCAATAAGCCAGTTCGGTATTCCAAAAAACTCAAGGATTCATGGGATTTGGCAATGGTCATTCGCGAATAAAAAAAGCGAATGGGGTGCCGGGTAGCGGGGGAGAGCGGGGTGTAACAGCAAGAGAGAGAGAGGGTAGAAGCGAGTGGGAGACAGGGAGAGATGGTGAGAGGTGGGGGAAGAGAGGTTTCAGTTAGACTGTCACCACTGATAAAGCCATGGCTCGTTACTTGTAAGAGAGTTGAGAAAATGTCCTCAATCGAGAGAATGCAACTTCAGAACCCCCTTGTCTCGACTGTGCTGGAGATTTCCACGGGCAAAAGGAACAAATTACCTAAAGTTTGCATTGAGTGAACTGAGTGTTTTTACCGTCGTACGCCAGCGTTTTGTGAGAGTGGTTGGATCCCGGGATTGAGAAGTCAGCGCCCGACAAATGAGCGGCCCGCGGTAGCTGGTGCCTCTCCGCTCGCCTCACATCAGATACTGATCCCGTGCCGCCTGTCTGAATAATGTGACTGAAGTTGGTTGAACTGAAGCTGGGATCCAACCACTCTCACAAAACGCCGGTGTACAGCGAGGACGTTAAGAACACTCAGTTCACTCAACGCAAACTTTAGGTCATTTGTTCCGTACGTCTGTGGAAATCCCCGCTCCCATCCATTCCAACCATGGCTCAAAAGTCTAATGTATAGGAAGTCTGAAGGAGAGTCTTCTATCCAGAGGTCCGCGGACGGGAGTGTTGGCCCAGGCCCACTGCCAGCAAGGAGGTGAGGTGCCGGCCCCAGCTCGACTCTGCCTGTCCCGCCGGTTGAGCTGGAGTTGGTGCTTATTTTCCGCGCCACCTGCAGGTCTGAGCCACCGCTGCGATGGGCCAGCGCCCAGCCGGGACAGGCAGGGTTAAGCTGGAGCCAGCGCCCCGCCCCCCCCCCCCCCCCCCCCATGCCGCTACTGTCCGGTTAACGCCGGCTCGGGGCGTTCCCGGACGCCCCCGGACAGAACACTCGGGAGGGGACGGGGACAGCCCAGCGGCAGCTGGATAGGGACGAGATGCAGGTCTACGCCCATGTAGCGGCACGGCTGCCGCGAGTGTTTAACCCGAGCGACCTGAGCATGCGCAGTCGGAATACCGAAGTGGCTTATACCTCTGCATGCAGCCCAGTAGCAAATCCCTCTTTTACTTAATGTAATAAAAAGAAACTACAAATGCTGGTTAGTACCAAAGATAGACACAAAATGCTGGAATAATTTGTTCATAAGTTCTAGGAGCAGAATAATGCAATTTAACCATCGTCCATTCCGCCATTCAATCATGGCTGATCTATTTTTCCCTCTCAGCCCCATTCTCCTGCCCATAACTGCTGACACTCTTACTAATCAAGACTGTCAATCTCCGTCTTAAAAATATCCATTAACGGCCTCAGTGGTAATGAATTCCACAGATTTATCACCCTCTGACTTAAGAAATTCCTCCTCATCTCCATTCTAAAGGTACATACTTTTATTTTGAGACTATGGCTTCTGGTCCTAGACTCTCCCACTAGTGGAAACATCCTCTCCATATTCAACCGCAAGAGATGCTACACTTGTCTCTTTACCTCCCCCCTCCGCTCCTTTCAAGGACCCAAGAAGTCCTTCCAGGTCCGACAGAGGTTCACCTGCACTTCCTCCAACCTCATCTATTGCATCCGCTGCTCTTGATGCAGCTGATCTATATCGGTGAGACGAAGCGGAGGCTTGGCGATCATTTCGCCGAACACCTCCGCTGGGTCCGCAATAACCAACCCGACCTCAGCACTGCAACTCCCCCTCCCATTCCGTATCCGACCTCTCTGTCCTGGGCCTCCTCCACGGTCAGAGTGAGCAACACTGCAAATTGGAGGAACAGCACCTCATATTCCGCTTGGGGAGTCTGCATCATCTTGGCATGAACATTGAATTCTCTCAATTCTGTTAAACCTTGCTGTCTCCTCCCCTTCCTATCTCTCCCTCAGCCCTCGGGCTCCTCCTTTTTCCTTTCTTCCCCCCGCCTCCCCCCCATTCCCATCAGTCTGAAGAAGGGTTTCGGCCCGAATCGTTGTCTATCTCCTTCGCTCCATAGATGCTGCTGCACCCGCTGAGTTTCTCCAGCATTTTGTGTACCCTCTCCATATTCACCATGTCTTCACCCTTTCACCCTTTCACCCTTCGGTAAGTTTCAATGCCTTTAAGGCCTTTCACCCTTCGGTAAGTTTCAATGATGTGCCACATCATCCTTCTAAATTCCAGCGAATAACGGCCCAGTGCCGTCAAACGCTCATCATATGTTAACCCAAATCATTCTCGTACACTACCTGTGGACCCTCTCAAATGGCAGCATGTTCTTCCTTACATATAAAACCCTTTCATTTTATGTTAAATTAAAAACATAAAAATGTTTTAATATTCTAGTCCTCTCAAAATAAATGCAAGTGTTATATTTGCCTTCCTTACTACTGATTTAATTTATAATTTAACTATTTGGGAATCCTGCACCAGCACTCCAAGTAACTTTGCATTTCCGATTGCTGAATTTTCTCCCCATTTATAAAACAGTCTATGCCTTTATTCCTACTACCAAAATGCATGACTCAACACTTTGCTACGCTGTATTCCATCTGCCACTTCTCTGCCCACTCTCACAACCTGTTCACGTCATTTTGCCGAGTCCCTGATTTCTCTACACGACCTACCCCCCCCCCCCATCCACCTAACTTTGTATCATCTCCAAGCTTGGCCACAAAGCTTTTAATTCCCTCATCCAAGTCATTGATGTACACCGTGAAGAGTAGTGGCCCAAGCACCGACCACTGGGGAATACCGCTAGTCACTGGCAGACAACCAGAAAAAGCCCCCGTTATTCCCAATATTTGCCTTCTGCCATTCAGCCAACCGATATCCATGCTAGTATCTTCCATCTGATACCATGGGTTCTCATTTTCTTCAGCAGCCTCACTTGTGGCACGTTATCAAAGGCCTTCTGAAAATCCACATAAACCACACTCACTGACTCTTTGTCTATCCTGGTATTTACTTCCTCAAAGAATTCCAACAGGTTCATCAGGCAAGATCTTCCTTTTGCTGACTTTGGCCTATTTTATTGTGTGCTTCGAAGTACTCAGAAACCTCATCCTTTATCTATACTATTACTAAAACTCTCATCTTGACGACTTCCGGTCTGCGTTGTAATTAAATTTGCGCAAAAACGATCCCCCATAGTGCTACGATTTTTTTTGCCACCTTACCATTCTCCTCTGCTGCAAGTCAAATAAGTTTTGTTTTGATCGGTGAAATAGTACAAAAGGTACGAAGGTTTAAAAATCGTGAAAACCGCCACTTCCGGAACCTGCTGTCAATAAGAATAAAATAAAGAATAAAGGAGAATAAAAAGCTGAAGGGGCCGAGTGTGTTGAGCAGCCCGCGCAGAGCATGCAACCCGCGGAGAGCGTGCAGAGAGTGAGCAGCCTGCTGACTGCCTCTGCGGCAACCAGCACAACCAGTTGAACCAGAAGCTTCTGAGTGAAGCCGGAGTGGGACCGGGATCTGCTGCTTGAGGCCGAAAGCTGAAGGTGCGGGGTGAGCAGAGTGCGAGCCCCTCCCTCCCCACACCCCCCCCTTTCCCCGCATGCTCCCCCTTTCCCCGTACGCCCCCTTCCTCCTCACCCCCCCTCCCCACACCCCCCCTATGCATTGGGGAATGGGTTGCGTTGGGGGGACCAGGCCTCCCGTGTGACTGGAACCCAATGGGTCCCACTTAGTCTAGTAATAGACTAGAAATCTTATCAACCACTGAAGTCAGGTTAACCAGCCTATAGCTTCCACTCTTCTGCTTCGCTCCCTTTTTGAACAGCAGAGTAATATTTGCAATTTGCCAATCATTTTCAACCACTCCTGACTAATGATTTTTGAAAAATCACATCTAATACCTCCATAATCTCTAAAGCCACCTGTTTCAGAGCTCTGGAGTGCAGTCCATTGATCATAAAGGTGACCTATCCACCTTTAGGCCTTTCAGCATTCAAAGCACCTTCTCCTTAGTAATAGCCACTCCACTGATTTCCACCCCTTGACTCTTTCGAATTTCCAGCAACTTGCTGGTATCTTCCACTGTGAAGACTGATGCAAAACTTATTCAATTAATCTGCCATTTCTTTATTACCGATTAGCACTTCTCCAGCATCATTTTCCAGCTCTTGCCTCTTTCTTACTCTTTATATATCTGAATACATTTTTGCTATCCTCTTTTATATTATTCGATAGCTTACTTTCATATTTAATCTATTCTCCCCATATTGCCTTTTTAGTTCCCTGTTGTTTTTAAAAAGCTTCCCAATCCTCTAGCTTCCCACTAATCTTTGCAATGTTGATGCTTCCACTTTTAGTTTTATGCTGTCTTTAACTTTGACTCATGAGAGGATCAGATCGGGACTCTTCCTTAGAGAGCAGGAGGATGAGGGGTGATCTTATAGAGGTGTATAAAATCATGAGAGGAATAGATCGGGTAGACGCACAGAGTCTCTCGCCCAGACTGGGGACAGGGCCAGCCTTAGGTGGTGCAGGGCCCAATTGGGACAAATTTCATAGAAATATAAATATATAATTATAACTGAGTCATATTCAGGCACGTGCCATGAGTAATTACTCAGGGTAGGTAGTCAGTCGGCTTTAAAAAAAATCTTAAACTGCGCATGCGCAGATTGTTCTTCTCACCGTAAAAATTAAAATAAAGTAAGTAACAATTCAATTTGCCCAAGGCATCCAAATCTCCTTCTTTCTGAATTTCTGAATGGGTGGGGGGGGGGGGGGGGGTGGAAGGTGACGGTAGCTGGATAGATAGTTGAAAAATGGGAGCACACCGGGACAAGTTGAATCAGTTGTGATCTTATTGAATGTCAAAGGACCAATTGGAGGGAGAGTTCCTTTCGCAGCGTGTGGAGAGTCTGGCCAGGGGTAAAGTTGCTGGGAGGGCAGCAGCGTTGAGAAGGAAGGGGGTCGGGGATCATGTCAGTAACCCACTCACTCACCACTGCCATGGCGCTCCGGGTGAGGAGCCACCTCAGTGCTCTCTGTCTGAACAGTGAGAGGACCAGCTCAAGAGCAAAGATCATAGCGTGGAGTGGGTCAGCGGGTGATAGATAACAGGACAGCGGCGCTGTCCTTTTACAGCCGCTTCCCACTTTACAGGTGCTTCCCATCAGCTGCTAGCAATGAGAGATAGACTTGGATATCCTTCAGTACAGCAACATCGTTCTTGATCTATCTTTCTTGGCTAACAACTACGTGTTAACTACTGGCTGTTAACAAGTGGTAACAGTGGTAGTTAACAAATCGTTTTTGTCTGATGGCCCGTGCAGCGGTTTTTATCCTTGTTTTTTTTTAAAATCCGTTTTGTTTTTTTAAATCTGTATTTAACAACGCAAATTCGTATTTCCGTATGAAATACGGAAAATTATCTCGGGGCCCAATTGGGAGCAATCGGTCCAATTGGCTTAAGGCCGGCCCTGAATGGGGAAATCAAGAACCAGAGGATATAGGTTTAAGGTGAGTGGGGAAAGATTTAATAGGAACATGAGGGGTAGTTTTTTCACACAGAGGATGGTGGGTCTATGGAACGAGCTATCTGAGGAGGTAATTGAGGCAGGTAGTATTGCATCGTTTAAGAAACTTTTTGATAGGTACACAGATAGAACAGGTTCAGATGGATATGGGCCAAATGCAGACCGATGCAACTCATGTAGATGGGACATGTTGGTCAGTGTGAGCAGGTTAGGCTGTATGGCCTGTTTCCACAATGTACGACTATGACTCTTAACTCAGCGGGACAGGCAGTATCTTTGGAGAAAATGGACTTGACATTTCGGGTCAGGACCCTTTCTCAGACTGATTGTAGTAGGCGGAGCAGGAAACATACTGGAAGCAAAAAAAAAGACATATCAGGGCTGGCAACAGATAGCCTCAGGTGAGTAGGTTCCCTGATAACCTCCTAGGGAATCTGTTGCCGGCCTTGACTTGTCCTGTTTTCTTTCGCTTCCAGTTTTTCTCCTGCTCTCCCGACTATAATCAGTTTGAAGAAGGGTCCTGATCCGAAACATCACTTATCCATTTTCTTCAGAGATGCTGCCTGACCCGCTGATTTATCTAGCATTTTGTGTCTAACCCTCTATTCCTTTCTCCCTCGTGTACTTTGGTACCTTCCTTTTTAATATTATGTTTCTCAAATATTTCCTTTAATAATTTTTCTCCATTTTAATAATTCTTCGGATAAAAATGTCTCCCCTTAGTTCTTTGTCCAATTTATTTGTATCTATTTTATAATCATAGCACTTAGCAGCAATGTTACAAAATTTTGAGATTTTAAAAATCAACTCTGCAATTTATCCCATCAGATAAAGCATAAAAATAAGTTTTATTTGACACCTAATTCACTTTCATATCTTCAGTATTAAAAAAGTGATGGCCATTTTCATACTCGGAAATGAGCAACTTGTTTCCTATTGCTTTTCTGTTGACTTAACACAAAAGTTGTGATCGAGGACAGTCAAAAGCCCATAACTTTTTTATAAATTAAGAGAACTGAAATAAATTTTCAGTTATTATAGATTGAAGCATTCTGAAACAAATATGAAACAATCTACTTGGATGACCTGAAATTAAAGCATATAATTAGTCAGTTACCCAATTGTAGCTAATTACAAAATTCAATTACTAGATCTAAACATCTATCCATTTCTTAAGAAAAAAATCACTTTTTTTTAAAGCCTAAGTGTCCAAATAACATTCACACAAGAATTCACAATATAACATGATTTTTAAATCTAATTGTCATTAATTTATAGGCCAAATTGAAGGAATTTAGTGTTTAATGCCTGTAAATTAATGGCCATTTAAATCAGCTTGCGAGTGGGATTTTCTGGAATGCGATGGATTGGAACGTTGAGGTTGCGATGAATTTAAACCCAATATCGGCAGGAAAAAATCTGCCGGTTCATATGGGGAATAAATCACCGTTTCACAACATGAAAGTTTGATTAAGGTCATCTAAACAAATAAGTTTATATGAAAAAATAAACAACTTTCATTTACCTATTCCCTACGTAAAATCCGTCCCCGTTGTCGGCGTTCACGGCATTAGGAGCTAATTTTTATTTTACTGCAGCGCTGAAATAGTCGGGCGATTTAAAAAAAAAATTTAACTTACCGGCAGTCTGAACGAATCTTTAGAAAAAGTTCGCACTCCAAGAAAATAAAGCTCCGGATGGCAAGGAAAAACCGCATTTTAACCCCGTCCCCGCCCCCTCAAAGGCACGCACGCGGCCAGTGACAGAACTGCAGCACCACTAAAGGTAAGCTTTGTAACATAGGGTCTTGGGTTTACACTTGGGTCTGGTCTCTCTAAGAAATAGAAATATAATTGCGATTGTCCAATCAAGGTGCACTTCAAGGATTATACTCCACAGTTATCGACAAAAGGAGACACATAAAATCAAATTATCTATTAATTATATGTCTGGAATTTACCCCTGTTTGTTCTGTGACGCTATGTATGCAGTAATATGGAATACATCATAGGCTGAGTACTTGGCATGATGGGGGAAACAAAACCAGAAAGACCCAATTATGCATCTGTGCCTCGACCCCTTCTATGGTACCTTAAAGTCTTTAGACATGATTAATAATGATTGCAGACATAACGTTTGCTGCAATTTCAGGAAAATAGTGGGATCTACTGCTTGGTTGAATTATGTCAAAAAAGGGCTTAGAGGCTGACTGAAATAAAAGATGAGAAGCAGTGAGAATTCCACATCTGATGCAACCTGTCAATCCTTTTGGTCTCTCTTCAGTTTGCTTGTCCATTGCCTCTATTGAGATGACTGACAGTTGAAAGAGCCCTCTTGAGCAGTCATCCTTTTTTGAATCAAAAATATTGGGTCAATCCCCCACTGACACACGTCCTATTCATTCTCATTAATGTGTTTTATCTGGGTCACATTTTGGAAGTAAAATCAGGAGAAATGCTTAATTCCTGAAGGAATTTAATGACAAATTTAAATTATATATATATTTAAACAGTATAAATTGGAGAATTTCGATTAAGTGGGGTTTTTCACATTAATTCTCGCTAGATAAAGGCATTTGAGAACTTTTATCCTGTGTGATTCAAAGGCTTCAACCACACAAAAATGTGAAACACATCATATGTGTTAGCATTGTAAGCGAAAAACCTGTCTATGTTTTCAAAATGCAGAAATAGATTGAGCAAAATAAGCAAAACTATAGAACAAAATGACTCTTATACAGTGGCTTGCAAAAGTTTTCATACCCCTTGAACTTTTCCACATTTTGTCACGTTACAGCCACAAACATAAATTTATTTAATTGGGATTTTATGTGATAGACCAACACAAAGTGGTGCATAATTGTGAAGTGGAAGGAAAATGATACATGGTTTCCAAATTTTATTACAAATAAAAAACTGAAAAGTGTGGCGTGCAAAAGTGTTCAGCCCCCCTGAGTCAATACTTTGTAGAACTACCTTTTGCTGCAATTACAGCTGCAAGTCTTTTGGGGTATGTCTGTACCAGCTTTGCACATCTAGAGACTGATGTTTTTGCCATTCTTCTTTGCAAAATAGCTCAAGCTCAGTCAGATTGGATGGAGAGCGTCTGTGAACAGCAATTTTCAAGTCTTCCAGAGATTCTCAATTGGATTTAGGTCTGGACTTTGACTGGGCCATTCTAACACATGAATATGCTTTGATCTAAACCATTCCATTGTAGCTCTGGCTGTATGTTTAGGGTCGTTGTCCTGCTGGAAGGTGAACCTCGGCCCCAATCTCAAGTCTTTTGCAGACTCTAACAGGTTTTCTTCCAAGATTGCCCTGTATTTGGCTCCATCCTTCTTCTCATCAACTCTGACCAGCTTCCCTGTCCCTGCTGAAGAAAAGCATCCCCACAGCATGATGCTGCCACCACATTTCACAGTGGGGACGGTGTGTTCAGGGTGATGTGCAGTGTTAGTTTTCCGCCACACATAGCGTTTTGCATTTAGGCCAAAAACTTCAATCTTGGTCTCATCAGACCAGAGCACCTTCCTCCACATGTTTGCTGTGTCCCCCACATGGCTAGTGGCAAACTGCAAATGGGACTTCTTATGGCTTTGTTTCAACAATGACTTTCTTCTTGCCACTCTTTCATAAAGGCCCGATTTGTGAAGTGCATGACTAATAGTTGTCCTGTGGACAGATTCTCCCACCTTAGTTCTCCCACCTGCAGCTCCTCCAGAGTTACCATGGGCCTCTTGGTTGCTTCTCTGATCAATGCTCTCCTTGCCCTGCCTGTCAGTTTAGGTGGACGGCCATGTCTTGGTAGGTTTGCAGTTGTGCCATACTCTTTCCATTTTCGGATGATGGATTGCACAGTGCTCCGTGAGATGTTCAAAGCTTGGGATTTTTTTTATAACCTAACCCTGCTTTAAACTTTTCCACAACTTTATCCCTGACATGTCTGGTGTGTTCCTTGGGCTTCATGATGCTGTTTGTTCACTAATGTTCTCTAACAAACCTCTGAGACCTTCACAGAACAACTGTATTTATACTGAGATTAGATTACACACAAGTGGACTCTATTTACTAATTAGGTGACTTCTGAAGGCAATTGGTTGCACTGGATTTTATTTAGGGGTATCAGAGTAAAGGGGCTGAATACTTTTGCACGCCACACTTTTCAGTTTTTTATTTGTAAAAAAATTTGAAAACCATGTATAATTTTCCTTCCACTTCACAACTATGCGCCACTGACACCATGTAAATAAGCAAGCTGTACAATCAGGAGTTCAAAGTCATCTTTAATCTGTATAGTATAGTGGTACAGCAGGTTGTTAGTTCATCGTTACCACTTCCAAGAGTGACCAGTGTCGGAAGTGGGTGTTAGTATAAATCATACAGTAAGGTGGGGTTAGTGATGCTATTTCTACTATGATTGGTTCACATGCAATAACCAATCTACAGAAGGGATGCTCTAGGGAGTAGTGGGACATTGAATATACTTGTTTGTCAGGACAGATACTTACCAACTATAATGGTCTTAGACAGGCGATAAGAATCCCTTAAACAAATAACCAAATAACTATTCAGGTTGAATATTATGGTTTTAACCTCTACAAATACAATCAAAATTTTACCACTAGTCGATAGCACAATTACCATTTCTAGATTGCCATTATCATTCTCAGATCGTCAACTTAGCTTATAATTATTGTGTACAAATATTTCTCAGATAGATTGGCTTGTATTCACTTTCTCGAGTCATTTGACCAGACCAAACACCTTTGAATTTAGCATGCTTGCCTCTGATTGTATCAGTGATGCTCATACCTCTCATCCTGTATCATCATTTTTCAATGGCGTGGACACATTAATTAGTCACATGACCTGTTTCTGTTTGGCCACAGATGTTTAGGGCACAGAGATTAAGTAAGGGGACACAAAGCAACCATGCAATATATAGAAAGGATACTCTTGGAAATATTGAGAAATAGTTCTCAACATATTTCTCAAAACTGACGTGACTATATTCTTAAACCTCAGCTTTCCATGTCATTCTTCAAGAGTCCAGATCACTCAATCACATCTACCTCATACATCATCAATCCCAACAACCCACCTTCTCACCATATATCAAAAAAAATTGTCTGTGTGTAATTATTCCTTGGGCATTCTCTACAGCTCTCCTCAATTACTTTCTTTACTAGGTTACTTATTTCCCAACTTGAGTCACTTTCAGATGCCAAAGCTTCTGTTGATTTATCACTTGGTCACTTGTTATTGCTGGAGAATATTTTGACATAGGTGAATAGTTTGTCCAGTTCAGTTCAGATAATTTCTTTCTGAAGGTAGAAATGCTACTCAACATATCTGGCAAGTTGCAGCTTGTTTCCGTATTCAGGTCATTTAATATAGATCAGTAAAACCAGAAGGACCACAGGTTGATCCTTTTACTGCCCACTGAGATATGCCCCTTGGTATCAGAATCCACTCATCAATATAAAGAACATTGTGATGTCAGATTTTTGGAACGTATTGACTCCTGCAGGGAACAGTTGATTGGATCCTTGTTGCTTTTAAACCACATCAGGTGCCCTAAATCCCCAAATTAACAGTAACATTGACAAACTGAGAAAGAAATGAGCTAATACCTAGAGATGGTAAATTGTTTATAACACTGGAAAATTGAAAATATTGCTCATACCAAGAGGATCAAAAGCAGACAGTAAGATTCTAATGGGATTGTAGAGATTCTAAATGGATGTATAGTTATTATCTGGACATATGGAAGCAATGAAAATAAAATCGATTGAAAATATCTATACCAAAAAAATTGGATTTTTTTTTTGGTATGCTAAATTTTGCTCCCTCAACAAAACTGTAAAAACAGACTATAAACAAGTAAGAAAAAGTGTTATAATAATTTCCACCCAAATAAATGTGTTAAATTGAGACCTGCACTGCTCCCAACAGCATCTTGCCCAGCTATCAAAGCTGCTGCCGCAGCAAATAATGTTAGCTTTTTATCGCACGCTCCCCCTTTCAGCCAGACAGCAACAGCACATGTTATAGCAGCCATGGAGGTATAATAAGGTAGAGAGGACAAAGGATAGAAACGGTGGAGAGATACTGAAATGCTGAAAAATGAGATGTATGCTGGAAGCCATGTCCAGTAGACCAATGCTGGGAAAAAAACATAATATCATTGGGTATGATAATCACTACAGCACAATAGAAAACACACTTTAGAGCTGGCATATACACTTCCAACTACCCTACACGTTGCAACACCCTTTTCACTATCTTTCACACCTCTCACCAAAATCTAACTCTTCTTCTTTCATGTGGCGTGCACACCTAAAGTTGTAGGACAACTTCTTCTATTTAATCTTCCATTTGTGCACTTCGAGTTGATTGCATTAGTCGAAACAGGGCAGACCATGTGAAGGTTGCAATCTTCCACCCCAAAATCTAACCCCATCTATAATCAAACCAATAATTTCTATAATGAAAAAGGTTACTTGCTTCATACATGACAACGAGGCAGGAACTTCTGGAAATAAGGGAAAAAGGCCTTCTCTACCATAGTGCCTTACTAGATCAGAAGAAAGGATTCTCCTTCTCATCAAAGACTGCAAGGGCACCAATTTAATCAGTTCTCCTGAATTAAAATTCGCCGATCAATATTTTTTTGGTAGTTTGTGTGCAGTCTATGCATAAGGGAGGTCTGTAAGCAGTCCCAAATGAGTTTTGGTGCTGCCTTGTGACATATGCCATTCTGAACTGTCTGGCTTTTTAACGGTATCTAAATATAGAGTTCAAAGACTTTTTTTGTGATTGTCAAATAACAGAAAATTTCTGGAGTACTCCAATTCATGTCAGGTAAGTTTAAAATATGCAAGCAGAATCATGACATGAATACCTGCATTCAGCTAATATCAGATATAGCACTATGGATCTCATCTTGAAGAACCCAATACAGTTTTTTCATTGGTGCAATTTCATCCTGCTACATTGGATACATTTTGTCTTTAACCACTCTAGCTATCATATGTCCCCTGCATTGTGCCGATTAGAACTGTAAATGGTCTAGTTAAGTTTAGCTTATTATCACGTGTACTAAAGTATGGTGAAAAGCACTTGTTGCGTGCTAACAAGTCAGTAGAAAAACGAAACATGATTACAATCGAGCCATTTACAGTGTATAGATACATGATAAGGGAATAACGTTTAGTGCAAGGTAAAGCTAGCAAAGTACGATCCAAGATAGTCCAAGGGTCACCAATGAGGTAAATAGTTCTTCAGCACTGCTCCCTGGTTGTCGATTCAGTTGCCTGATAACAGCTGGGAAGAAACTGTCCCTGAATTTGGAGGCATGCGTTTTCATGCTTCTATACCTTTTGCCTGATGGGAGAGGGGCGTGGCCAGGGTACAACTCGTACTTGATTATCCTGCTGGCCTTGCCGAGGCAGCATAATGGCCTCTACCCATGGTCTCCTCAACCTATAGTCTACCTAGTTTTCTTATGTAGTTTTAGCATGTTCTATTTTCCTACGCCTCAGCTAATAAAGATAAGTCTCCTGCATGCCTTAATAAATTGGCCTGTTTGACCTTCTACTCTGACCTTCTGATCCTTCTGTTACTCTCGTACTCCTCGTATTCTGCTATCATGTCTTCCTTCCCTTTGTTTGCCCCAGAGCTTTGTCTTTCACTTCATGACAAAATTTAATCTTCCACTAATGCTGAACTAGCCAATTAATTATTCTCTTTCTGTTGCCTAGAATTGTGATGTTTACGACCAAATACATTGCAATTTGTGATATTTTTCACAGGTCTGAGGCAGGGTATTCTGACTGCTTAGTGTTTTCCTTCAACTACAAGTTATAAGGCAGGAGTGATGAAATACTGTCAACCAGTGAGATTGAGTGCATCTCCAATATATCTCAAGAAGCTCAACATTAAGGTCAAAGCAGTCCATTATATTAGCACACCACCTTTCACCCTAAATATTCAGTTCCTCCAACACTCATCTACTGTGGCTGTAATATATGTTATCTATAAAATGGACTGCAACTACCAGCACAAAAGACAAGGATGATGGATGCATGGGAGCAAATCCATCAGCAAGTTTCCCTCTAAGTTAAAAATCATCTTGACTTATTAGTCTAACATGGGCAGGACCTACACAGTGAATGGTGTGTGGAGAGTGTTGTAGAGCAGAGGAATCTATTAGTGCAGGTACATACGTGTAGTTCCTTGAAAGTGGTATCACAGATAGATAGAGTGGTCAAAAAAGCTTTTGGCACATTGGCCTTCATTAGTCAGAGTATTTTAGAAGTTGGGAAGTCATATTGCAGTTATATAAGTCGCTACAGTTCTCAAAGTCAAAGTCAGTATTATTCGTCACATGCACCCGAAGGTGCAGTGAAAGTTCTGGGCACCATGTTATAAGAAATATGTTGTCAAGTAGGAAAGGGTGCAGAGCAGATTAATGAAGATGTCACCAGGACTCGAGGTACTGAGCTATAGGGACAGGTTGAGCAGACTGGGACTCTATTCCTTGCAGGATGAGGGTGATGTTGTCCAGAGTGGGGGAATCCAGAACCAGCGGACATAGGTTTAATGTGAAGGAGGAAAGATTTAATAGGAATCTGAGGGGTAACTGTTTCACACAAAGGGTAGTGGAACAAGCTGCCAGAGGAGGTAGTTGAGGCATGAACTATCGCAATGTTTAAGAAGCAATTAGACAGGTACATGGATAGGACAGGTTTAGAGGGATTTAGGCAAAATGCAGGCAGGTCAGCCTAGTGTAGATGGAACATGTTGGTCAGTGTGGACAAGTTGGGCTAAAGGGCTGGTTTCCACACTGAATGACTCTATAACACTATTTCTTCAGTGAAGTAACTTCATTGTAGGTTTGGAACAGTACCAGAAAGCCTTCTCAAGTGCAGGTACGAATTAACAACAAATGTTAACAATACCCATTTTTCCATAAAAATGAATATTAAAAAAAATCACATCCAAAAAGCACCATTTCCTATGATGAACTGTATTTTGAAACTTCCCTTCATGTGCAGCTTGTCCATAAAGTAGATACAAGGAGTCTACATATCCTGCCCCATGAAAATTGCTTTGTATTAATGTTGGAATGTTCAATTTTAAGGTGTCAGTTTCAGATCTCCAGGCAAGCTCAAATCATGGGAATCAGCAATTAACACTAAATTGGTATGCTATATTTAAAACATTTTAAAACAGATGTATTGTTTCATCGCAGCATCCACCTGATGCTTATATTCATCCTATCACCAAAGTACTTACATTATCTCCATGAACATATGAGGATCCCAAATACTTTTTTCCACCCAAAATATACTTTCTTCACAAGACATAAAATAGGAACCTGGCATTATCTTCATTCATTATTCCATGCATATCGTTCTATTCATTAATATTGCCAAATTTAGTATAATCCACATTCTTTGAAGTTATGCCTTAAAATATGCCATATAACCAAGTTCAGGGCACTGATATATTATACAGAAGACTTTTGATCCTTCTTTAACCATTTTTTCCAGAAAGCGAGACAACATATGAAAGTATGCTACATCAAATGTACTTTAAAATTTTCCAATTATTGATTGGTTTGTAATTGCGCTTGGCTGCAAATTTCATTTGCACATGCAATGTTCCTTAATGGAAATGAATCTCCGAGGGCATTCGTATCTTTCAAAGATGCTGCCAAACCACTGAATTACTCCAGCATTTTCTGTTCTATGAAAGATACCTGCATCTACTGTTCTGTGTGTCTTCTAGGGCTGAAGATATGTTTGTCTTTCAAGCATGTGGGGGTAGAGACAGCCTTTATGCAGAGGTCAAGGATCGAGTTTGAAGAAGGTAGAGGCCTGTGAAGTTCAGAAAGGTTCTGCAAGGAGAATTGAGTCAGGGAAAGGAGCCTTCAGGGTTTTTTTTTAAGGAGCATCATATTTGGGATGGATATTTTTGAAGAAGAAGGAGGCCTCGGTCAAGCACAGCAATCAGGTAAGTGATGAGGTAGTGGAGCCAGACGGTTTATACCTAGGCCTCGGAACATCAGGGAATTCAGGATCCAAAAATATCGAGGGGTAAGGGACTGGGCCCTTAGGGACATCTGAAGGATCAATGGGAAATAACTACACAGAAATCTCAATTCGGAGATCTGAAAGCCTGGCTGTTTGATAGAACACAATGGTGGTTGTTCTTTGGATGTCTTAGTGTAATATCCCCTGCAATGCAGCAACCAGATCACTTTATGGGAAATGGCATCATCCAGTCCATGACTGACATGGAAATCATGTCAGGTGTGAAAAAGGAAATAACTATAGAAAATACCTCGTCAAATTTCCAAAGTAATGCAAAGTGTTTATTTTTACATTTCTCTCTGGGTTGTCAAATTTCAATCTCATAAGTTTTGAAAATAGTCTTATGTCACATGTTTTCAAAGAACTTTGCGATTTTGTTTTATTTATGGGGTAAAAATCAGCCAGAATTCCCATTCCTGACCACATAATTCTTCAATATATACTTGTGTGGAGAAAACAAACCGTTTGTTCAACCTCTCCTTGTAGTTAATACCCTCTGATCCAGGCAACATTCTGGTAAACTTCTTTGACACCCTTTCTAAAACTTCCACATCCTTCCTTTATTGGTGTGACCAATTTGCACGCAATACTCCAAATGCAGCCTAACCAAAGTCCTATAAAGCAGCGTCAGAACTTCTGATTCTTATACTCATTGTCCCGCCGATGATGGCAGGCATACCGTATACCTTTTTTATCATTCCATACACTTGTGTTGCAACTTTTGGGGTGTTAAGCCCTTGTCCCATCTAACGTGTCCTTGGCACGCTAATTACGCGACCTCGTGGTTACGTTGAGGCACGACGGTCCCACGAGGGTCGCGCGTGACTTCATGCGCCCGCACAGCCCTCTGGAGCGCGTGACATAATTTGAATATGGACACAAAACGCTGGAGTAACTCAGCAGGAGTTGGAAGAGCCAGACTAACAATCAAAATATCCAATGGTAATTTATTGTCCTAGGTACGGTGAAATACCTTTTATGCACACATTTTAGTAAACGTCTTGCTATGCATAGTCACAATCATACTTAAGTACAAGAGTGTAGGAATAGTAGCTTACACTGAGATAGTACATAAGAGTCGCCACATTTCCAGCACTATTGATTCAAGTCCAAAGTTGTCAAAAATGTAGTCTTAAGTTGGCCAATAAGGCTCGTTGTCCTAGCAGTGGCACTGAATTGGAGTTGCAGCGTCAGCATCTCATGGAGATTTTGTTGGTGTCCTCCGCTGCGTGCCACTGCATGCCGCTTCCGAGTCACGCACTCGTCGTCTTGGCGCAGCGTTTAATCCACGTAAACCCTAGGCTGCCTCCAGCAGCCCATTCCACCAGTGTATGAATATGGACACATCAACCAGTGAATGCCTCCATGGATGCTGCTTGACTTGCTGACTTTTCCAGTGTTTTACTGTTAATTTTAAAATTCTGTTTAATTAAAAACGTAATAGCACGATTAATTTTGATTTTGAATATCAGAAGTTTTCACAGATATTCAATTAAAAAAAATTGAACGTCAGTAAGCCGGAGGGTATGACAATCGAAGCATTTTACAGGTCAAAGCTTGCTATTTTCTGAAAGAATGTCATGTGCTCCTCAGTGCATTGCGAATCAAGAACTAGCTTTGGAATTCAAGCTGCCACTACAGATAAAACAGGTTTCTTGCCATTTTTGATGGGAGGGCCAGAAGATACCATCCAAAAGCCTATACATATAGTAAACCAGAGATTTATTGAGTGTGAGTCACTGTCACTGACAAGCATTTATTGCTGTCCTGTTAGTGTTTCACAACTGCGTGAAGGAGCATTTTATTAAATACTTATTGTCAAACACTGAGAAAGTTCAAGCATAAGGATCAATGTATTTAATATAGTTCTGGAATTATATCAGGTGTTTTGGAAATGGAGCACTAAATGGGAAAAATGGAAACTGAAAAATGCTGAAAATAGAGGACAGATTCATCAGTAATTCGAGAGTGAAAAGGCAGAGTTCAGTTCAGGGTTTAAATTTGTTCAGAAGTAATCATCATTACAAATAAAGTACCACCTGATTTCATCTTTGTATTCTTGCTATATAATAAATTATCTGAAATCCAGGCATCTTTTACAGGGAAATCCAACAGCTATTTTGTACATGTGGTTCCTACAAAGTAATGAACATTTATTCAATTTTCAGTTTTATTGATAACAGCAATATCCTTTACTCTTCTTCGAAGGAATCCCATGGAATCATTGGCATCCACTTAAAACAATTGGATGAACATCCCATATTTCCAATGGAACTATACTGAGATGCTAGCCTTGATTACAGCCTTAATTTTTTTAGGGCTTCAAATCATGACATTGAGTCGTGAAGAGTTTAGTCCAATTCTTAAGTAACCAGAAGATCCTTTGTATGCAAGGAACAAATTGTGTGCATATATCTGTTTATGTGCGTACAAATCAACTCAAGACAAGTTTGAAGTGATGCATTCGAGGATGTTTAACCAGGCAGGACATACACGATGAAAGACAGGACCCTGTATTTTAGAACAGGGATCTACCAGTAAAAGTATTTGGTTCCACAAAAGTTACAATACGGGTAGACAATATGGTGAGGCATGTGTATGGCACGCTTGCCTTCATTGGATGGACATTGAATACAAGAGTCAGGATGCTACATTACAGCTGTCCAAGACATTGTTGATACTGCACTTGGCAAATTGTGTACATTTATGGCTGCCATTGTAGAGGAAGGATGTGATTAAGCTAGAAAATATGCAAAAAACATTCACAAGAATGTTGTTCGACCAGAAGGGCTTGAGTTATAATGAAAAGCTTGATAGGCTGAAAGAGTGTTGATAGGCTTGATAGGCTGAAAGGGATGTTCATAAGGTACAGAAGCAGAATTAGGCCATTCTGCCCAACAATACTCCGCCATTCAGTCATGACTGATTTATCTTTTCCTCTCAACCTCATTCTCCTGCCTTCTCACAAAAACCCTGACACCCGTACAAATTAAGAATCTGTCAATCTCTGCTTTAACAATATCCATTAACACAACCTCCACAGTCTCTGTGGCAATGAATTTCACAGAATCGTTTTCTGAAGAAATTCTTCCTCATCTCCTTTCGAAAGGTACGTCCTTTTATTCTGAGGCTGTGGCCTCTACTCCTCGATTCTTCCACTAGTGGAAACATCCTCTCCACATACTCTCTATCCAGGCCTCTCACTATTTGGTAAGTTTCAATTAAGTCCCTCCTCATCCTTCTAAACTACAGTGAGTACAGACCCAGTGCCTTCAAATGTTCACCACGTTGGGTCTGTTCCCTCAACGTGCGGTTGCAGGGAGGGGGGGGGCAGCATGCGGCGTCACACACACTAACTACCCCCTCCCCCCCCCCCGCACACACGCTAACTATCCCCTTGATATTATATTAATATTATTAATTTGCTCCTTTTACCCCATAACGGCCCTATCTACTGACGCATAGCCCCCAACTCACAGGCACTTCTAGGGGGGGGGGGGGGGGTAAAGAGTGAGGGCAGAAAGAGAAGTGACAGAGACAGAGAGAGGGGCAAGAGACAGGGGCAGGAGAGGGGGTGGAGGGTAGGAGAGGGAGGGTGGTAAGGGAGGGTGGGAAGGTAGGGGGAGAGGTGGGGGGGAAGGGAGGAGAGGTGGCAGGAGGAGGGGGAGGGGTGAGAGGGGGGAGGGGTGAGAGGGGGGTATGGATGGGAGGAGCGAAGGGGTGAGTGGAGGGGAGAGGGGGGGGGAGAGGGGGGCTTGTTACCGAACTGAATTCACTGTGGAATGAATGCATTAACGGAGGCACTGCTGCTGGATTCAAAGTTGTCCCTGCCTTCCCTCTGGAAGCCTCCTCATCCCCATCAGATGCCGAGTTCCCAGAGCCCTGGTTAAACGCGGGGGCCGCTCATGGTTAAGTCTGTGAAAGCGACCCATCAGAGACTGAGGCCTTGCATCCTCGGCACTTCACATCCCGAGTACGGGGAGGGGGGGCCGGGGAGGGTGGAGTGGGCGGGCGGGCGTAATGCCGAGTGAGCCTGTGGGCCAGGCATACGCCGTGAAGACGTTGCATACGACGTCAAGACGCCGCATACGATGTCAAGACGCCGCATACGATGTCCAGACGCTGCGTACACCCGTCGAGACGCTGCGTACGCCCTCAATGCGCCTGTGGGCTGACAGGATTTTCGGACAGTGCAAGCGTGTGGGCCGGCAGAGAGGATTGCGAAAAGCAGCGGGGGACCAGCCAATCTTTGGTTGTGAAAAGCAGCGGGGGACTAGCCGATCTTTGGCTTGAGCCATTGTGACAGAGCCGGGCCGGTGGGGAGGGTGGAGGAGGGCTGGGCGGCAGCAGCCGTTATGGTCACGCGGGAGACGCGATGTGAAGGTGGCCAGCAGGAGGCGAGAAAATGAGTGAGTGGGGGAAGGATTTTATTTAAAATGTGTACAGAAAAACGACTAAATTTAATAAGTGAATGTGCAAATGTAAAAGTAAAATGGCTAGCGAAATGGAAAAAATCTCGGCATTTTTGCGTGTGGTTTTGGCGGAGTAACGAATCAAAGGCAAAAATAATGGCACCCGCACACACACACAGAGTTTTAAAAGTATATTGATAGATTTAAGGTGATTGGGAAAAGATTTAGAGGGGAATGAGGGGCAAGAAAGAAAACTGCAAAAAAGCAAGATGTTAGTGCAAAGATATAATTTGAAAACACATTAATTGCAGTGCAAGAGGTTGAGCATAGCATTACATTGTAGATGTAAGGTTAGGATTATGAAAGTTGGTTCAAGAACCTGAAAGCTGCAGGAAAGTGTCTGTTCTTGAACCTGGTGCGTATGGAACTTCAGGCTTCTGTACCTCCTACCTGCAGCCTATTGTGCTCCTGTGTGTTAGAATTGCGATACTAAGTCATAATGCAACCAACAAGGATAGGTTCTACAGTGCTTCTCTAAATGTTTGTTAGAGAATTAGGTGACATACTGAATCTGTTGAAACTTTAGAGAAATTGGAGGCACTGACAGGCCTTCTTCATGATTGCCTTTGATTGCTAGGTGTTGGATATATGGTAATATAGAGGTAGTGGTTGAAGCATGTGCAATAACAATGTTTAAAATACATTTATGTAGGTTCATGGAGAGGAAATGTGTGCGGGGAAATGGGTCAATAGCAGGCAAATGGGGATAGCCCAGCTTGCAATTGGGAAAAGGGGAAGTACAACGGGATCTGGGGGTCTTGTACATCAGTCTATGAAAGTAAGCATGCAGGTACAGCAGGCAGTGAAGAAAGCGAATGGATGTTGGCCTTTATAACAAGATTAATCGAATATAGGAGCAAAGAGGTCCTTATGCAGTTGTACAGAGCCCTAGTGAGACCACACCTGGAGTATTGTGTGCAGTTTTGGTCCCCTAATTTGAGGAAGGACATTCTTGCTTTTGAGGGAGTGCAGCGTAGGTTTACAAAGTTAATTCCTGCAATGGCGGGACTGTCATATGCTGGGAGAATGGAGCAGCTGGGCTTGTACACTCTGGCGTTTAGAAGGATGAGAGGAGATCTCATTGAAACGTATAATATCGTTAAGGGTTTGGACATTCTAGAGGCAGGAAACATGTTCCCGATGTTGGGGGAGTACAGAACCAGGGGCTACATTTTAAGAATAAGGAGTAAGCCATTTAGAACGGAGATGATGAAACACTTTATCTCACAGAGAGTGGTGAGTCTGGAATTCTCTGTCTCAGAGGGCGGAGGCAGGTTCTCTGGGTGCTTTCAAGAGAGAGCTAGAAAGGGCTCTTAAAAATAGCGGTCAAGGAATATGGGGAGAAGGCAGGAACGGGGTACTGATTGGGATGATCAGCCATAATCACATTGAATGGCGGTGCTGGCTCGAAGGGCCAAATGGCCTACTCCTGCACCTATTGTCTATTGTCTATTGATATCTCAGTGGCATAGGTGAGTTGGGCCAAAAAGGTGCTTTTTGTGCTGTATAGTTCTGTGACTCAAAATTTTCATCTGATTACACTTTTTTGCAAAATCACTATTTTTTTTAAACTAAAAAACTTTGTAACCACTTAGGAAACCTGAACAGAAACCTCTGGTGACTTTGCGCCCCACCCAAGGTTTCCATGAGGTTCCCAGAGGTTTTGGGCACTCTACCTAATGGTCGAAAGTGGTTTCTGAGTGGTCGAGGCTTCTTCTATGTTCCTTTGATTATTTCAACAAATCAAAACCGGCCTTGATTAAATATGGGTTGCCGTTTGGTCAAAACCAGTGGAGTGGGGTCGCTATTTACTTACAGGCAGTCGAAGGCAATCTCCTTCGTTGACTGGCCATTTTGATTAACTCATTGGAGTTTTCAGGACCTTGATGATCAGCCAGAAAGTAAAATGCTCGCTAACTTGATTAAACTTCTTAATATTGTCTCCACTCCTTCTCCCCCCTTTCCGTGTGTGTGTGTGTGTGTGTGCGCGCTTTCCGTTCAGGTTTCCTAAATGGGACTGCAAAGTCTGCATAAGTTCTAAACCTGTTAACCAGAGGGAGAGGGGGGTCAGGACAAACGCTGGCAGGTTATAGGACCGACACAGGTGAGGAGGGTTATTTGATAGGCAGATAGTTGGATAAAGGCCAGATATGAAAAGACAGAATGTGTGAAACAAAAAAAAGGATTTAAATATTGTGAATTGTGAACCGACAGAAAGAAATGGACTGTAGGTGGAATGGGAGGGGGATGGGGAAGAAATATGTGTGAGATCAGCGGGGGGCGGCGGGGGGAGATAGAAGGAAGGGGGGTTATATAAGGGATGTAAGAAGAGGGGGAGGGGTATGTAGTTACCTAAAATCGGAGAATTCAGTTCATGACTTTGGGTTGTAAGCTACCCAAGCAGAACTTGATGTGTTGTTCCTCAATTTTGCGTGTGGCCTTACTCTGGCAATGAAGGAGGTCCAGGACAGAAAGGTCAATATGGGAATGGGGTTAAAATGGATAACAGTCGGAAGGTTCTGTAGGTCTTGGCAGGCCAAGCATAAGTCATCCGGTCTATCCATTTTAGCTCCTCTTTCCGTTCCCAATAATATAGTAGCATTCTCATTTTGTTTACTGTAAATAAATACAACATTCACATTTGATATCTCTGGTATCTCCATCTGGATGGGCCTTTTTTGGTCTCTAATGAGCAAACCAGTCCTTTGACTAATCTTTTAATATTTACGAATTTAAAAGAAATTTGTGTTGTTTTTTATAATAGCTGCTTATTTAATCTACTGCACTGTTGCCACTCCTTCTGAATGAGGAAAATTATTTCCGTAGTTCTCATTCAGAAGCTGGAAGTGTTTTTTAGAAAATGACGATTAAATGGGATTTTTATATAGATGTGAAGAATTATGGTTAATATGGAGAATTAATAATTGGAGAATACATAGTGTAGCTAGTATAATTGTTGTGGCACTGTTCCATCAAACTGGTGCTCTCTGTGTGGGGTTTGCATGCCACATATATTTTCTCCAGGTGATGTAATTTTGTCCCATGTCCCAAAGAGCTGTGGATTGGTAGGATAGTTGGCTGCTGTAAATTACATGGTGAGATTCGGAAGGAGTTGAGGGGAAGATGGTGAGGATAAAATAGGATGAATGTAAATGAGTACATGATGATGCAGACTCAACAGACCAAGGAGCCTATTTCCCTGCTGTATATTCTACGACACAGATTTTAAGTAATTGAGAAATGAACTGGAGGAAAAGACTGGAATATTTTATACAGGGTGACTTGTTATGATTGGAGTGCATTGACTAAATGGTAGCAGAGATAGATTAAATAATAATTTACATAGGGAATTGTTTGCATTTACAGGACTATGGTGAAAGCACAGTGCTACTAAATAAAAACGTTTATCCATGAGGTAATTAATACCCAATTTGCCAAATAGTCTCCTGTGTGCAAACTTTTAATAATTGACATGAGAATGAAATAGGCATGAAGGGAGAAAGTAACAGGATCAGTGAAAGGAATTTTACATCACCTCTTGTGAATCATCACCCATTACATCAATCATGTGCCAAACAATTCATCCTCTGTAACTTACCTGAGACCAGCCATTTCTGCATGGTCAGTCTCAACTTTCGCAGCATGAGTTCAACACATGCTGTTCAATTACTGAATCTGATTGTACCCTGGAATCATACAATCAATTTTGCACCCAAGGTAGCCTGTCAGCTCATAAAATCCATGCCAACTTCAGGTATGGCAATTCAGTGAGTTTCCATTTACCAGCTCATTCTCCTCAGTCCAGCAAATTACTTTACCTCAATTGGCTATACAGTTACATTTTGAAAGCTGTCAATTACTCTGTTCCTGCCATCCTAGGAGGCGGTGCGCTCCAGATCAGAACCACTTGCTTTATGAGAGATTTATACAACATTCTTGTGTATGTTTTGCTTATTACTTTTAATTTTTGATATTTGATTCACGATCCATTTACAATTGACAACAGCTTTTCCCCATTTATCTTTTCTGAATCTGTCATTGTCTTGCACTCCATATTAAAAACAACAGTCCAATTTTATTTCATTTCAAAGAGAAAAATCCATGCTTCTCCATGCTTACCAAGATTGAAATCCTCCGTCTTGAAACTTTTCTACCATTCTCCAGGATCTTTGCATTCAATGAAAGAGTGATGTCAACTATTGGACACAATAATTCAACTGTAACCAAATCTGTGTTTTATAGTTTTAATGTAATCTTCATGTTTCAATGCTCTGTGCTTTTATTGTCATTATAGCACAGAAATAGGCCCTTTGACCCAACTCATACAGTATATACCGATAAAAATGCCCATCTAGGTGTCCCATGTGCCCTCATTTTCCTCATATTCCTCTGAACCTTTCATATCCATGTGTATTTTAACTACTGTTATAGTACCTTGCCTCAACTACCTCCTTTGGCAGCTTGTTCAGTATATCTACCAACCTCAATAGACATGATAGGAAGAGGTACACGTGAATCTCTGAATCACCTGGAAAACCTGTATAGGTCCTTGGATGGTAGTTAGGGAAAAATGAAGGGTTAAGTGTTTCTCCTCCACAGTTGCAGGGAAAACCACTAGGGGATGGAGAAGGTTAAGTAGGAAAGAATGAGAAGACCAGCAAGTCACAGGGAGAGTGGTCCCTGCTGAAAGCAGAAAGGGGGGAAAGAAGTGAAGATCTGACCAGCAGTGTGGTCCAGTTACAGCTGGTGGAAATAGTGAAGGATGATATATTCTGATGCAAAGGTTAGTGGTGTGAAAGGTGAGTGCCAAGGGAATACTATCTCGGCTGTCGGGGGAGAGGAAACGTAGAAATGTGTGAGATGCAGAAATGTGTGTGAGGTTTCCATCAACTACCGCAAATGGGAGGACATATTTCCAGAAGAAATAGGATGTTTTAGAGGTTGAATAGAAAGTCTCAGCTTAGGAGGAGATGCAGCACAGCAGAAACTAAAAAAAAAGTTTTTTTACAGGTAACAGGATGGGGAAGGGGTGAAGTCAAGGTAGCAGTGTGATGTTGTGGAATTATAGTAGATTGTCTCCTGAGCTAGAGATAGAGATCCAGAAAAGGAAGGAAAGTGCCAGATGAATTTGAACGCAGAAGTTGGTGGTAAAGGTGATAAAATTGATGAGTTCCACACAGGTACAGTAAGCAGCACCAATGCAGTCATCGATACAGCGGAGAATGAATTTGGGAGTTCCAGAGTAGATTTGTTCCATGTGTTCAACAAAAAGACTCCCTGAGGTAGGTATTTTCTCATGCAAATACCATTGGTTATACCTAAGATTGTAGAAAGTGGGATGAATAGTGGAAGGCTTGGATAGAGTGGACGTGGAGAGGATGTTTCCACTAATGGGAGAATCTAGGACTAGAGGTCAGAATTAAAGTATGTTGTTTTAGGCAGGATATGAGAAAGAATTTCTTTAGTCAGAGTGTGGTGAACCTCCGGAATTTTTTGTCACAGAAGGCTGTGGAGGCAAAGTCAGTGAATATATTTAACAGAGAGAAAGATAGATTCTTGATTAGTATGGGTGTCGGAGGTTATGGGGAGAAGGCAGGGGAATGGGGTTAGGAGGGAGAGATAGAACAGCCATGATTGAAAGGTGGAGTAGACCTGATGGGCTGAATGGCCTAATTCTTCTCCTATCACTTATGATCTTATGATCCAAAAGAAATGCTGCTCAGGGTAGGAACATGCCAGGTGGAAAGGAGTGCTGATGGTGGGGAACTGGTTGAATCCTTATTTTAGAAGGTAGTGGAAGTCACTAAGATCGTACTGCTAGGGGTTGGAGATGTATATAGACTGAACATCCATAGTAAACATGAGCAGGTTAGGATTGGGAAATTGGAAGTTATCAAAATGTTGGAGGACATTAGAGGTGTCTCAGGTGTAAGTTGTGAGGAACTAGACAAGGGGGGACAGGATAGAATCAAGATATAAAGAAGTTTGGTGGGAAAAGAGCAGTTAAAAAAATAGGTATGATGTTTTGATGACAAGAGCAGTCAGTGTACCAGACCACACTGCCTCTGCCCTCTCTGTGGGTTTGATGATAAGGTCAGGATTGGTCCAAAGTGAATGGGAGTGTTGTGCATTCATTTGGGTGTAAGTTTGGAGTGAGTGGGGGGAGTGGAGATCAAGTCAGCCAAGGCCACATCAGAAATTAGAAATGAAAAGGTAAAGAGAAGGTTAAAAGCCAGATGTGGGTGTCCAAGCAGAAAGAGAGGGATGGGTACATCAGAAAGGGGCATCAATAGGGGATGGTGATTTCATATTGAAGACCTATGTATGGATACAGAGGCAGCAAAGAAAACTTTGACATCATGCCAGCCTTAGAGGTTATTGATGTTTACCCCTCTACTTCCTCAGTTGACCTAGGAAATTTGGCATGTACTTGGTGACTTTTACCAATTTCGCACAGTTGCACCACAAAATGAATATTGTTCAGATGCATCACAGCTTGGTATGGCAGCTGATCTGCCTAAAATCACAAGTAATTGCAGTAAGTTGTGCATGCAGCCCAGACCATCATGTAAACCAGTCGCCTGAAGGCACACCAGGATTCCGAGGGAGGTGGCCTCAATTTTGGAGGCATTCATTGTGATATTTCAAGAATCACTAGAGTTAGGAGTGGTTCCTGAAGACTGGAAAAATTGTGAATATCATCCTGCTGTACAAGGACCAAAGCAGAAGAGCGGAAACAGCCGGTTAAGAGTCGGTTATCATGATCGGTAGTTGGTGAGATTTTAGAGTCAATTATAAAGGATGAGGTTACAAAGTACTTAGAAGTTCACAATAAAATAGGTCGAAGCCAGCATGGTTTTGTGAAGGGAAGATCTTGCCTGACGAAACTGCTGGAGTTCTTTGAGGAAATTAGTAGCAGTTCAGACAGAGGCGAGACTGTAGGTGCTGTTTACCTAGATTTTCAGAAGGCCTTCGATAAGGTGCCGCACGTCAGGCTGCTGGGGAAGATGAGAGCCCATGGTATTAAAGGTAAGATGCTTGCATTGATAACAGGTTGGCTGGATGGCAGAAGGCAAAGGGTTGCAACAAAAGGCGCCTTTTCAGGTTGGCTGCCAGTGATGTTCCACAAGGGCCGTTGCTTGGGTCGCTTCTCTTCACGTTGTGCAGTATATTAATGATTTGGATAAGGGAAAAGAAGGCTTTGTGGCCAAGTTTGCAGATGATGCTTAGATAGGTGGAGGGACAGGCAGTGTAGAGGAAGCAAGGAGACTTCAGAAGGACTTGGACAGGATAGGACAGTGGGCAGAGAAGTGGCAGTTGAAATTCAGCATAGCAAAGTGCGGAGGAATGCATTTTGATAATAAGAATAAAGGCATAGATTATTTTCTAAATGGAGAGAGAATCCGGAAATCGGAAATGCATAGGGTGCAAAAGATGCAGTTGCAGGACTCCCAAAAAGTTAATTTGGAAATCGAATCGGTAGTAAGGAAGGCAAATTCAATGCTAGCATTTATATCAAGAGGACTGGAATACAAAACAGAGATGTAATGCTGAGGCTCTATAAGGTGCTGGTCAGGTCGCATTTGGAGTACTGTGAGCAAATTTGGGACCCATATCTGAGGAAGGATGTGTTGACACTGGAAAGGGTCCAGAGGAGGTTTACAAGAATGATTCCAGGAATAAGTGGGTTAGCATATGATGAGCGTTTGACAGCACTGGGCCTCTGCTCGTTGGAGTTTAGAAGGTTGAGGGGGAACTTCATTGAAACTTACAGAATAATGAAAGGCATAGATAGAGTGGATGTGAAAAGGATGTTTCCACTGGTGAGAGAGTCTAGGACCAGAGGTCATAACCTCGGAATTAAAGGGCGCTCTTTTAGGAGGTGAGGAGGAACTTCTTTAGTCAGAGGGTAGTCAGTGGATATTTGTAAGGCAGAGATAGACAAATTATTGAATAGAATGAGTGTCAATGGTTATGGGGACATGGCAGGAAAATTGGATTAGGAAATCAGCCATGATTGGATGGCAGAGTAGACTCTATGGGCCGACTGGCCTAATTTTACTCCTATAATGTGAACTTGTGACTGTCAGTACCTCATGCTGCTTTTGGAAAGCGTCCAACATAATGAAGGACTGCTCATACCCTGGTCATTCTCTCTTCTCCCCCTCCTGTTGGGCAACAGACACAAAGAGCATGTGGCACCAGATTCAAGACAAACTTTGTTCCCACTGTTATCAAGCTCTTGAATGGACCTCTCATATGCTAAGAAATAATTCCTGAACTCTGAATCTACCTTGTTGTGACCCTTGCACTGTTTTTATGCACTCTCTTTGTAACTGTAACACCGTATTCTACATTCTATTTATTTTTCTTTCTTGCACTATCTTGATGTACCATTGTCTTGTAGTTATTTACTGTATTTAATTACACCTGCCAATACTAAATAAATAATAATAAAACAATAAAATTGAACAACAATAAAGAAGGAAGCAAAAGTGGAAGGCAAGGATACAAGGGCAAGAGGCAAAGTGAAAAAATAAACTAAGAAGGTTAATAATGGTAAAAAGAAAATGAATAATGGCAATGGCAAGAATCATTCACAATAAGAGAGATAAATTAACGGTGCAAAAATATTTGGAAGCATGGCTCCAAGATGAACAAGAATGAGAATTGAAGAGTGTTTGGTGGCTCTGGGGCTGTACTCTTTGGAGTTTAGAAGGATGAAACTTACCAAATCGTGAAAGGCCAGCATAGCGATGATGTGGGGAGGTTGTTTCAACTAGTGGGAGAGTCTAGGACCAGCGGGCACAGCCTCAGAATAAAAGGATGTACCTTTAGAACGGAGATGAGGAGGAATTTCTTTAGTCAGAGGTTGGTGAATTTGTGGAATTCATTGCCACTGATGATTCCATGACTCCATTATAGGCTCCACCCTTCTTTGGTCATTTATTGCTGGTCCAGACTTGCTCTGGCCTTTTCCTACCTCTAATTTCCTCCCCTCTAATTTCAATCTGAAGAAGGGTTCTGTCCCAAAAACGTCGTTCAGTGACATATCCATGGAATATCAGTGAGATATTCCATGGCCCACTGAGTTACTCCAGCACTTTGTATCTATCTGGAAGTTAATTTCTAACTTAGTAGAAAGAAAAGTTGAGTAGGTTGAACCTATATTAATTTGAATATAAAACAATGAGAGGTGCACTTAATGGAACATATAAGATTCTGAGTACATAGAGTCATAAGAGTAATACCACGTGGAAAGAGGCCTTTCGGCCCAACTTGCTCACACCAACCAACATATCCCAGCTACACTAGTCCCACCTGCCTGCGTTTGGTCGGTATCCACCCAAACCTGTCCTATGCATGTACCTGTCTAACTGTTTCTTAAATGTTGGGAAAGTCCCTGCCTCAACTACCTTCTCTGGCATATTGTTCCATACATCCACCACCCTTTGTGTGAAAACTTTACCCCTCAGATTCCTATTAAATCTTTACCCCTTCACCTTAAACCTATGTCCTCCGGTCCTCGATTCACCCACTTTGGGCAAGGGACTCTGTGCATCTACCTGATCTATCCCTCTCATGATTTTATACACCTCAACAAGATCCCCCACATCCTCCTGTGCTCCAAGGAATAGAGTCCCAGCCCACTCAACCTCTCCTTGTAGCGCAAACACTCTAGCCCTGGCAATATCCTTGTAAATCTTCTCTGTACCCTTTCCAGCATGACAACATCTTTCCTATAACATGGTGCCCAGAACTGAACACAATCCTCTAAATGCGTCCGCACATGTTAAGAGAATGTTTTCCTTGGTAGGTTATCTTCAAATGAAGATGAGGACAAATTCCTTCTCTCATGAGGCCACGGTCCTTGGAATCCTGTAACCAAAAATATTCTGGAGGCAGAGTTATTGAATATATTCAAGACAGAGAATAATAACAATTTAAATTACATGTGAATCAAAGCATAATGGGAGAGGACAGTAAAGTATTGATGAATCGAATATTATTTAAGTTATAATCTTACTAAATGGTTGAGCAAAGGTTAAGGCCTGACCAGCCTTCTCCTACTCATATTTGTTATGTTTTTATGCTCTGAATCTAAATGGATTAAACAAGGGAACAATTTGAGACACCTTTTCTTATGGAAGATATTATTAGTTTTCCGATGAAAGTATAAAAATGATATATTTCAGGGTAATATATGGTAAGAATTAAAATTTAAAAATGTAGTTTAGGACACTTTTGTGGAAAAATAGATTCTATATGATGAAGTTTCTGAAAACTTAAACAACTAACAATTTATAATTTATACCATGGGATTGTCAAATGTACTGGCCTTAAATAAAGCATATTTGAAATATACCCACAATTGTAATGTAAGATATGCAACAATGAATTTGTGTGCAGCAAACTCCTATTAACTAATGCCATATCACCAGATAATTTGTTTTAGTGATGTTGACAGAAGAATAATCAGAGACAAATGGCATGCACTTCTGCAAAACAATATCTGGAGGTCTGTTTCATTCATCTTTGAGATCTTTAACATCACTGAATTATATTAAATAGGAAGGTCGGGTTTAATAATTGGTCTGTAGATAGCTAAGGAAGCAGGAACTATCAATGTTACCACTAAATATCTAAATCAAGTCACAGTTCCTTCCAGACTAATTTATCAATACTAATTAAATTGATCGAATTAGGAGTCGAAAGGTAAATCAATAGGTGCATTTTCATTCAAAGGAGAATCGGGCTGTAGAATAATATCTCCAGCATAGGCATTGAAATGGATAATACATAATCAAGGGGGAGAATTAGATGTGTTTTTCTGGACTGGGGTATTGAATGATTTTTGTCAGAAAATGCATAAAAAGGTTTGAAGAATATCAAAGGAGAATGAGTAGTTGGGAATGAGCTATGAAGAGAAGGTGGATAGGTGGAGTTAGAGAATGTGATGAAAGTTGAGCAAATAGAGCTGAGGGAGAAATGGATTTCAGATTATCTATTAAACGGGCTCTTCAGTTTCCCTTTCGAGGGTGCAAAAAAGTTCAAAAGTATTATCAGGTAATCTGCCCAAAATTGACTTCTCAACCAATCTTATCTTATTCAAAAATATTGCTGCATATACTGTATAACCTTGCCGGCATAAATTTGCCAGGGAATTTTCTACACCCGTTGATTTTCCAGCATCTGCAGTTCCTTCTTTAACAACCTGATAGACTGTCCTGATCAAACTTTTCGATTAATATATTGGTGTTCTCTGAAGAGGTATCTCATTGAGTAAAAGAGGGAAATGCATTGAATAAAGATGTTCAGAACGCTTTAACAAATGCCCTGCACAAGAGACTAATAAACAACTTCAGAGCACATGGAAATGTGTATGGTATATCAGTGTTGGAATAAAAGTTGGTTAACACAGAGAAAACAATGAATGGAATCAAGGGTTATTTCAAATTGACAGGCAGGGGCTTACAGGTACTATAATAATTTTTGTTCAGGGCCTACTATTCTCATTCCATTTTGACCGTTTGCAGAGGGGACTAAATGTAACATCTTCAAGTTAACAAATGACCCCAAACCACGTATTGGTTTGCTTTTGTGAAAAACTGGGACTGTAAAGGGGCTGCCCTTTCCGCGACCTAATCCGCGAGTTCAGAAGAGTGTCTTCGACCTTCGAGCTCGAGGGCACTCGCCTGAAAAACCTCGTGCTGGATCGACCATCAGCGATGAAACCGTGTGCTGGATTGACCAACCTCACACTGACACACACACACAAACAGATCGCAAAGGCGGGGGCCAGGGAAAGCGGGGGAGCGCTGCCTGAAATTCACACCCCCGATGAAGAGGAAGGTAAAAGACAGCTGCACAGTGTAAGGTAAGTCCTTTAGAGAGCGAGAGGGGGAGAGAAGGGGAGAGGGAGGGGGAGAAGGGGTGAAAGGGGGGAGAAGGAGTGGAGATACTTTTAAGAAGTCAGACAACGTTTAATAAAGTTTAGCGGGCATTTAACCTAACGGTCGGTTTTCCTGGGTCCTGAAAACTCCAATGAGCCAATTAAAATGCCCGGTCAGCAAAGGAGATTGCCTACGGCTGCCCTCGACTGCCTGTAACTACATAGCGACCCTACTCCATTGCACTACGAGTTCAAAAGAACCATGCCGATCAATTTATACTCGGAAAGTTTTCCAATATGCTGAAACTGTACAACTCCTCTCCTTCCGCCGTGTGGTAGACTGACGTCCTCCCCACCCAGCCACCCCCCCCCCCAATCTTTGCACTTTTCTTTCCCCTTTTCTCTCCACTCGTCACGTTAATTTCATGTTTCATGTATTTTGTGTTTTATGACTGTTGCAGATCAATTTCCCTCCTGGGATAAAGTTCTATCGTATCACTTTTTGGATCCACATGTGTTGACTGTCTCTCCATTCTCATATTCTGTCATGGCCTGTCTTCTTTTATTTCCTCTTCCACTTTCAGTTTGTTTTATTTGTTCTGGTGTTTACTTGAATTATTCACATGCATCATTTTTTATTTCATCATATTTCATCATATTATCTATCTCCTTTATCATCCAGGGAGTTCTGGCTTTGGTTTCCCATCATTACATTATTGCGGTAGTTTACATAATCCATACCTCTTAATGCTCAACCATTGTTCTATTAGTTGCATCCGTCAATCTTTGGTTCATGACCTAAGGCACCTTTATTGCCACTGACTGATTTCCAAATCAGGGATGTATAAGATAATATCAATGCTGCCACCTCTCACGCATTGAGCATGAGACTCATGCATTTCACACAATTCTCACGCTCTCACGCTGATCACAGAATTTCACACACTTCCAGATCTCCACACTCACCAATGAGAATAGTTTTCCAACTTCTAAGCTTAAGTTAAATGCGATAAGCCACGCACCACCGCCCCGACGCTACAGTACAGTACAATTAGTGCCGTGACGTCACTATGACGTGACGTCTTCAGTTGTCACCAACAAGGTCGTAGCTTGTCATATCTTGTCGCGGGTGGACATAAGTTGACCGGTTGTCGTAGGTTGTCGCCTGTGTGGTCGTAGGTTGTCGTAGGTGTGGTGATAGGTTGGTGTCCCAATTCGCGAGGAATTGTGTCACCGGTCGACGTAGCTTGTCGTACCTTGACGTCGACTTGGTGGTAGCTTGTCGTAGACATTGTCGTAGGGTGGGTGAAGATTTCTCACTTTCAACTCTCACCCAATGTTGGCAGGTATGTAATGTAACTGATTCTGCAACCATCAAAATCAGCTAAAGTTGGGTCACATTATCACAGAACTATCCATCATGGAGAATTTGACAATCTGGACGGGATCATGAACAGGAAGCACAGCTTGCAATCCATTTCATTTCTTCAGTGAATATCCTTCAGCTGGCAAAGTAACTGAATGTTCAGGCTTTAATATTTCTTTTGCGTTAATTTGAATTTGCTATTTTTCATTTTAATCGGTTCTGTGCGTGTTCCCATATTTGAACGTGACTTATTGCAGTGACTTATTGAAAGGAGGCTATGAACAGCAGAGAAGGGGAATAGGTTTCACTTATCTCTGTGAGGGTGTCTCATTCGTACATAGTGATTTGGCAACTGAAGTAATGGCAGGTAAGTTGTTACAGTGTTCATCTGCCAGGATGTGGGAAGTCAGGGACACTGCTGGTGCCTCTGACAACTACACCTGCGGAAATTGTGTCCAGGTGCAGCTCCTGAAGGACCGCGATAGGGAACTGGAGCAGCAGCTGGATGATCTCGGGACCATCCGGGAAAACAAGTTTCATGGACAGGACCTACAGTGTGGTTGTCAAACTGGCGATACAGGAAGAGCGAAGGTGGGTGACGGCGAGGAAGAGAAGAAAGCATGAAGTGCAGGAGACTCTGGTGGATGCACCTATTGAAAATAGGTACACCCTCTTGGGAGGTGTCAGGGTGGACGACACGTCAAGTTTGAGTGGCAGCCAGGGCTGTGACTCCAATCGTGGTGCTGAGACTCAATGGGGAGGAATGACATCAGGCAGAGCCATAGTGGTGGGCGACTCAATAGTCAGAGGTGCGGACAGTAGATTCTGCAGCAACAGGCGAGACTCCAGGATGGTGTGCTTCCTCCCTGGTGCCAGGATCCAGGAGGTTTTGGAGCAGCTGCACGGCATCCTCGAGAGGGAGGGAGAGCAGCCAGAGGTTGTTGTGCATATTGGCACAAATGATATAGGTAGGAAGAGGAAGGAGGTTCTGCAACACGAGTTTAGGTTATTAGGTAAAAGACTGAAAGCAGGACCTCCAGGATACTGATCTCAGGATTGCTTCCAGTACCTCTTGCTAATGAAGGTAAGAACAGGAAGATAGGGGAAATTAACTTGTGGCTGAGGAGTTGGTACAGGGGGCAGGGATTTAGATTTATGGATCATTGGGGCAGGGGTGACCTGCACAAAAGGGACGGGTTGCACCTTAACTGGAGGGGTACCAACATCCTGGTAGGCAGGTTTGCTAATGCAACATGGGAGGGTTTCAATTAGATTGGCAGGGGGGTGGGATCTCATTCAGGAGAGAGGCAGGTAAGATGTTCGTATGGTGGGTTGTGAGGGAAAGGTTAGTGGACAGAATAGGCAGGTAAAAGGTGGAGAGCGAGGAAGGAGGGTTGGTTTAAACTGCACGTATTTTAATGCAAGGGGCCTGATGGGTAAAGCAGATGAGCTCTGGGCTTGGATAGATACGAGCGACTGGGACTTTGTAGCCATTACTGAAACTTGGTTAAGGGAGGGGCAGGACTGGCAGCTCAAATTTCCAGGGTATAGAAGCTTCAGGAGAGACCGGAGTGAGGGAAAAAGAGGAGGGGGGTTGCATTGTTGGTTATGGAGGATGTCACGACCGTGGTCAGAGGTGACATTACGGACGGTTCTTCTCGTGAGGCTATATGGGTGGAGCTGAGGAACAAGAAAGGATGATCACCTTGTTGGGGGTGTACTACAGACCCCTAAATAGTCAACTGGAATTAGAAGAACAAATACGTATGCCAAGAGATTGCAGACAGCTGCAGGTCAAATAGGTTTGTTGTAGTAGGGGATTTCAACTTTCCCATTATAGACTGAGAAAATCATAGTGTGAAGGGTTTAAATTGGGTGCAACTCCTCAAAAGTGTTCAGGAGAGTTTTCTCAAGCACTATGTAGAGGCTCCCACACGTTAGAGGGCAACACTGGATCCAGTAATCGGAAATTGGGAAGGGCAAGTTAATGAAGTGTTTGTGGAGCCTATTGACCCCAGTCGATTAGGTTTAAGATTGGTAAAGGATAGGGACAGAGAGGGCCCACGTGTTAAAATGCTCAACTGGGGTCAGGCCAACTTTGAGGGTATGAGAGAAGGTCCCGCTCAAGTGGACTGGAGCAGGTTATTTGAGGGGAAAGGAACATCAGCCAAGTGGAATTTTTTTTTAATTGGGTTGACAAAAACGCAGGATATGTACGTCCCCGTTTGAGTGAAGGGCAAAGCAGGCAAACGTAAGGAAGTTTGGGTGATGAATTAAATTGAGGCATTGGACAAAAACAAGATACATGGGACAGATATAGGCAGCTGGGATCAAGTGCATCCCTGCAGGAGTTTCGGGAACTAAAGAGTAAACTGAAAAAGGAGAACAGAAGGGCAAAAAGGGGATTTTATAAATACAGAAGGGGAAAAAGGGTAACTAGAGAGAGAGTGGGACCTCTCAGGAATCAAAGTAGTCACGTCTGTGTGAAGCTACAGGAGATGGGCAAGGTCCTCAATGAGTAATTTCTCCTCAGTATTTACTGAGGATAAAGACAGTAGGACGGAGGAACTTGGGGCAGTGTATGAGCAAGTTGGGCCGAGGGGTCTGTTTCCACACTGTATCACTCTATGACTAATTGATCTGTCTTGAGGTGTTTACATTTATTTAGTTGATACATTAATTAGTTATTAGATATGCAGCTTGGAGGGGGAGTTGAAGTACTGAGCCACCGGGATATCAGGTTGGTTATTGAGAACTGAGCGAAGGTGTTGGGTGAAGCCATCGCCAAGCCTTCGCTTAGTCTCACCGATGTAGAGCAGCTGACACCTAGAGCAGCGGATGCAATAGATGAGGTTGGAGGAGGTGCAGGTGAACCTCTGCCACACCTGGAAAGACTGTGGGTCCTTGGATTGAGTCCAAGGAGGAGGGTAAAGCGACAAGTGTAGCATTTCTTGCGATGGCAAAGGAATGTGCCAGGGGAGGGGGTGGAGTTGGATGATCAGCCATGATCACATTGAATGGCGGTGCAGGCTCGAAGGGCCGAATGGCCTACTCCTGCACCTATTTTCTATGTTTCTATGTTTCTATGTTTGGGTGGGAAGGGACGAATTGACTATGGAGTATCGGCGGGAGCGGTCTGCAGAAAGCCGAAAGGGGAGAAGATGGGAATCTGTGGCCTGTGGTGGGGTCCCATTGGAGGTGGCGAAAATGTTGGAGGATTATCTGTTGTATGTGGCGGCTGGTAGGATGGAAGGTGAGGACAAGGGGGACTCTGCCCTTGTTACGAGTGGGGGGATGGGGAGTGAGAGCAGTGTTACGAGGTATAGAAGAGGCCCTGGTGAGAGCCTCATCTATAGTTGAAGAGGGGAACCCCTGTTCCCTAAAGAATGAGAACATCTCCATTGCCCAGGTTTGGTACACCTCATCCTGGGTGCAGATGCGACATAGACGGTGGAATTGGGAGTCTTTGGTTTCATCTGAAGGATTTTACAAGGAACTACAAAATAAACCCAATAGCGCGTCCACAATTTCTAGAGCCACCTCCTTGAGTACCCTGGCATGTAGAACATTAGGCCCTGGGGATTTATCAGCCTTCAGTCCCATCAGTCTATCCAATACTATTTCTTGCCTAATGTGGAGAAATTAGCATGAGATACAAGATTTTTAAAATTACATTTGAAAGGTTAATTTATGTTTCCTTTTCTCAATGTTTTTATGTTTGCAACACATTGTTCTTGTTTTGAGGGAGCAGCCAAGATGCCTCTAACAAACGACACCTGGGTAACAGGGGAAATCCCCATATTCTCTGTAATCTTGATATGACTTAATGTTCAACTTAACTACTCAACTTAACTTCTTAACTACTTACATTTGAGCATATATTTTCTGAGATTGAAGAGCAGATCATGACACTATCATATTAAGTAGGCCAAATTATTCTGTATTCTTAGAAGTAATTCTAAGAGATTACGTGGTTTTCATTGGGGTGTAAATATTTTGATACTCAGGGCAACATTTGGGACATCCTGAGGTATAAATTCTAAATTATTCAGTAATTTCAATATTCATGTATCACAAAAAAAAGGTGTCCATATTGTTCTTTTTTTCTTTTAACTCTTACCAGATTACCCAGGAAAAACCACCTCCAAAGCAATAATTATCTTCCATAAGACAAGAGGCCTCAAATAGTCTCTATATAGGATCTAAGTAGAACTGTTGATACACACATACAGAGAAAAACGTAGAGAAACATAGAAAATAAATGCTGGAGGAGGCCATTTGGCCCTTCGAGCCACCATCGCCATTCATTATGACCATGGCTGATCAGTAACCATGGCTGATCATACCACAATCAGTAACCAGTGCCTGCCTTCTCCCCATATCCCTTGATTCCGCTCGCCCCGAGAGCTCTATCCAACTCTCTTTTAAATTCATCCAGTGAATTGGCCTCTGCTGCCTTCTGTGGCAGAGAATTCCACAAATTCACAACTCTCTGGGTGAATAAGTTTTTTCTCGCCTCAGTTTTAAATGGCCACCCCTAAGACTATGGCCCCTGGTTCTGGACTCACCCAACATTGGGAAAAATTTTCCTTCATCTAGCTTGTCCAGTCCTTTTATAATTTCATATGTTTCTATAATCCTCTCATCCTTCTAAATTCCAGTGAATACAGTGTTTCAAATCTTTCCTCATATGACAGTCCTCCATCCCGGGAATTAACTTTGTGAACCTACGCTGCACAGCCTCAATAGCAAGGATGTCCTTCCTCAAATTAGGAGACCAAAACTGCTCAAAATACTCCAGATGTGGTCTCACCTGGGCCCTGTACAATTGCAGAAGGGCCTCTTTACTCCTATACTCAAACTCTCTTGTTATGAACGCCAACATGCCATTAGCTTTCTTCACTGCCTGCTGTACCTGCATGTTTACTTTCAGTGACTGGTGTAAAAGGACACCCAGATCTCGTTGCGCTTCCCTTTTTCCTAATCTGACATCATTGAGATTATAATCTGCCTCTTTGTTCTTGCCGCCAAAGTGGATAACCTCATATTTATCTACATTATAACTGCATCTGCCACGCATCTGTCCACTCACTCAACCTGTCCAAGTCATCCTGCAACCTGCTAGCATCCCCTTCGCAGTTCACACTGCCACCCAGCTTTGTGTCATCTGCAAATTTGCTGGTGTTACTTTTAAATTCATCATTAATATCTCTATATTTATAAAACTCTGATCTTAGATGTATTTATTTGTGTGATGTTCGTGTGCGTCTCCTTAAAAACACAACGCGTTAATGGTGAACTTTTTACATATTCCGAATGAGATTTAGGCTGTGATATCAAAAATCGTTATATCTGAAAATTTCATGCATTATTTCTCGAGTTATTTATGAAAATGTTCACAAATTTCAAATAACTTGGAAAATAAATTAGATGGTCTTGCTGATTACGTCACAATGGTTCTGTTCCTCACGGCCCTATGTTCCCTCTCTGCCCTCCCCTCCCTCTCTGCCCCCCCTTCCTCTCTGCCACTCCTCCCTCTCTGCCCCCCCTCCCTCTCTGCCCCCCCCTCCCTCTCCGCCCCCCCCCCTCTGCCCCCCTCTCTCTCTCTGCCCACCCTCCCTCTCTGCCCCCCCCTTCTCTGCCCCCCCATTCTCTCTCTGCCCCCACTCCCTCTCTACCCCCCCCCCTCCCTCTCTAGGGAGTGGTGAATATTGGGACCTATGGGTGAGTGGTGGAGTATTGCGTTCAGGAATCAGCCCTCCCTTGTGACGCCGCACGCCCACCCCTTAATCTCTACCCCCCTCCCTCTCCCTCTCTACCCCCTCCCCCTCTACCCCCTCACCCTCTCCCTCTCAACACCCCCTCTTCTCTAGCCGCGTCTGCGCAGTTGGGGGTTATGTGTGAGTGGATAGGGTGGGGGATGGGGTAAAAGGAACAAATTAATAATATTAATATCAGGGGGGTGGGGTTAGTGTGTGTGTGGGGGAGGGGTGGTTAGTGTGTATGTGACGCCGAAGCGCCGCCACCCCTCCCATGGAACCGCTCGTTGAGGGGACGGGACCCGACGGGTCTCACTTGGTCTAGTATATTATAAATAGTTGCTACCCCAGCACCGAGCCGTGCGGCACTCCACACGCCACTGCCTACCATTCTGACAGGGACTCTTTATTCCTACTCTTTGTTTCCTGTCTGCCAACTAATTCTCTATCCATGTCAATACCCAGCCCCCAATACCAGGTGCTCTAATTTTGCCCACAAATCTCCTGTATGGGACCTTATCAAAGACTTTCTGAAAGTCCAGTTGCATTACATCCACTGGCTCTTTTTCATCCATTTTACTTCTCACATCCTCAACAAACAAACATCCTGATTAGTCAAACAGGATTTCCTCTTCATAAATCCATGCTGACTTGGAACAATCCTTTTACTGCTATCCAAATGCGCCATTATTACTTCTTTAATAATTGACTCCATCAACTTCCCCACCACCGATTTCAGGCTAACTGGTCTATAATTCCCCGTTTTCTCTCGCTCCTTTCTTGAAAGGTGGGATAACATTAGCTACCCTCCAATCCACGGGAACTGATCCTGAAACTATAGAACAATGCAAAATGATCACTAGTGCGTCCACAATTTCTTGAGCCACCTCCTTGAGTACCCTGGCATGTAGACCATCAGGCCCTTGGGATTTATCAGCTTTCAGTCCCATCAGTCTACCCAATACTATTTCTTGCCTAATGCAAATTTATTTCAGTTCCTCTGTCTCCCTAGATCCTCAGTCCTCTATTACATCTGGGAAATTGTTTGTGTCCTCCTTGGTGAAGACAGAACCAAAGTACCTGTTCAACTCTTCTGCCATTTCCTTGTTCCCCATAATAATTTCACCTGTTTCTGCCTTCAAGGGACCCACATTAGTCTTTACTATTCTTTTTCTCGTAACATACCTAAATAATCTTTTCCTATCCTTCTTTATATTCTTGGCCAGTTTACCCTCGTACTTCATCTTTTCACCCTGTATTGCCCTTTTTGTTACATTCTGTGGTCCTTTGAAAGTTTCCCAATCCTCTGGCTTCCCGCTACTCTTTGCTTTGTTGTACACCTTTTCTTTTAGTTTTATTCCATCCCTAACTTCCCTTGTGAGCCACAGTTCCCTCTTACTCCCCTTAGAAACTTTCTTCCTCTTTGGAATTAAATGATCCTGTATCTTCTGGATTATGCCCAGAAATTCCTGCTATTGCTGTTCCACTGTCATTCCTGCTAGGATCCTTTTCCAGTCGACCTTGGCCAGCTCCTCTCTCATGCCTTCATTGTCCCCTTTGTTCAACTGCAACACTGACACTTCTGATTTAACCTTCTCCCTCTCAAATTATAGTTTCAAACTTATCAGTTTATGGCCACTACCTCCTAGCTGTTCCTTTACCCAGGGCCGGATTTAGATGAGGAGAGGCCCTAGGCTGTTCCACTTGTGAGGCCCGTCCCAATCCCCCACCCCCACGACTAGAGGAAGATGGTCCACCAGATTGACACCGATTTGGAACCGAGCATGGCAAATGAGATAGGGGGTTGGAAAGCTGCTCTTTTTATTTATTTATTTATTGTCAGTGCTAGTGTCGAGTTATCGGCTTAAAACACTATTCTGAAATGGAGGGCAAGGAAAATTACTGAAGGGTTGTTTAGTGACTACAGTGCGTTGTGACAGCATATGTAAGAAAGGCCTATGAATGTGTCAACAATATTATACACCTTGCAGTAGGTATGTTGCAAAACCTACCTTTAGCGGTGCTGCAGTTCTGCTGCTCCCCGTGTGCGCGACTTTGGCGCCTTTCAGAGGGGGGCGGGTTTAAAGTGCCGTTTTTCGACAGACTGGGATAATCGATGAATGTCGGGCGATTTCGTTGTGGAAGAAAAATCGCTCCGACATTTCATCAATGAAGGTATTTTTAAATTACTCTAGATTATTTATTAACTAGAGTAATTTAAAAATCACCTTCAAAAGCCGTGAGCGCCGACAACCGGAAGGATTTTCCGTAGGGGAGAAAAAAAGGTAAATAGTTTATTTTTATATTAAAAGTTGTTTTTTCGGGAGGCTTTAATAATATTTTTATGTTGCGAAATGGGGTCCTAAAAAATGTATGAACAAACAGTATTTTTCCTCCCGACTTCACCGCTAACCGCAACGTTCCAATCCACCACATTCCACTAAAACCCACTCGCTAGTTGATTTAAATGGCCATTAATTTACAGGAATCAAACACTAAATTCCTTCCATTTGGCCCAGAAATTAATGAAAATGAGATTTAAAAATTATGTTATATTGAGGATTATTGTGTGAATGTTATTTGGACACTTAGGCAATTTTAAAAAAGTTTATCTTTTCTTAAGAAATGGATAGGTTTAGATCGAGTAGATCTAAACCTATCCATTTCTTAAGAAAAGATAAACTTTTTGATTGAATTTTGTAATTAGCTACAATTAGATAACTAACTAATTATATGCTTTAATTTCAGGTCATCCAAGTAAGATTGTTTCATATTTGTTTCAGAATGCTTCAATCTATAATAGCTGAAAATTTCATTGAGTTCTCTTAATTTTTAAGAAAGTTATGGGCTTTTAACTTTTCCAGATCACAGCTTTTGAGTTAAGTCAATTGAAAGGCAATGGGGAGCAAGATGCTAATTTCCGAGTATGAAAATGGCCATAACTTTCTTAATACTGAAGATATGAAAGTAAATTAGGTGTCAAATTAAACTTCTTTTTATGCTTTATCTGATGGGATAAATTGCAGACTTGATTTTTTAAATCTAAAAATTTTGTAACATTGCTACTTGCAGGGCTCTCACTTAACTTTTTTTCTCTGTTGTCAGTCGGGCAACCTTGGCAGCTTTTTAAGTTGCCAATTTACAGTTTAGGTGGTCATTTAAGACGGCTTGCATGACGCGTGCGATAATTTGCTCGGACGAAGTGCGTAGTTACCAGTCGGGATTATGCTCAATGAAGCATTCAATTTTATTTCTGCTTCAAATAAAGTCACAAACTAAACATATTCACCAATCAAGACATGATATATACCACAATAACATGCGGCAAAGTTATAATACATTATCTCAACTCTTTTTACACGTTGCAATGTATGCAATTTCTATTATTTCTTTCCACTTCCAAACAAAAATGTGGTTAGATTATTCAGCGTATGATCAACCTCTAAGCGCAAGTTTGACGATCGCTTCGCACAACAGCTCCACTCAATTCGCAATAACCAACCTGATCTCCCGGTGGCTCGACACTTCAACTCCCCCTCCCATTCCGACCTTTCTGTCTTGAGCCTCCTCCATGACCAGAGTGAGGCCCACCGCATATTGGAGGAGTAGCACCTCATATTTGCTTGGTTAGTTTACACCCCAGCGGTATTAACATTGGCTTCTCCAATAGCAGGTAGTCCTTGATTTCTCCCCCCTTCTCCTCCTATTCCCAGCTATCCCACAGCCTACTGTCTCCGCCTCTTCCTTTCTTTTTTGTGTTCCCCCCCCCCCCCCCCCCCCGACATCAATCTGAAGAAGGTTTTCGACCCGAAACGTCGCCTATTCCTTAGCTCCAAAGATGCTGCCTTAACCACTGATTTTCTCCAGCTTTTTTGTCTACCAATGGGATCCCACCTCTGGCCACATCTTCCCATCTCCTCCCCGTTGGCTTTCCGCAGAGACCGCTCCCTCTGTAACTCCCTGCTCAATTCGTCCCTTCCCACCCAAACAACCCCCTCTCCTGGCATGTTCCCTTGCAACCACGGAAAATGCTACACTTGTTGCTTTACCTCCCCCCTTGACTCCATTCGACCCAAGCAGTCTTTCCAGGTGCGGCAGAGGTTCACCTGCACCTCCTCCAACCTCATTTATTGCATCTGCTGCTCTAGGTGTCAGCTGCTCTACATCGGTGAGACCAAGCTTAGGCTTGGCGATTGCTTTGCCCAACACCTCCGCTCGGTTCGCAATAACCAACCTGATATCCCGGTGGCTCAGCACTTCAACTACCCCTCTCATTCTGAATCTGACCTTTCTGTCCTGGGCCTCTTCCATGGCCAGAGTGAGGCCCACCGTAAATTGGAGGAGCAGCACCTCATATTTTGCTTGGGCAGATTACACCCCAGCGGTATGAACATTGACCTACAATTTCAAGTAGTCCCTGCTTTCTCCTCTACTTCCCAGCTCTCTCTCAGCCCACTGTCTCTGCTCATCCTTTCTTCTTCCCATCCCCCCCACCCTCTCATCAGTCTGAAGAAGGGCCTCGACCCGAAACGTCGCCTATTTCCTTTGCTCCAAAGATGCTGCCTCACCCGCTAAGTTTCTCCAGCATTTTTGTCTACCCATTCACCCAAGTTCTGTTATTCCACTTTCCCCACCGACTCCCTACACATTAGAGGCAATTTTACAGAGACAAGTTAACCTACAAAGCCAATGCGTCTTTGGAATGTGGGAGGAAACCCACACGCTTGCAGGGACAGGATCAAACACAGGACTCTGGCGTGTGAGGCAGCACGTCTACCTGCTGTGCCACTATATTTTGTTTTTCAACAGACAAAAAATGATACGTTGATAACTTTGGTTACTAAAAAAATGAAAATATCAATTTTCAGTCTTAAATCTCCAAGTGACGCTATTTCCCCCTTTACAGCTACAGGATGTTTTAATTCAGTTCAAGACTATGGGGCAGCACATTGGCCATAAAGTTGCTGCCTAAAAGTGCCAGAGACCCGGAATTGATCCTGAATATGTGTGCTATCTGTCTGGCGTTTGCTCCTTTTCCCTTTGATCACATGGGTTTTACCCGGGTGCTCTTGTTTCCTTCCACATTCCAAAGGTGTTCAGGAACCTATTTCTGGCCCAACCCAAATTGTAATGCTTTCCTTTTGTCCAGAGATTCTGTCTGACCTATTGAGTTACTCCAGCTTTTTGTGTCTATCTTCAGTTTAAAGCAGCTCCTTCCAACACACACGATACTATACGATAAAACTTTATTAATCCCAGGAGGGAAATTGTGTGTGTGGAGGTATGTATTTAATACACACACGCGCGCACACATATATATCTATATATATACATATATATATATATATATATATATATATATATATATATTTATATAGTTATAGGGATCGATGTGAAAGATGAGATGCGTAAGGAATTAAAAGTATTGTATATGAATGGGCGAAGTATAATAAATAAAGTAGATGAGCTTGAGGCTCAGTTACAGCAGGGCTCAAAATTAGCGGCTGCCCGGGTGCCAATGACCACTCAAAGTTCCGCCGGGCAACCTAAATGCTGAGTCTTTTTGTCCGGCTTGGCACACAAATGCTGGTTTATACTGATAGTCACAAAAAACTGGAGTAACTCAGCGGGTCAGGCAGCATCTCTGGCGAATAGGAACGTGACATTTCATGTCGGTGGCAGCTCTATTGCGGGGCAAAGATACTAGGAGCGGGGTGACGAAGGGTCGGAGTGAATGACGGGACCCACAAAGCAGCAACAGCGGCAGCAGCGGCCGCGACACCGGCTCCACCACCTCTTCCACCCGCACCCCGCTCGGCCACCTCTTCCGTGATAATGGCTGCTGCTGCCACTCCACCAAAGGCGCTTTCAAAACAACCCCTCTCGCACGCCGAGGCCGGGAGGAGGGAGGGAGGGAGGCGGAGGCCTCGTCCACCGTCTTACACTATCAGGACCCCAAGAAAGAGAGTTTGTAGAATGCCTCCGAGATGGATTCTTCGAGCAGTTTGTAATGGAGCTGACCAGAGAAAAGGCAATTCTGGATTTAGTGTTGTCCAATGAACCAGATATGATAAGAGAACTCGAGGGAAAGGAACCGCTTGGAGGTAGTGATCATAATATGCTTAGTTTTAATCTGCAATTTGAGAAGGAGAACGTTAAATCGGAAGTGGCAGTGATGCAGTTGAACAAAAGGGACTATGAAGGCATGAGAGGGGAGCTGACCAAGGTAGACTGGAAAGGGATCCTAGCAGGAATGATGGTGGAACAGCTATGGCAGGGGTTTCTGGGCATAATCCGGAAGACACAGGATCATTTCATTCCAAACAGGAAGAAAGATTCTAAGGGGAGTAGATGGCAACCATGGCTGACAAGAGATGTTAGGGATAGAATAAAATCAAAGAAAAAATATATAAACACAGCAAAGAGTAGCCGGAAGCCAGAGGATTGGGACACTTTCATAGGACAACAGAAGGAAACAAAATGGGCAATACGGGCTGAAAAGATGAAGTATGAAGGGAAGCTGGCCAGGAATATAAAGAAGGACAGTAAAAGCTTCTTTAGATATGTTAAGGGAAAAAGAGAAGCAAGTCAAATGTGGGTCCCTTGACGGCAGACACGGGTGAAATTAATATGGGCAACAAGGAAATGGCAGAAGAGTTGAATAGGTACTTTAGATCTGTCTTCACTAAGGAAGACACAAACAATCTCCCAGATGTACAGGAGGACAAAGGATCTAAGGGGGTAGAGGAACTGAAATAAATTTTCATTAGGCGAGAAATAGTATTGGGTAGGCTAATGGGACTGAAGGATGATAAATCCCCTGGGCCTGATGGTCTGCATCCCAGGGTCCACCAGGGAGGTGGCTCAAGAAATAGTGGACCCATTGGTGATCATTTTCCAATGTTCAATAGATTCAGGATCAGTCCCTGTGGATTGGAGGATAGCTAATGTTATCCCACTTTTCAAGAAAGGAGCGAGAGAGAAAACGGGGAATTACAGACCAGTTAGCCTGACTTCGGTGGTGGGAAAGATTCTGGAGTCAATTATTAAAGAGCTAATAATGGGGCATTTGGATAGCAGTGAAAGGATTAGTCCAAGTCAACATGGATTTATGAAAGGGATATCAAGCTTGACTAATCTACTGGAATTTTTTGAGGATGTGACAAGTAAGATGGATGAATGGGTTGCTTGGGAATGTAGTTAATCTAGACTTTCAGAAAGCCTTTGATAAGGTCCAGCACGGGAGACTGGTGACTAAAATTAGAGCACATGGTATTGTGGGTAGGGTGTTGACATGGGTAGAAAATTGGTTGGCAGACCGGAAGCAAGGAGTAGGAGTGAACGGGTCCTTTTCAGAATGGCAGGCAGTGACGAATGGCGTGCCGCAAGGCTTGGTGTTGGGGCCGCAACTGTTTACCATATATATTAATGATTTGGAAGAGGGAATTGGGAGCAACACTAGCAAGTTTACGGATGACACAAAGCTGGGTGGCAGTGTGAACTGTGAAGAGGATGTTAGGAGGTTGCAGGCTGACCTGGACAGGTTGAGTGAGTGGGCAGATGCGTGGCAGATGCAGTATAATATTGATAAATGTGAGGTTATCCACTTTGGCGGCAAAAACAAGGGGGCAGATTATTATCTCAATGGGGTTAGGTTAGGTAAGGGGGAGGTACAGCGAGACCTGGGTGTCCTTGTACACCGGTCACTGAAAGTTGGCGTGCAGGTACAGCAGGCAGTGAAGAAAGCTAATGGAATGTTGGCCTTCATAACAAGAGGATTTCAGTACAGGAGTAGAGAGGTTCTTCTGCAGTTGTATAGGGCTCTGGTGAGACCACATCTGGAGTATTGTGTACAGTTTTGGTCTCCTAATTTGAGGAAGGACATCCTTGTAATTGAGGCAGTGCAGCGTACGTTCACGAGAATGATTCTTGGGATGGCGGGACTGTCATATGAGGAAAGATTGAAAAGACTAGGCTTTTATTCACTGGAGCTTAGAAGAATGAGAGGGGATCTTATAGAAACAAATAAAATGATAAAAGGGCTGAACAAGCTAGATGCAGGAAAAATGTTCCCAATGTTGGGCGAGTCCAGAACCAGGGGCCACAGTCTTAGAATAAAGGGGAGGTCATTTAAGACTGAGGTCAGAAAAAACTTTTTCTCCCAGAGAATTGTGAATTTATGGAATTCCCTGCCACAGAGGGCAGTGGAGGCCAACTCACTGGATGGATTTAAGAGAGATAGAACTCTAGGGGCTAGTGGATTCAAGGGATATGGGGAGAAGGCAGGCGCGGGTTATTGATAGGGGATGATCAGCCATGATCACAATGAATGGCGGTGCTGGCTCAAAGGGCCGAATGGCCTCCTCATGCACCTATTTTCTATGTTTCTATGTTATATATTCATATATAAACATACACTGTTTTGTTTTCTCATTTATAACAGTGTTTACAGAGTACTATGTTTACATATTCTGTTGTGCTGCTGCAAGTAAGGATTTCATTGTTCTAACTGGGACGTTAGAGAATAAAACACTCTTGACATGTCGCTAATGAGTGGGATAGAACTACTGTATGGGTGATCGGTGGTTGGCGTAGACTCGGTGGGCTGAAGGGGCAGTTTCTATGCTGTATCTTTAAATTAAACTAAAAACACTAAAACCAGAGGGAGTCTAAAGAAGGGTCTCTACCCAATACGTCACCCAATTTCTTCTATCCAGAGTTGCTGGCTGCTCCACGGAGTTCCCCCGCACAATTAAAGCATGGAATACTTTTCACCCTACCATCGTTACCCAACCAGATGCAACTAAATTTAAGGTCGCTCTTTTTTCCCCAAGATCCCTTTTTTGCTTAAGTCCAACTCAAGAGTCAAGAAAGTTTTATTGTCATGTGTCCCAGATAGGACAATGAAATTCTTGCTTGCTGCAGCACAACAGAATATGTAAATATAATACAAGACATAAACGTTAAGTGTGTTTATATACCATAGAGCATATATATACACAATAAAAAAACAGATAAAATGCAATAGGCTGTTCAGAGTTTGGAGTTTGGTGATGGACCCTCCACCACCCCCAGTTTAAATTTAATTTAGAATATTTTTGGAGTACCAGGAAACCAGAAGCTCTAGGGAGTTACTCCAGCTCCAGGGAGTGATTCTGCGTTGGTTTTCAGCGGTCACGGCGAGGCAGCCAGATCTCCCACAATTCAAAGTGAGGGAGAAAGTGTCCGGCACCGACCAGTTGCCGTGGCAGTGCCCATGTGCAGGGTAGCCAATGATGTGCTGGCCGTGGTGGTGCGCATGTGCAGGGGGAGGATGTGCTGGCCGTAGCCGTGCGCATGTGCAAGGCGGCCAGCCGTGCCGGCGGATGAGGAAAGAGCGGAGAGCGGAAACCCGGTGGCCCAGACACAGATACGCATGGTGGGCGGAGAGGGAGAGTGACAGAGAGAGAGATAGAGAGGGAGTCCCGCTCAGAGTTGAACGGCAGGTGTCCCGTGTGCTTGCTGAACCGGGCAAAATTAAACAACTCTTAGGTTGCCCGGCGGGACATTAGGTGGCCATTGGCACTCGGGCAACCGTTAATTGCGAGTCCTACCTTGGCCGAAGGTCCCCTAGATTTCGAGGCCCTAGGCTTCAGCCTATGAAGCCTAGTGGTAAATCCGGCTCTACCTTTACCTTGAGTTCCCTTATTAAATCTGGTTCATTCGACAACACTAAATCCAGAATTGCCTTCTGTCTGGTAGGCTCCAGCACAAGCTGCTCTAAGAATCCGGAGGCACTCTACAAACTGCCTTTCTTGGGGTCCAGAACCAACCTGATTTTCCCAGCCTACCTGCATTTTGAAATCTCCCATGACCACAGTGGCAGTACCTTTGTTACATGCCAATTTTAACTCCTGCTGCAACTTGCAACCTATATCCAGGCTACTGTTTGGGGGCCTGTAGATAACTCCCATTAGTGTCTTCTTACCTTTGCAATTCCACAATTATACCCACAGTGACTCTACATCATCAGTCCCTATTTCACCCCTCACAAGGGACTGCATTTCATCCCTCACCAACAGAGCTACCCCACCACCTTTACTCACCTGCCTGTCCTTTCTATAGGATGTATAACTCTGAATATTGAAGTTTCCAGACCGATCTGTAATCCCCACATCATATCTACCAATCTCTAACTGCGCCTCAAGCTCAGTTTAATGCATATAAATGTGAGGTTATCCACTTTGGTAGCAAAAACAGGAAGGCAGATTACTATCTAAAGTAGTTCGGAAAAGGGGAAGTACAACGGGATCTGGGGTCCTTGTTCATTAGTCTATGAAAATAAGCATGCAGGTACAGCAGGCAGTGAAGAAAGCAAATGGCATGTTGGCCTTTATAACAAGAGGAATCGAATATAGGAGCAAAGAGGTCCTTCTGCAGTTGTACAGAGCCCTAGTGAGACCACACCTGGAGTATTGTGTGCAGTTTTGGTCCCCTAATTTGAGGAATTCTTGCTATTGAGGGTTACAAGGTTAATTGTTGGGATGGCGGGAATGCTGAGAGAATGGAGCAGCTGGGCTTGTGCACTCTGGAGTTTAGAAGGATGAGAGGTGAAGGATTTGGACACGCTAGAGGCAGGAAACATGTTCCCGATGTTGGGGGAGTCCCCAACCTGGGGCCACAGGTTAAGAATAAGGAGAAAGCCATTTAGAACGGAGACGAGGAAACACTTTTTCTCACCGAGAGTGGTGAGTCTGTGGAATTCTCTGCCTCAGAGGGCAGTGGAGGCAGGTACGCTGGATGCTTTCAAGAGAGAGCTAGATAGGGCTTTTAAAAATAGCAGAGTCAGGGGATATGGGGAGAAGGCAGGAACGGGGTACTGATTGTGGATGATCAGCCATGATCATATTGAATGGCGGTGCTGGCTCGAAGGGCCGAATGGCCTACTCCTGCACCTATTGTCTATTGCCATCCACTTCACTTCTTATACTTTGCGTATTCACAGATAATACTTTTAATCCATTACTCACCTCACCTTTCACATTGATTCCTATTTCACTTGTACATACTCTCCTATCCCTTCTTGAACTTTCTGTCCCATTAATTCTGGTGTCTTTCTTAACTTTTCCTATACTCTCTTTCCCTTTAACTCCATCCTTGTATTTCCAATTTGTGTCCCCCCCCCTCACTATTTAAAAATGCTCAAACAAATCTGTAAAGTAATCTCACATCTCTTATCCCAGAGTCAATAATCAAAGAAGAAATAGCTGCTAATTTAGGAAAGATTAATATATTTTCACAAAATTGCTCAACCTCTTTGATGATTATTGGGGAAAGTTTAAAAAAGGGGAGTCTGTAGATGAAGTGGATTTAGATTTCCAAAAGGCATTTGACAAGGTGTCATAGAGAAGCCTGGTGCATAAATTAAAATAGGTGAGTCCTTTTCAGACTGGAAGGAGGTCATTTCTGGAGTACCACAAGATTAGTTCTTGGCCTACAATTATTCACTGTATTAATGGTGTGGAAAAACAAACAGTATGTCAGATTTCCAAGTTTATTAATGGGACAAAAATATTTGGAATGGCATGGTGTGATAATTATACCGTGATTGTGCAATGGAATATAGGTAGATTAAGTGAGTGGGCAAAAAACAGACAAATGGAGTTTGATGTGGGGAAGTGTACTTCAGTAAGAGAAATGAAAAGGCAGATTATTATTTAAATGGAGAGAGGCTGCAAGTGAGTGAAGCACAAAGTGATCTGGATGTTCCAGTATATGAATCACAAAAAGCTAGCTAGCGGGTACAAGTAATTGATAAGGCAAACAGCTTTTTGCAGATGTGCTAGAGTTTAAAAATAGGGGAATTTTGTCTCAATTGGAAAAGATGTTTGTGAAGCCTAACCTGGATTACTGCTTATAGTTTTGATCCCTTAACCAAAAAAATGATATAGTCACAATGGAGGCTGTGCAAAGGAAATTCATCAGGCTAATTCTAGGGACGAGAAGGTTGCTCTACCAAGAGACACTAAATAGTTTGGAGTGTATGCCTTAGGAGTTTAGAAGAATGAGGGGTGACCTTATTTAAACATATAAGATTCAAAGGGAGCTTGACAGGGTAGAGGTTGGGATATTTTCACGTGTGGAAAAGTCTCAAACAGGAGGACATTATTACAAGAAAAATGGCCAGTCATTTAAATCTGAGGTGTGTAGACATTTCTTCTTGTGGAGGGTGGTAAATCTCTGGAATTCTTGCATTTTTTGTTCTCTGTGAGCTTCTGTATTTCGGGACCCAACCCAAAATGTCATCTGTCCATTCTCTCCACAGATGTTGCCTGACCCATTGAGTTCCTCAAGCACTTTATTTTATTTCTCGAGCTTCTGTATTGGCTTTGTCTGAGATGATATGCTTTGTAATTTTGTGTCTTGTATTCCAGTGAAGGAGTAAGTCCAGATGTTGCTTGTTTGCTCATTTGCAAGCAACCAAACAGGCTGTTGCTGCATGCGAAATATGACAGTTTATATCGGACAATGTTGTATATATCAAATTTTACATCAGTCCATTATGTGTTTGTATATATATATATATATCAGAAAGCATTCCGACCCCTTCATTTTTTCCACATTGTGTTACGTTACAGCCTTATTCTAAAATGGGTTAAATTCATATTTTTGTCATCAATCTACACATAATACCCCATAATAAAAAAGTGAAAACAAGCGTTTAGAAATCTTTGCAAAGTAATTAAAAATAAATAACTGAAATATCACATTTACATAAGTATTCAGACCCTTTAGTCAGTACTTTGTTGAGGCACCTTTAGCAGCGATTACAGCCTCAAGTTGTCTTCTTGGGTATGACGCTACAAGCTTGGCACACCTGTATTTGGGTAATTTCTACCATTCTTCTCTGCAGATCCTCTCAAGCTCTGTCAGGTTGGATATGGAACATCAATGCACAGCTATTTTCAGGTCCCTCCAGAGATGTTTGATCAGGTTCAAGCCCGTGTTCTGGCTGGGCCACTCAAGGACATTCACAGACTTGTCACGAAGCCACTCCTGCGTTGTCTTGGCTGTGTGCTTAGGTCCTGTTGTCCTGTTAGAAGGTGAACCTCCGCCCAAGTCTGAAATCCAGAATGCTCTGGCGCAGGTTTTCATCAAGGATCTCTCTGTACTTTGCTCCATTCATCTTTCCCTCGATCCTGTCTCCCAGTTCCTGCCGCTGAAAAACATCCCCACAGCATGATGCTGCCACCACCATGCTTCACCGTAGGTATGGTATTGGCCAGGTGATGAGTGGTGCCTGGCTTCCTCCAGACGTGACGCTTGCCATTCAGGCCAAAGAGTTCAATCTTGGTTTCACCAGACCAGAGAATCTTGTTTCTCCAAGCAGGCTGTCATGTGCCTTTTACTGAGGAGTGGTTGCCGTCTGGCCACTCTACCATAAAGGCCTGATTGGTGGAGTGCTGCAGATATAGTTGTCCTTCTGGAAGGTTCTCCCATCTCCATAGAGGAACTCTGGAGCTCTGTCAGATTGACCATCGGGTTCTTGGTCACCTCCCTGACCAATGCCCTTTTCCCCCCGATTGCTCAGTTTGGCCGCGCGTCCAGCTCTGTGATGAGTCCTGGTGGTTCCAAAGCTCTTCCATTTAAGAGTGACGGAGGCCACTGTGCTCTTCGAGACCTGCAATGCTGTAGAAATTGTTTTATACCCTTCCCCAGATCTGTGTCTCGATCCAATCGTGTTTCGGAGGTCTACGGACAATTCCTTCGTCTCCATGGCTTGGGTTTTCTTCTGACATGCACTGTCAAGTGTGGGACCATATATAGACAGGTGTGTGTCTTTCCAAATCATGTCCAATTAATTTAATTTACCACTGGTGGACTCAAATCAAGTTGTGGAAACATCTCAAGGACAATAATGGAAACAGGATGAACCTAAGCTCAATTTTGAGTGTCATAGCAAAGGGTCTGAATACTTATGTAAATGTGATATTTCAGTTATTTATTTGTAATCACTTTGCAAAATTTTCTAAACATCTGTTTTTGTTTCTTCTTTGTCTGCAGATTGATGATAAAAAATGAATTTAATCCATTTTAAAATGCTGTAACATAACAAAATGTGGAAAAAATGAAGGGGTCGGAATACTTTCTGAATGCACTGTGTGTATATATATAAATCAGCCAAATTCCTTGTTCTAATTGCTGTGCAGTGATTTCTACTGTGCACTATTATGCATGCTAGGTGAGGACCGGATTAGGTTTTGCATTTTTTCCTTCATTCCTCATGGTAAATTACCAATCCTGCCTTTATTTTTGTTTTCATTTCAAGGTCATTGTCAAGCTCTATTTGTTACCAATTGAAAGTTACTCTTGAGAAAGTTAATTATGTAATTTGTTAAGTTTATGGTGTCCAAAATCATGAGAGGAAACGATCGGGTAGACACACACAGAGTTTCTTGCCAGAGTTGGGGAATCGAAAACCAGAGGACATAGGTTTAAGATGAGGGTGGAAAGATTTAATAGGAACACAAAGGGTAGCTTGGTCACACAAAGGGTGGTCGATGGATGGAATGAACTGCCAGAGGAGTTGAGGCAAGCACTATCACAATGTTTCAAAAACATTTAGACAGGTACATGGAAAGCACAGGTTTGGAGGGATATGGGACAAATGCAGGCAGTTGAGACTAATGTAGATGGGACATGTCGGCTGGTGTGAGAAAGTTGGGCCGAAGGGCCTGTTTCCATGCTGTAAGACTCTATGACTTTGACTTCTTGGAAGTTTTTACTCATTGTGGTATGCGTAATGTAGGTGCTTCTACTATGGCATTAGGAAGAACCAAGAATCCAACTTCCAAGATTTTCTCACAACAGTGAAGGAGCAGTCTGAATCAGAAATGTGAAAAGTTTAGAATGTTGCGATGCAGTTGTTCCTTTTGTTCTTTTAAGTATTGGAGGCAAGACTTTGAATGAAGCAATGCAGTCCAAACATAAAGCCATGGTGCATTTACATGTGGAGGGAATGCATGATTAAACTGTATTTTCCTCATTGCTTTTATTGGCCAGAAGCCCTAAGCTGCATCAAGGCTGATTTTTGATGTTATTGTTCTTCCAATTTGGGCATTGCTGAATGAAAAGGCGATTAAGTTATCCACAGTAGGCCATATTGAGTGAAGATGGTGATTTCATTTCCCCAAGATGATTGGTGAACCATATACAGTAGGTTTTTATAACAAACCAATAGTTTCATGGTTTGTATTCACTGGAGTTTAGAAGGATGAGGGGGATCTTATAGAAACATATAAAATTATAAAAGGACTGGACAAGCTAGATGAAGGAAAATTTTTCCCAATGTTGGGTGAGTCCAGAACCAGGGGCCACAGTCCTAGAATAAAGGGGAGGTCATTTAAGACCGAGCTGAGAAAAAACTTTTTTACCCAGGGAGTTGTGAATTTATGGAATTCCCTGCCACAGAGGGCAGTGGAGCCCAAATCACTGGATGGAATTAAAAGAGAGTTGGATAGAGCTCTAGGGGCTAGTGGAGTCAAGGGATATGGGGAGAAGGCAGGCACGGGTTATTGATAGCAGCCGATCAGCCATGATCATATTGAATGGCGGTGCTGGCTCAAAGGGCTGAATGGCCTCCTCCTGCATCTATTTTCTGTTTCTAACCATCTAGAAATCAAGCTCCCAATGTGGCTTCCTCTACAATATGGCGAACTCAATATGGCATCCTCTGCATCGATGAGATAAAGTGAATATTGCATCCCCCTGACGAGATAGCCCCCCCCCCTCCCCCAACTTCCAGTCCTCATATTTTGTCCCCTTTTCCATACTCCCACTACCAGATTCAATAATTGTTATTAGTCACCCTCCCCCTCCTGGTTCTATTGATCGACTACCCACGTATTTCACCTATCCGCTGCCCTCCTTCCACATGCCCCCTCCCCCATCCCCATCTAGCTCTGGTTCCAGCTGACCTTCACCTCTTCCCTAATGATTTTCTCTATCACTTTACTTACCCCCTTACCTACCACATTCCAGCACTGGTAGCCTTTGGATATCCTTTAATATCATCCACTTAATGGTCTCCACCTTCACCGTTCCCTCCCACAACTGGCTCCAGCTATTTTTATTTTGTATGTCTCCCCATATCATTCACATGCCTCTGTCTCATAGGTCAACTCCTACCCCTCACCTACCTGGCTCGATCTGCTCATCATTGTCCTCCCCTCTTCAGTCCACCATTCACCCACACAACCCTGTCCCACACCTTGTCCTCCCCTCTTTTTACTGGCGTCTCTCTTCACTCAGTCCGGATGTAAGGTATCAACTTAAAACGTAAACAATTTATTTCCCCACAAAAGCTGCTGTTTGAAATCTACTGAGGAATTCAGCTGATTGTTTATTGTCTCTTGTGCCTCATAGAACACACAGCACAAGAACCAGCCCTTTGGCACTCAATGGCTGTGCTGAACATGATGATGATGATGATAATTTATTGTTCACGGCGGCCCCCACCCCTCGCTGGGTTCCCCTTTGTTCTCAGTGGCCCCCCACTCCAGATCCCATTTGTTTTCAGTGGCTCCCCCACGCCGGGTCCCCTTTTGTTCTCAGCAGCCCCCCACAGCGGGGTCCCCCCTTTGTTCTCAGCAGCTCCCCCATGCCGCCGGGTCCCCCTTTGTTCTCGGCAACACAGCACGCCCACCACAGCCCGCCCAACACGGCCCTACCTCGTCCTCGAGCCGCTGTCCCCATCCTCAAAGCTCTGTTCTCGGCCCGACTACGTTCGAGGCTCCGACCCTGACCTCTTCCGCGGGGACTCCGACTCAACATTCATCCTCAGCCTGACCTGATGTCGCCCTCAGCCCGACTTGACCTCGGGGCTCCAACCTGACTGCTGGGACTTTGACTACTCGCTCTGCACTGGATTTTCTGTAGGCCATGGCGCCCTGTGGAGTAGGTTCTCCTCCATCGTTGACCACGGCACATGAGTCGGGCCTGCTCTACGGGAGTGCCCCGGCCCACTGCTTGCTGCGTGAGAGTGCACAAGAGTGTCCTAGAGCCATCACATATGTACCTGCAAATAGCCCATATCCCTCCATATCCATGATGTCCAGTCACTATACACCTGCATCCCCCACCAGGATGGTCTCAAAGCCCTCCGGTACTTTCTCAACCAGAGGAGCAACCCATACCCATTCACTGACACCCTCCTCCACCTAGCGGAGTTGGTCCTTACCCTCAATAACTTCTCTTTTGACTCCTCCCATTTCCTCCAAACACAAGGCGTAGCTATGGGCACACACATGGGCCCTAGCTATGACTTCCTCTTTGTCGGGCACGTCGAACAATCTTTGTTCTCGGCGTACCAGGGCCCCACCCCCGACCTTTACCTCCGTTACATTGACGACTGCTTTGGTGTCACCTCCTGCACCCACATACAACTGACTGACTTCATCCATTTCACCACCAACTTCCATCCGGCGCTCAAAAACACTTGGACCATTTCCGACATTCCCCTACCATTCCTTGACCTCACCATCTCTATTGCAGGTGATACACTCCTGACCGACATCCACTACAAACCAACTGACTCCCACAGCTACCTGGACTACTCTTCCTCCCACCCTGCTTCCTGTAAGGACTCCATCCTCTATTCCCAATTCCTCCGTCTACGCCGTATCTACTCCCAGGATGAGGTGTTCCACACCAGGTCATCACAAATGTCCTCGTTCTTCAGAGAACGGGGTTTCCCCTCCCCCATTATAGATGAGGCTCGCACCAGGGTCTCCTCCATACCCTGCAACACTGCCCTCTCTCCCCATTCCCCCACTCACAACAAGGGCAGAGTCCCCCTGGTCCTCACCTTTCACCCCACCAGCCAGCGCATACAACAGATAGTCCTCCGCCAGTTTTGCCACCTCCAGCGTAACCCCTCCACTCGCCACATCTTCCCATCTCCCCCCCGTCTGCCTTCCGCAAAGACCTCTCCCTCCGCAAATCCCTTGTCAATTCTTCCCCTCCCTCCCGCTCCACCCCTTCCACGGGCACTTTCCCTTGCAACCGCAAGAGATGCTACACTTGTCCCTTCACCTCCCCCATCCACTCCTTTCAGGGACCCAAGCAGTCCTTCCAAGTCCGACAGAGGTTCACCTGCACCTCCTCCAACCTCATCTACTGCATCTGTTGCTCCAGATGCCAGCTGATCTACATTGGTGAGACCAAGCGGAGGCTGGGCGATCGTTTCGACGAACACCTCCGCTCAGTCCGCAATAACCAACCCGACCTCCCGGTGGCTCAGCACTTCAACTCCCCCTCCCATTCCGTATCCGACCTCTCGGTCCTGGGCCTCCTCCATGGCCAGAGTGAGCAACACCGCAAGTTGGAGGAACAGCACCTCATATTCCGCTTGGGGAGTCTGCATCCTCTGGGCTTAAACATTGAATTTTCTCAATTCTGTTAACCCAGACTGCCTCCTCCCCCTCCTGACCTCTCCCTCAGCCCTCGGGCCCTGACATTCCTTCTCCATCTCCCCCCCCCCCCCACCCAAGTCGCACTAGCTTCTCATTTTCACACTACAAACAGCTTACAATGGCCTGTTTCCTTTATCAATACTTTTTTGCATATCTTCCATTCATTGTTCTTTATCTCTCCACATCACTGTCTATATCTCTCGTTTCCATGATCCCTGACCAGTCTGAAGAAGGGTCTCGACCCGAAACGTCACCTATCTCCTTCGCTCCTTAGATGCTGCTGCACCCGCTGAGTTTCTCCAGCGTTTTGTGTAACCCTCCCTCCATATCCATATGCTTATCCAAAAGTCTTTTAAATGCCACTAACTTATTTGCTTCAACCACCACTCCCAGCAGCGCATTTTGTGGACAAACCACCCTCGGTGTAAAAAAACTTGCCCTGCACATATCCTTTAAACTTTGCCCCTCTCCTTTGCCCCACATATCCTTTAAACAATCCGTCTCTCCAACCTCTTCCTGTATTAATACCCCCTAATCCAGGCATCATTCTGGGGCCATTCTGCACCCTTACCAAAGCCTCCACATTCTTCCTGTAATGGGCCGACCAGAACTGCACACAATGTTCCAAATGCGATCTAAACAAAATCCTATAAAGCTGCATCATGAGTTCCTCACTCTTATATTCAACACCCAGACCTATGAAAGCAAGCATACCCGTGTTTTACTCGTGTTCCTACTTTCAGGGAGTTAAGGCCCTGTCTCACGGTGCCAGTTGACACACGAGTGACCCAGAGTGACAGACTCGTGGTTGTGTACGATATTCCAAGTTGATGTGCAAGTGTTTGAGGCGAGTTCCCACGGGTATGGTAATCTGCGATGTTCCGAGATCGTCTCCAGAGTTACCAAGTTCCCCTCCCGTTTGCTCTTGAGTTACCAAGTTCCTCTCCCGCTCAGGGCGTGTGTTGTTGCCGCAGTCCGGGATTCGCATTTAAAGCACTCGGTTATCTTCAGCAGTTCAGGCGAGGACAGGTTTGGGGGGGGGGGGGGGGGGGGGCGAGGGATGGTGGAATTGGGAGAAGGCAAAGACTATGGGTGGGGAGGAGTGAGAGGGGGGCTAGGAACGGCATCTGCGAAACGGGTAGTCAACCTTTAGGGTCCCGGCCCAAAACATCCCTATACATTTTATGATTTCCCTCCAAAGATGCAGTCTCCCGTGGTTTGTTTGCACAACTCTCTTCCCTCTCTCTCCCAACATTGCGGGGGGGGGGGGGGGGGCGACAAGATAGTTTAAACGGACCTTACCCCCACTTCATGCCTCTGTTGCGCATAATTCAGCAGTAAAACCTCTCTTCCCCTTACCCAGCGACGCCCGATTCCTCGCACCCCCACAAGTTCACATCGACGAGGGAAGAAAGAGCGGGGAGTCTGAAGAAGGGTCCCGACCCGAAACATCACCCATTCTTTCTCTCCAGATGCGATGCCTGTCCCGCTGAGTTACTCCAGCATGTTTGTGTCTATCGTCGGTGTAAACCAGCATCTGCAGTTCCTTCCTACACACGGACAGTGAAGTGCCTCGGCCAAATTAGGAACATTAGGATTTTCTGATGTGAAGGTAGTCTGGTTTGCGTTTCTTACACTTGATCTTATCCGAAACTAAAGTATAAATAGACACAAAATGCTTGAGTAACTCGGCAGGACAGGCCGCATATCTGGAGAGAAGGAATGGGTGGCGTTTTGGGTAAGTCTGAAGAAGGGTCTCGACTCCATTCCTTCTCTCCAGAGATGCTGCCTGGTCCGCTGAGTTACTCCAGCAGTTTGTGTCTATTAAAGAGTTCCCACGGTAGACGCACGAATCACTAAACTTAACGCACGGGCCACTACGATATAACTCTGAGTTTAAATGTTTCAATTTTAAACTTGACCACGAAACTTGACTCGTGGAAAAAGTCAAACATGTTTGACTTTTTTCACGAGTTCACAAGTTTCACAGGTACCTGCCGTTAGCGGCACGAGTGGACAAGTTGATCGCGCGAGTTCCGACGTTCCCACTACGTTGGCTGTACGTGATCACCACGAGTGAAAACTCGGGGTCACTCGTGGGCCAACTCGCACCGTGAGACAGGGGTTTTATGGACCTGGACCCCAAGATCCCTCTATACACCAAAGCTATTAAGGGTGCCATTAATTGTATATTTTCACATTTGACCCCCCACATTGTATCCCCGTTGGAGATTCGTACCAAAAATGATTTGCAGCATAAATGATTTTCATTGCATCTTTAAATTGAGAATTACATTGTTAGGATCGTTAAAACTGAAGGTTTCAACATATAAGTTATCCTCCGAGGGGGTTTATTTCATATTTTTAATTTTGTTAACCATTTTATCTCTCGGCCCGAATCTGAATATGATTTGGTTGAAATTGTGGAAGGGAGGCATCGGATGGGAGGGCAGCAGCGTAAGGAGAAGAAAGAGCAAAGAGGAGAAATGCACATCCCTGAGTAAAATCAGTATTGATTGGGTAGACCCCGTGAGCCAAATGCCGATTCGGCATGATGAAAGACCTATTGGACGAGATTATGGTTAAATGGAAAGAGATCAAAGTTTTGATGCGCGGTTTTATGTCAGTCAACATGGCATGTTTTAGAGCAAGATTAAGGATTCAAAAGATTTAGCTAGACAGCCATTGAGAGCAGGCTCAAAAATATTTATAGGCTGAATGTAAACAACTGGAAATTCTAGACATCTGCACTGAAAACAGAAAATGCTGAAAATACTCAACATATCAGGCAGTAACTGTCAAGAGAAACAATTAACGTTACTGAGCTATGGCATCAATTCGGTGTGAATGGAGGGCGGGCCGTTAGATTTCAGCCAGTCCGTGAAGCCGGAGTTCCCATTTACTGTTGGCATTAGAAATTATAAACTAAGCTCCACAATTTAGTAGACGTGACTTGGGAAGGTATCAAAAAAAATCGATGGGCGATGTTCGACTTCTTGAGGCAGGACCAATGATTCTGTGGGCGGAGCCAATTAGATAATGGGCGTATCTTTGAAGCGGGTCTTGCATTGCCCAAGGACCGTGGTGTGAATGGAGGGCGGGGCGTCAGAATCCTGTCGGTCCGGTAGTGAGTGGAGAACCGGAGTTCGGATTCAGCACTGGCACGTGAGGAGCTTCAACCGGGACAGGATGGAGCACCCTTGGCCACGGCTGCGGTCAGCAAAATCATAGCACTCTTCAGATTAACGATGAGCACGGACCCGGCGCTCGGCTCCCGTTCGGTGTCCGAGCGCTTCGGCCTGGAGCAGCCGAGCTGAGTGAGACGCTATCCCCCGGGCAGACCGTGGAGGATGTTGGAAGGGGTTGTCCCCGGTCCCGGTTCTGGGTCCGGAAGAACCACTGTCACCTATGTTTTTGTTTACAGTCCAAGCACCGAACCCAACCCAACTCCATCGGCCGCCCCCGTTCACAGAGGACCCAAGCGCAAACTGTACAGTGCGGTCCCGGGACGGACCTTCATCGTGGTGAAGCCCTACCAGCCCCAGGGGGAGGGCGAGATCCAACTGCACCGAGGGGAACGCGTCAAAGGTAAGTAGATTTCCAACTAATGCTGGTAATTGTTCGATCTTCTTGGCCTTTCTTCATCGCCAGGGCCAAGCTCTCCTAGGTTCAGAGCACCTACGAGGATCTGACCTCCCTCTCATCTTCTCTGTGTGTCGTTCTCTGTTTCATTTCTTCCGTCTCCGACGTTCGCCAGCCTGGACCGTGTTGTAACTCTTGGCTCTCTGGGTTCTCTGCCCCGTCCAACTCATACCCTGCGTTCTCGCCTCTTAAAGCTGCTGCCCCCCCCCCCCCCCCCCCGACACGTTCTCACCTGCTTGCCATGTGTTTCAGCCGCGACCCCACTCGATCTCACCTTTCCCCCTCACTGTATTCTCGAACACTCCTACCCTATTTCACCACTCTCCCTTGCACTACTGTCACCCTCCAATCATGCCCACATCCACTTTCGCTCATTTCACCCTCATTGCTCTTGCGTGGCATCATACCTTTCCAGTTGTGTTGACATCCCTTCTAGCAGACCTGAAATTCCCTCCATTATGGTCCCGCCCATTCCCACAACTGACTTCCAGTATCCTTGGGTCATATTTGTGTTTGACCCTCCACCTTGCCCGACTCCCAACTCATTCCTCCTGCCTTTTTGTTTTCTGCCCTACTTTTCCTGTCTCTCCCCCAGCTCCCTTCCCTTCTGCCCCTATCCACTGCATTCTCGCTCTCCCCTCCAACTCTCTCTCCCTCATCCCAATTGCCCCTACCCTCCTCCTTGGTCCCTCATTCTCAACCAACCCACCTCCCTGCATTCCTGCCCCCTATACTACTGCTCCCATCCCTTTCCTTCTGCCCAACGCCACCTCTCTCCTACCCTCATCTCTCACCACCATATCCTCACTTCTCTCTCTTCCCCCCCCCCCCCCACCTCCCATCTCAGATCGCCACAACAGCCACTACTTCGTACTTCATTCTCTCTCAGCAGAACTATCCCACCTGTCTGTGTTCTTCTGTGTCTCTTGTTCTTTCTGTTTCTGCACCTTTTTAAATCACTTGATAATTTGGCAACTCCATTCTTTGGCCATATTATTTATCAGGTTTCCATTTCGACATCCGTCATGTATTCCATATGTATATGTTCACTTTTGTTGAAATGGCAAACTTGCTGAATTTTCTGAGTTTTTCCTTCCCCTTTGAGCCTTTAGAATGTTTGAGATTTAATTTCAAGATTCCAGTTGCTCTATTGCTCCCTGCATGCATATTTGACATTAAGAGCAGCAGAGCCCATCCATGTGTGAGCTGTTCTAAGAGTCTAGTTCCAGCAACAAGAATAATCCTTTTCACAGAAGTGTGTGGCAAAGGCAGCCTTCCCTTGGAGTTCAGGTGCCTCTTTCTGAAATGGCTTTTCAGCAACAAGTGTAGAGATGACTATTTGCTCATTCTGAAAGTTGGACTGTTTCTTCATTTTTGTCAGTTAGTGACAAGAAATAAGTGAGTCCTGTGGCTTGTAGCTTGTTAGTTAATTTAAGGTTGTTAGTTTTTGGCATCACTAATGTCTGCTTCCAGTTAAAACATAAGAAATAGGTACAAAAGTAGGCAATTGGGCCTCTCAAAACTGCTCTTCCATTTAATAAGATCATGACAGACCTATCTTAACATAATCTTCATGTCCCATATATCTTGATGCCTGCACTATCCAGAAGTTGGCATCCCTTTCAAAATTCAGTGGAGAAGAGTGTCCTTGAAGATCACGTTTAGTCCTTTATGAAATACCAGTCTGAGAAGATATTAATTAATTTGTATTTCCTACTTCGAATTAATTATGTATACTTCATTCTGTAGATAAATCTATGGCAAGGGTCTTGCTCTGTATAATTTGAAAGATGGTTGAGGCTGTAGTTCCAGATATATTCACCTTACGTGACTGCAAAGGGCGAACAAGGGGTTCTTGAATGAAAATTATATGGGGTGAACTGCAAATTAATTGTGTGTTAATTAATTATTTTTTTAAAATTCAATATTTTGAGCATCTTTAGGTATATCACAAAATGCAAAAACTATTCTCGTGCAGCAAAGAGCTATGGAATCCAACTAGAAGCTGTTCTATCTAACATGGAATCTTACATTTAAAAAACATATGAGGAGAAAAGAACAAAATCATTACCAGTCCTGTATCTTTTTCTCCACCTCAGTCTTTCCAGAAAATTTAGCCTCGTGTTCGGGGCTAATAGTTATCTCTTGCTCTTTTTTAATTGTTTGTTTGGCATTATCACACTGTAATTTATGGGATGTGGTGAACGTATCAGCTGCTGTCTCTTGCATTATGAAAATGACTATGCCTAAAAATTACTTAATTGGCTGTAAAGTACTATTATCTTTAAATGTGATATGAACGGTGCTTTTGTTTTCCCTTCCCATAGTTTGTTCCTTCTCTCAGATCCACATTTCCTTCCACTTTGCCTCCCAAACTATTTATTGCTCACTGTTTAGACTTTAGAGATACAGCATGGAAACGGGTCCTTCGGCCCACTGAGTCCATGCCGATTACCGATCACCCCGTATACTAGCACTATCGTACATACTGGGTACAATTTACAGAAGCCAATTAACCTACAAACCTGTATGCCTTTGGAATGTGGGAGGAAACCGAAGCACCCTTAGAAAATCCACGTGGTTACAGGGAAAATGTACAAACTCCGTACAGACAGCACCTGGAGTCATACTGGGTCTCTGGTGCTGTAAGGCAGCAACTCTACTGCTGCGCCACGATGCCGTCTGTCCGGTATCTGTCCATTCATCTTCATCTCAGTCTGTGATGTTTAGGTTTATTATTGTCACATGTACTGAGGTACAGTAAAAAGCTTTGTTTTGCATGCTATCTAATCGGATCAGATAATACTACATACCAATGAAACAAACTCAAGTACAATAGATATTGCAAAATACAAGATGCAGAGTGAAGAATATAGTTCTATATTTACAGGTGGAAAAGAGATATAAAAGGGAAGACTGATTGTATTGGATGACGATAGTTCCTTCTCTGGGAAGAGCACTCAAAGGTGCCACGATACGGCGCCATCTTTTCATTATCTCTCATTGTATTAGTCTTGTATGTGCATTGTATCTCTGCCTATAATTCATTTTTTTCATTTGTCTCTCCCTGTGACACGGTCATCTCCGCATTCTCCCACCTGGCCTCAGTTTTCACATAACACCCTTTTCTAATTCCCTGGTCAACAATGTTGGGGAAGACGGGTAGGTAGTACCACAACAGGCAAAAAGACATAAGAATGGGGAGTTTGAAGGAGGTTACAGGTTGGAAGAAATTTTCAGAAATATTGAGTAATGAGGCTTTTCAAGGATTTAAATATTCGAAATGCAAATAAATGGAATTTGGCACAGGAATTTCAAATGTGTCTCATTTGTGATTCTGTGGGTCGCTCTTTCCTTGGCCAAATATATTAAACTTTAAAAATATTGTTTTGAGGAGAAACTTGTGGAAATGTATTCGGGAACATAGATGGAATAGTTGCAGGACCAACAAGGAGTAGGGTGTTTTAGATATGCTCACGTGTAATGAAACGGGCTTAATTAATGATGTTCTTGTGAAAGATGCATGTTACTGGGTGATCATAACATGACAGAATATTGTGAATGAATGAAAACATGTGACAAGTCACAGTGAAATTCTTTGCTTGCATACCTGGCGCTTACAAAGTTAAAATCTCCCCCCCACCCCCCAGCCAGGTTGTTCATTGTTCCTCCCCCTCCATCACAGTGATCCCCCCCCCCCCCCCCCACGCCGGGTCCCCATTGTCCATTGTTATTCTAAGCGGATACCCCACACCGGGTTCCCATTATCCATTGTTCTACCCCCCCCCCCCATGGCGGACCCCCCACCGGCTGGGTCCTCTTTTGTTCCTTCCCTCGACATCCTCACATGTCGCGGTCGGCGCCATCATCGGCCGCTGCACTGGGCCCTCCATGGTGCTGACCCAGGCCCCAACCACAGGATCCGTTGTCTTGCGGCGTGTGGGCTCTGACCCGCGGATGCTCCAACCTCGGCTACTCTGCGGCCAGCCTGGAGGTGTCTGTTGCAGCGGCTGGCCGATAGGCGTCACGCCAATTTCACTGACGTAGAGTTGGAGGGTGTGTTTGTTGTAATGAATAAGGAGGATGGATGTGAGAATATTTTTATTTTCAGAAGGCATTTGTATTACCTGCCACATTTTGTTCTGTCCCTCCTATCTTCTAAGTTTGTTTTCCTCCACCCTCCCCACTCTATTCTACAATCAGTTTAAAGAAGGGTCCCAATCTGAAACATTACCTACCCATGTTTTCCAGGGATATTGCCTAACCAGCTGAGTTACCCCAGCACTTGTGTTTTTTTGTAAACCTTCATCTACAGTTTCTTGTTTCGGTTGGGTTTTTTGATAGGCAGATGGTTGGACAAAGGCTAAAGTTGAAAAGGCAAAAGGATTGAAGAGTTGCAAATTGAGAAGCAAGAGGAAGGAATGGAGAAATATGTTCAAATTCTGGAGGGGAATGGGGGGTGGGAGAAGGAGGGAGGGGTTATAAAGTGGAAGAAGGGGAAGATGCAGATAGTAGTTACCTAAAATTGGAGACTTCAGTTTTCAATCTGTTAGATTGTAAACTGCCCAAGTCGGATATGGGTTGTTCCTCCGGTTTGCGTGTGATCTCATTCTGGCAATGAAGGAGGTCGAGAACAGAAAGATCAGTACGGGAATTGGAAGAGGGGTTAAAATGGTTAGCAACTAAAAGATCCAGTGAGCTGGGACGAGTGTTCAGTAAATCAGACGCAGAGTCTATGCTTGGTCTCACTGACATACAGGAGGCCACATTAAGAACACTGGATTCAGTAGATGGGGTTGGACTAGGTGCACTATAACCTCCATCTCACCTGGAAGGATTGTTGAGTCCCTGGACGAAGGTGAGGGTAGCGGAATAGGGACAAGTGTTACTTCTCCTGCCATCGCAGGGGAAAATACCTGGTGAGGGGGTGGTTCGGAAGGGATGAGTGGACCAAAGAGGGAGCAGTCTGCAGAAGGCAGAAAGGGGTGGGTAGAGAAGAAGTTACTGATGGTTGGATCACATTGGAGTTCCTCGCCTTTCACCCCACCAGCCTGATCTGCATATTTCTGCTCTCCACCCTCTTTTCTCTCCCCCCCCCCCCCCCCCAACATGGGACAAGGGTACACCCCATCAGCCGTCGCATACACCCCCTAGTCCTTGCCTTCCACCCCATCAGCCGTCACATACAACAAATAATCCTCTGAAATTTCAGCCACCTTCAACGAGATCCCACCACCGGCCACATTTTCCCATCTCCACCCTTTCCGCCTTCTGCAGAGACTGTTCCCTCCGCAACTCCCTGGTTAACGCACCCCATCCTACCTAAACCACCCAAACCAGGTAGGGACCTCCCCTGCAACCGAAAAAGAAGCAACACCTGTCCCTATACCTCCTCCCTCAACTCTGTCCAGGGACCCTGACAGTCGTTTCAGGTTAGGCAGAGGTTCACTCGCACCTACTCCAACGTCATCTACTGTATCCGTTGTTCAAGATGTGGATTCTTGTACATCGGCGAGACAAAATGCATACTGGTCGATCGTTTTGCTGAACACCTTCGCTCAGCCCGCCTGAACCGACCTGATCTCCCACTTTAATTCAACTTCCCATTCCAACACCGACCTTTCTGTCCTAAGTCTCCTCCATTGTCAGGGTGAGGCTAAACGCATCTCTTATATCAATCTTTAGAAGGGTTTCGGCCCGAAACGTTGGCTATTTCCTTCTCCAGCATTTTTGTCTACCATCTCTTATATCGCTTGGGCAGCATACAGCCCAGTGGTATGAATATTGATTTCTCACACTTCAGGTAGCTGCGGCATTTTCTTTTCCTCCCTCTCTATCCCTTCCCCACCCAAATCGCATTAGCTTCTCATTTTCACCCTACAAACAGCTAACAATGGTCTGGTTCCTTTACCATCGTTACTTTTTTGTGCATCTTTTATTCATTGTTCTTTATCTGTCCACATCACCATCCATATCTTTTGTTTTCCTTATCCCTTGTTACGACTCCCGAAGGCAGGTACCTCAGAGTAACGTAACATAATCAAAACCCAGGTTCAAGTTTAAGAAAAAACATTCTTTAATTGTGTTAAAAGAAGACAAAACCCGAACCTGATTTAAACAACAGTCAGGGACAAGAATCGACTAATAAATATAACAGTGCTACAGCCAGCCTCGCAATGGACCTTTGAACTGGAGACTCTAATCCTGCCTAAATAGACATAACCCTGCAACAAAATACATGAAAACTCTCAGGTCAGCCCTTATCTGTCCCAATACAACATTAATTGGCAAATATAGGAAACAATATACAAAGTGCTATGCCATGTGGCCAGCCCTCCTGCAGCTCAGACCGGCAGCCTGTTCACTTGTCAGGGATCAGCGAAGAAGAGAGAGAATTCTGGGAACTTCTGCTATTTAAGCTTCCGATGAGTCACCGGTCACCTGACGCAGCTTGGCCAATCGGGTACAGAAGCTCTTAACCCCTTGATTCCTGACTCCCAGCCACGGCGCCTGCACTCAGGAGAGAAACAGAAAAGGTAAGAACATAGCATTCACCGGGGGGGGACGGAAGTACCTAACATCCCCACCCAAAGATACTGAATAAGCTTCGGAAGAAACTATTCAATTCTAAAAATACTACTGGCGCGACAAGGCGTCAGCCAAGATATTATCCTTGCCCCTGATGTGCCTGAACTCCATGTTGTATTCTTGCAGCTGCCAACTACAGCTCATTAACCGCCAGTTTTTATTCTTCATGTTCTGCAAAAAAACCAAAGGGTTATGATCTGTGAATACGATGACAGGGACATTCAAGGAACCCACATAAACCTTGAAATGACTCTGAGACATTAACACAGCAAGGGTTTCTTTCTCAATGGTGGAGTACCACCTCTGATGGGGATTAAACTTCTTAGAAGTATGAAACTGGATGCCCCACCCCATCTGAATCATCCTGTATAAGAACCCCACCAAGCCCACGATCACTAGCATCCACTGCCAGCTTAAATGGACGCTCAAAATCAGGTGCCACAAGCATAGGTGCGCGCACCAGAAGACCTTTATTATGATCAAAGGCTTGTTGACACTCAGCAGACCACACAAAAGCTACCTTCAGACTCAGCAAATCCGTCAAAAGAGCAGCCACTGCAGCGAAGTTTGGACAGAACCCCCTATAGTACCCAACCATAGCCAGATACCTACGGAGTTCAGTCCTAGATGTTGGAACAGGAAATGCGCCAATATGTCCCACCTTGTCCTTGAGAGCGCGAACCTGACCCCGGCCCACCATCTTACCCAGATACGTCACCATGGCCTGGCCAAACTCGCACTTCCCCAGATTGATCGTTAGGTTTGCCTCCGCTAGACGACAAAATACCACCTTCAGATGACCGATGTGTTCGATCCAAGACCTGGAGTACACAAGTAAATCAACAAGGTATGCTTCACAGAAGGCCAAACCAGACAATACCATGTTCACTAACCGTTGGACAGTTGCCGGCGCATTCCAAATGCCATTACCGTGTACTGAAGGAAGTTATCAGGCGTAACGAACGCTGAGATCTCCCTCGCCTGCCTAGTCAAAGGAACTTGCCAGTACCCTCCATCCATGGAAGAGGATAGCAATCCGGCTTAGTTACAGCATTCACCTTCCGAAAGTCCGTGCAAAACCTGTCCTCCCCATTAGCCTTCATAGCCAGTAGACACAGAGAACTCCACGGACTACAACTAGGTTCAGCAATTGCATGCTGCAGCATATAGTCAACCTGACCTCTTAGGCGATGACGCTTGTCAGGATTGACCCGATACGGATGCTGTTTAATTGGCGCAGCACCGGCCACGTCAATGTCATGCTGCAGCACAGACGTCTGAGAAGGTACATCCGAGAACAGTGACCCATTTGACCCCACCAAAGCAAGCAGATCATCCCGCTGACTTCCAGACAAATGAGACAACTGCAAGGGAAGCGACTCCAAAGCTTCAGAGTTGCACAGCTTTCCCTGCGTCACTGCCACAGACAACCGTGCCTCACCCACATCACCACCCGTGTCAGGGGGCAGCACTGCTACAGCCAAAACTGGCTTAGACAAAACCGAAGGACACAGCTCCTCCCTATCAACCTGTACATGCTCCTGCTCATGGTACTGCTTCAGCATGTTGACATGACAGAGCTGAGTCTTATGCCTCCGATCAGGGGTACCAATAACTTAATCCCTTGCACCAACCTCCTTAACCACCTGATAGGGACCACTATACCGAGCCTGCAGACTGGAACCAGGAATAGGCAACAACACCAGGACCTTGTCACCTGGATAAAAATGCCTATTTGAAGCCTTCCTGTCGAACCAGCCCTTCATCCTAGACTGAGCAGTAGCAAGATTACCCATTGCCAGTTTGCATGCCCTCCGCAGTCTTGACCTAAAAGTACAGACGTGGTCTAAAATACTACGTTTTGAATTCTCCTGCAACCATTTCTCCTTCAGGACCTTCAACGGACCACGGACAGTATGCGCGAACACCAGGTCAGCAGGACTGAACCCTAAAGACTCCTGCACGACCTCACGCACCACAAACATAACTAGATGAACCGCCTCATCCCAGTCTTTTTGAAACTCCAGGCAGTAAGTCCTCAACATAGATTTCAGAGTCTGGTGAAACCGCTCGAGAGCTCCCTGGCTCTCAGGAGTGACAATGCTCAATATCCAACAACTTCATTACCTGACCAAAAACCTTTGACATGAAGTTGGAACCTTGGTCACTCTGCACAACCTTGGGCAAACCGAACAACGAAAAAAACGTAGTGAGGGACTTCACAATGGCAGGGGCAGTAATGTTACGCAAAGGGACCACCTCCGGAAAGCGGGTAGACGCACACATAATTATCAATAAAAACTTGTTGCCCACCCTTGTCCGAGTTAGAGGATCCACACAATCAACTAGAATCCATTCAAACGGCTCCCCGACCACAGGGATTGAATATAAAGGCGCAGGAACAATTGATTGGAACGGCTTTCCTGCCACCTGGCAAATGTGACAACACCTGCAGTTCTGCTTCACGTCCTTTTTCAACCCTGGCCAAATTTTTTTCGTAAGATACGGTCATATGTCTTATTGGCCCCAAATGTCCACCCAGTGGTCCATCATGAACCAAACAGAGTATCTCGTCCCTATACCGACGAGGTATCACAATCTGATCAACCATGCTCCAATCATCATGCCCTGACATATCCAAGGGAGGCCACTTTCGCATCAGTAAGCCATTCCTCAGAAAATACCCCTTTGCTGTGAAATCCATATCCCCCTCAGGCACCGCGCAGTCGAACAGATCCGATAAACCTGGATCACTCTTTTGTTCCTCAACCAGCCGGTCACGTGACAGCGACACCGGCACATTTTCAGACAAGACCCCATCTTGAGATGTAGAAACACCCTTCACAACACAGGATCCATCATCATGATCCCCAAAAATGCTCTCACTCAGGTCCACTACATCTTCAAACTTTGCCTGGCTCTTAGCCATAGCCCTCGTGACAGCACAAGCTGTGAAGACCGTCGGATGCTGCATAGCCATTCTATCAGGACTCTGCACCACCGGAACAGCCGTTACCTCGGGAGTAATGAAAACTCTACCTCCTGCCAAGTCATTCCCCAAAATCACAGAAACTCCCGCAACGGGAAAACACGGCCATAACCCAACAATTATCCGGCCTGAAACCAACTCAGATTCGAGGCTCACGATATGCAAAGGCACTACCATGTCCTCCAACCCGAATCCTACCACAGGGACACTGGACCCAACCGATGACTCCCCAGAAAACGGCAGTACACTATCCAATATAAAGGACTGAGTAGCACCAGTATAATGCAAGATGGATACTTGAACTCTATGACCCCCATCCTCTAGAGAAACAAAACCTTTCGTGATGAACGCAGAATAATTCCTACACTCATCAGACGCAGGCATCCCAGGAACCACAGGTGCTTTTTGTGTACCAACCAAAACCACAGGCTTTGCATTTTTCTTTTGCAGGACGGGACACGACTTTACGATGTGCCCGCTCCCTTTACAATAGTAGCACACAGGACCATCCTTAGTCCTGAGATCTCAGTCAACCTTATCAGCTCGGACCTCCCCCTGTATCACTGTGCTGACACTTGCAGGCACAGAAACAGCTTTGACACTGCCACCGGCGACACCACCACGATTAACCGGCCGCGCACCAAAACTATAGGATCGCCCAACAAACTCAGTTTTATGAGTCAATACATACTCATCTGCTAGTACCGCGGCCTTAGACACCTCCGTCACCTTCTGCTCATTAAGGTAAGTAGCAACCCTCTCAGGGAGACCGTTCTTAAAGTCTTCCATAATCAGCAAGGCCCGCAGCAGCTTAAAACCCTTCACTCCTTGAGAAGCGCACCACCTGTCAAAAATTGCCTCCTTTTCCCAAGCAAACTCCACATAAGTCTGACTATCAAACTTCCTAAAGTGCCGGAACTTCAGTCGGTACGCCTCTGGAACTAATTCATAAGCCCTTAATACCGTAGACTTCACGCACTCATAGTCCAGACTGTTGTCAAGAGAAAAAGACGAGTACACCTCCCGTGCTTTACCCACAAGGACACACTGCAAGAGCAAGGACCACATGTCCCTAGGCCACTTCAAGGACGAAGCCACCCGTTCAAACACTGCAAAATACTTGTCCACATCCTTCTCATTAAACGGGGGAACCAGGCGGATGTTCTTGCTCATATCAAGCTCCCTTTCCCCAGAAGAAACTCGGGAATTCAATTCCTTCTCATGCAGTCAAGGCGTTTCATTTCAAACATGAGCTCTTTCTCTCTTAAGGCTAACTCCTTCAATCGAAAGAGGGTCCCCCTTTTCCTGACCAGGCTGTGTAGAAGCTAGAGGACTGTCTGCCTCAGCAGGCAATACCTCACTCCTCTTCAACGCAGACCATAACACCGACTTTATAGCCTCTTTCTTTGAATGCTTATCAATAGGCACCTAAAAGCTCTCTACCAGCTCTAACAACTGCTCCTTCGTACATTTGTCGAACAACTCCCAACTAGGAGCCTCGATAAAGTCCTCCACTTTAAACTCCATATCAAATGTCAGGACCAAACCACCAGCCAAACCCTGGGCACAAATGTTACCACAAACGGAAGAGAAAAAAAATCCCCTCACAACACAGACTTCCTCAGTCACCAGAAGCCTACCAAAAAAAAAACCCCAAACTGACTATGGTCCTCAAAGCTTAGGACGAACCCCATTTTGTTACATTCCCGAAGGCAGGTACCTCAGCGTCGCGTAACATAATCAAAAACCAGGTTCAAGTTTTAGAAAAAACAGTCTTTAATTGTGTTAAAAGAAGACAAAACCCGAACCTGATTTAAACAACAGTCAGGGACAAGAATCAACTAACAAATAAATATAACACTGCTCCAGCCAGCCTCGCAATGGACCGTCGAACTGGAGACTCTAATCCTGCCTAAATAGACATAACCCTGCAACAAAATACACAAAAACCCTCAGGTCAGCCCTTATCCGTCCCAATACAACACTAATTGACAAATATAGGAAACAATATACAAAGTGCTATGCCATGCGGCCAGGCCTCCTGCAGCTCAGACCGGCAGCCCGTTCACTTGTCAGGGATCAGCGAAGAAGAGAGAGAATTCTGGGAACTTCTGCTATTTAAGCTTCCGATGAGCCACCGGTCACCTGATGCAGCTTGGCCAATCGGGTACAGAAGCTCTTAACCCCTTGATTCCTGACTCACAGCCATGGGGCCTGCACTCAGGAGAGAAACAGAACAGATAAGTACATAGCATTCACCAGGAGGGGGGGGGGGGGGGGGAGTACCTAACACCCTAACCAGTCTGAAGAAGGGTCTGTACCCGAAACGTTACCTATTCTTTCCCTGCAGTGCCTACCTATTTTGGTCGATTATTCCTGGGCATCCGACTTGCCAAACTCTGGTTAGTGCTTTTCTGGTAGTACCCTTTATATAGACTGGGATGTATTGACTCTTTTACAGGTTAAATATACTGAATATTTATATGCCTACATCCCATTCACATGTCATGCCCACTTTTAATTGAATTTTGGAATAATATCAACCATAAATATTGTTTCATTTAACCTGAAGTGCGTAGATTTACCTTGAATTGAATACTTACCCAAGGTATTTAAATAGTCGGCATAAAGGGCGTTTACAAAATTACAAATTTAACAACCCCCCCCCGTCAGTTTCCCCTTTGTTCTTTCCCCCCCCCCCCCCCACCCACTGCAGTGCCCCCATGCCAGGTCCTCCACTGTCCATTTTTCTTCCCTCTTCCTCATGGCGGCCCCCCCATACCAGGTTCCCATTGCTCTTCCTCCTCCATCACGGCGGTCCCCCCACGCTGTCCTCCTTTGTTCCTTCCCTCAACGGTGGCATCCTCATCTCCACTTGTCCGTCCTCGTCCGTCGGTGAGCACCATCATCGACCGTAGCACCGACGTCTCCATTAAATCTCTCTTGACTTGGGCAAAAAAGGGATCTTTTGGGAAAAAAGAGCTACCTTAAATGGAGTTGTGTCTGTTGAATAACTATGGTAGGGTGCAGACTATTCCATGGTTTAATTGTACGGGGGAACTCCATGGAGCAGCCAGCATCTCTTGATGGAATAAATTGGGTGATGTTTCGGGTAGAGGCCCTTCTTTAAAACCTCTGGTTTTAGTGTTTTTAGTTTAATTTAAAGATACAACGTGGAAACGGGCCCTTCGGCCCACCGAGTCCACGCTGATCACCCATACACTAGTTCCATCCCACACATTCGCAACGCAAGGCAAAAGTGTTTTATTCTCTCACGTCCCAGTTAGAACAATGAAATCCTTACTTGCAGCAGCACAACAGAAAATGTAAACATCGTACTCTGTAAACAATGCTATAAACGAGAAACCAAAACGGTGTATATTTATATATAGACTTTTTGTGTCTATCTCCGGTTTAAACCAGCATCTGCAGTTCGTTACTACACACACGATACTATACAATAGAACGTGTATGTCTCTCATAGTCGTCAACTGAATTAAAACATACAGTAGCCGTGTGTCTGTCCTGCATACATTTGGAATGTGGAAGGAAACAAGAGGACCCGGAGAAAACCCATGCAATGAAAGGGAAAAAGAACAAACTCCATACACACAGCACCCATATTCAGCATCAATTCCGGGTCTCTGGCCCTTTTAGGCAGCTTTATGGCCAATGTACTGCCCCATAGTCTTCAACTCAATTAAAAGATACAGTAGCTGTAAAGGAGGAACATGGCGTCACTTAGAGATTTAAATCTGAAAATGGATAGTTTCTTTTTTTTAGTAACCAAAGTTATCAATGTATAATTTTTTTTGTCTGTTTTGGAAAACAAAATATAGTGGCACAGCTGGTAGACTTGCTGCCTCACACGCCAGAGATCTGTGTTCCATCCTGTCCTCGGGCACTGTCTGTGTTGATTTTGCACATTCTCCCTGCAAGTGTGGGTTTCCTCCCACATCGCAAAAACGCATTGGCTTTGTAGGTTAACTTGCCTCTGTAAAATTCCCCGTAATGTGTAGGGAGTGGGTGAGGAAAGTGGGGTAACAGAACTGGTGTGAATGGGTGGTCGACAGAAAGCTGTAGAAAATCAGCAGGTGAGGCAGCATCTATGGAGCGAAGGAATAGGCGACGTTTCGGGTCGAGACCCTTCTTCAGACTGATGTCGGGGGGGCGGGAAAAAGAAAGGAAGAGGCGGAGCGAGTAGGCTGTGGGAGAGCTGGGAATGGGAGGAGAAGGAGGGAGAAAGCAAGGACTACCTAAAATTGGAGAAGCCAATGTTCATACCGCTGGGGCGTAAACTACCAAGCGAAATATGAGGTACTGCTCCAATTTGCGGTTGGACTCACTCTGGCCATGGAGGAGGCCGAGCACATTATCGCACGCGTCATGCAAGCCGTCTTAAATGACCACCTAAACTGTCATTTGGCAACCTAAAACGCTGCCTAGGTTGCCCGGCTGGAAACAGAAAAAAAAATTAAGTGAGAGCCCAGGTGAATTCTGAATCATTTACATCATTTACAACAGCATCTCTGACTGAATGGGAGATATTGGGAACTGACCGTTTCTGGAGCTGTGGGGTGCAGTAGAGTTAGAGCGTAAACTATTGGCCATATTATAAAGTTATTGGTGGTTGCAGAGCTTAAAAGTTTAGGCCCTTTACTGTAAAGTAGGGTGTTCTGGGTGTTGTAGTTAGAATTCACCATGTGCTTTGATACCTGATGCTGGCTTTGGCTTTTAATGATGAATGAAGTGTTCACTGCTTAGACTTGACTTAATGGAATTCTATATATTTCATTAGCTGCATACATTTCTTCCATTTAGAGTTGCGTTATCTGCAAATTTGTAATTGACTACTATAGGTAATGCATTCTTGATGTAAAGATGCAATGTGAGGCTCTTTAGATAACTTAAAGGATATAGTCTACTCCACATCAGACGTACAGACCCCAAGATTTCAGTTCATGGCCTTTTTTGATTGATCTTGTTCATGTTACGAGATTAATAATGTTTGTTTCATTGCCTTGGATTGGGGAAGTGCTAAAATCAGTTTGTGGTTCTTATTTATATTCTTGCCTAAACACTGGCACCAACCCCTATACCTTCTCTGCTATGGAGATATGAACGACAGCATTGGGACGGCTTCCTGTATCCATGCATATTTAGTTGATTTCATTAACTTTCCACAAACTTCCACCCTGCCCTCAAATTCACTTGGACTATTTCTGACACCTCTCTCCCACACTGACTCCCACATTTACCTGGACTATACCACCTTCCACCTCCCTCTTGCAAAGATGCTATCAATTCCTCCGTCTCCACTGCATCTGCTCCCAAGATAAGCCTTTCCATTCTGCCGTCCCTCTCTTTCCCCCCCCCCCCCCCCCCCCCCCCAAGCCCAGTAGATAGATCCCTCACCAGAGCTTCCATTGTGTTCCGTACTTCTGCTCGTTCTCCTCTGCCCCCACGGACAGAATAAAGATAGAATTTCCCTGGTTCTCTCCTTTCACCCCACCAGCCTCTATATCCAACATATCATTCTCTGACATTTCCACCACTTTGGTTTTGGTGCTTGTTGGTGATTTCTGGTGATAAAGCATTTCACCAGACAAACTGGACATTCTGTCCCAGGATCCATTAATGCTCGATAGACTTGTGGTCAAAGTCTTTGGTCTGGAAGCATCTTTTCAGCAATGTCCAGTGGATGCATGTCCAGATGATCTGTGCCAGTCCTATCTTTCGCAACATTGGGGACAGGTAGAACTAAAGTAATTTCTTGTTTTTACGGACCTCCTTATAACGGATTTCGCTTATAGCAGATGAACCTACCGAATGTCACTGCCAGGCCGAAATGCTGATGCATTCCTCGGCTGCATTCTTGCCGGGCTGCTGGTATCGCACCATGCCAGCTCCACCTCTCTGGCTGCTTCCAGTTTGGGCTGTCAACACCACTGCCGGCCCAAACAGCTTTCTCAGCCACTTCAATGTCACGCCTACCACTGCCTGTATTGCTGTATTGAGACGTTGCAGTTTTGTAGCTTCGGGCAGGTGACGCTTTGCTTTTTAATGTTTCAGCTGAAAAAAAGTTATTTCTATCAGTGCAGTTTTGCTCAGCCTAAATTTTATTGTTGGGTCTCTACACATGAAATGCCACATATGACACTTGGTTATAGTAGATAATTAGCAATAATGGACACCATTTTCACCCTCCAGTGTCCGTTATAATGTTTTCCACTTGCGGTATTTCAGTCTAGTTCTGTGTTGGAACAAAAACGGGAGAATTCAAAAGCTAGTCCTTAGATATGTGGAATTGGTTTATTTCATTGTCAGAGCAGCAATGGGTGAATTCAAAGGCCAGTACTTGGAATTGTGTATTCAGTTCATTTCAGTGTCAGAGCAGCAGGAAAACTTGAGAGTTAGCAGTCAGATTGAATGAAGGGTCAAAACTGACGAATGAAACAGGCAATGAAAACAAGGCATGATGTAGTGGAGCAGCCTATTGAAAGTGGCTGTGTTTGGAGATGTGTTGTGGAGGGAAAGTGCTGTGTGGAGGGCATTACTGATGATTCGTCCAGTAGGTAATATTGGTGGAGCTGAGAATTTTAAAAAGTGACAGAGTGTACTGTAGTCATGGGGAATTAAAAGAATAAATAAGTCAGGTGATTGCAGGCAGCTGCAAGACTAATAGGGTAGTCATGGTAGGGGAGTTTAACTTTCCCGATATAATCTGGGACGGTCATCGTGTTCAGTTTAGTTTATTGTCACGTGTACCGAGGTACAGTGAAAAGCTTTTGTTGTGTGCTAACCAGTCAGCAGAAAGACAATACATGATTACAAATGAACCATTTACAGTGTACAGATACATGATAACGTTTAGTGCAAGGTAAGGCCAGCAGAGCCCGATCAAGGATAGACCAAGGATCACCAACAAGGTAGATAGTTGTTCAGCACTGCTCTGGTTGTGGTAGGATGATTCAGGTGCCTGATAACAGCTGTGAAGAAATTGTCCCTGAATCTGGAGGTGTGAGTTCACACACTTCTATACTTTTTGCCTGATGGGAGAAGAGGGAGTGACCAGGGTACAACTCATCCTTGATTCTGCTGCTGGCTTTGCCGAGGCAGCATTATGACCTCTACCTACGGCCTCCTCTCCACTACGTTCTGTCTCTGTCCTGCCCACTCCCCTGACATCAGTCTGAAGGGGAGTGGGAGTGGGGAAGGGAAGTTTCCTTCTCTCTGGAGATGCTGCCTGCCCCGCTGAGTTACTCCAACATTTTGTATCTACCTTAGATACTGATTGTCAGTCTGGTTTGATTTTCTTTTAAATCCAAAGGCTAAAAATTCATTATTTCTAATTTGTGAACTACCAGAATAAAATTTGTTTTTAAGATTTCTGATAATTCAATGACTACACAGTAATGTTTAAATCCCTGGGTGGAAAAAAATCTTTATTTGCAGTCAGAATCACTGAACTGTCGTGATTATTTTAAATTTGCTAATACTTTGATTTGTGTTTGTTGCATTCACACTTTAATATGGCAGCTTTTCTTACATAGTTCAGTTATTGTATACACTACTTCCAAACTTCTGAATGGAAACAATTTAAATATAATTACATGATGAGGAAAATAAATGAATCCTGATGGTAGGAGCAAAATAAGAGCATGGATACGGTGGTGCAGGTCTTTGATATTGGCTTCCTTTTTGAGTCATCACCTCCAAAGGATCCCTTCAATGATGAGTTTTCAGATGACTGCAATTGGGGGCTGCATCAGTGATGGGAGGGAAAGCAGAATACAGAGGTGTAGTCAACGACTTTGTGAGTGGTGTGGACTGAATCACCTGCTGCCCAACACTGACAAGCCAAAGGAGTTAGTGGTGGACGTTAGGAGGAGAGGAACACCCCTGTCCCCCGTCTACATCAATGGTGTGGATGTGCAGTTCACCAGGAAGTACTTGGACAGTAAACTGGACTGGTGCAGGAACGCTGAGGCCCTGTACAAGAAGGAGCAGAGCCGGCTTTACTTTTGGAGAAGGCTCCGCTCCTTCAATGTCTGCAGTAAGATGTTGCAGATGTTCTACCAATCAATGGTAGCCAGTGCCATATTCTTCGCTGCCATGTGCTGGGGCAACAGGGCAAATACTGAGGACACTAATAGGATGAACAAACTCATCAAGAATCTGGTTCCATCCAGGTGACTGAGTTGCGTTCACGCGAGGTGGTCTTGGAAGGGAGGATGCTCCTCAAACCGCAGAACAGCCTGGACAATACAGCTCACCCCCTCCATGACACACTTATCAACCTGAGGACCTTCAGCAACAGACTGGTTCCACCAAGATGCAGGACTGAACGCCACAGGAGATCCTTCTTCCCTGTGGCTATCAAACTTTACAACTCCGCCCCCTTCTGCTGTGGGGTAGACTGAGACTGACTCCCCTCCTACTCCACCCTCCCCCACCCCCCCCCCCCCCCCCCCCAATCTTTGCGCATCCCCTAAGCCTTTCCACTCGTCACTTTCATTTCATGTTTCATCTATTTTGTGTTTTTTATTACTGTTGGCAGATCAATTTCCCACCTGGGATAAATAAAGTTCTATTGTATCGTAGGTACGTCTGATGAGCAATATGCACCACTCTTAGTAATCCTCTTTGTTCCTTGCCATTCTAGTTGCCAAACCAAGCTATGATGCAACAAGTCAGTGCTTTCTTCCATGCACATGTCGATGTTTAGTGGAGTATTGCCAGCATTTTTAAATCTCCTCAATCTTCTGAAGGAAGTAGAGGCATTGATGATATTTCTTTGTGATTGCATCAATGTGCTGAGCCCCAGTCAGATCTTCAGAGATATGCACACACAGCAACTTGAAGCAGTTGACTTTCACTGCCATCCCATCAATGAAAAAACATTTGTTGATCCTCTGCTTTCCACTCCTGAAGTCAACAATCAGCTCTTTGATTTTGATACAGGGTCATGGGTATTGGGAACATTGACCAGGAGACTGAGCATGCAGCAAAGATGTTTAAGAAAGAACTGCAGATGCTGGAAATATCGAAGGTAGACAAAATTGCTGGAGAAACTCAGCGGGTGAGGCAGCATCTATGGAGCAAAGGAATAGGTGACGTTTCGGGTTGGGACCCTTCTTCAGACTGATGTGGGAATGTGGGGGGCGGAAAGAAGAAAGGAAGAGGCTGAGACAGTGGGCTGTGGGAGAGCTGGGAAGGAGGGAGAAAGCAAGGACTTTGGTGAAATTGGAGAAGTTAATGTTCATACCACTGGGGTGTAAACTACCCAAGCAAAATATGAGGTGCTGCTCCAATTTGCGGTTGGACTCACTCTGGCCATGGAGGAGGCCCAGGACAGAAAGGTCGGATTCAAAATGGTGGCGGAGTTGAGTGCTGAGCCACCGGGAGATCAGGTTGGTTAATGCGAACTGTGTGGATGTGTTGGGCGAAGCGATTGCCAAGCCTGCGCTTGGTCTCACCGATGTAGAGCAGTTGATACCTCGAGCAACGGATGCAATAGATGAGGTTTGAGGAGGTGCAGGTGAACCTCTGTCACACCTGGAAAGACTGCTGAGGTGTTTGGATGGAGTCAAGGAGGAGGTAAAGCGACAAGGGGGGAGGTAAAGTGTAGCATTTCCCAGCATGTGACATCCAGCCAAGATGTGTTGTTATGTTGATTGTTATTGAGGAAGAAATGTTCCCAATTTTTACTGATTGTCATTTGCTGATGAAGTTGAGGATCCAGTTACATAGAGATGAGCAGAGAACCTGTTCTCTAAGTTTGATTAACATTTAGAGGGAATAATGATGTTGGCCAGAGCAGAGTGGAGAGCCAGATAGATTGCAGCCTCTGTAGATCTATTGTGGCAATAGGCAAATTGGAGTGGGTTCCAGGTCCTTACTAAGGTAGGAGTTAATTAAAGTTATAACCAACCTCTCAAAACACTTAATTATCATAGGCATTAATGCCAACAGTTGGTAGCCATTGAGGTTGTTGTTAACCATCAACACAGCAGCATGTCAAGGCTGCGTGCTCAGTCTCCTGGTCTACAGTATGTTCTCTATACCCATTATAGTGTAGCCAGACACAGTTCTACCCTCTCGAGACCTTTTTATTTCTGACTGCTGGTGTGACATCAACTGTCTCAACTTTTTCACTCCCCTTTCCTACTCTAACCTCACCCCCTCTGAATGTACAGTCCTCCGCTCAGTCTGCAGCAACGCTGACATAATCAAACCCACCAACAAGGGAGGTGCCATGGTAGTCTGGTGCGCTGACCTCTGCCGCACTGAGGCCAGGCATCAGCTCTTGGACACCTCCTCCTACTTATTCTTGGACCATGATCTGACAGACAAGCACAAGTCCTTAATCTACACACCATTTCTAGTTTCATCACTTCTGGCTATCTGCCTTCCACAGCCTCCAACCTTATTGTTTCCCAGCCCTGCACAGCCCAGTTTTACCTTCTCCCCAAAATCCATAAACTCAACTGCCCTGGCAGACCTATTGTTTCTGCCTGCTCTTGTCCCACTGGGATTATTTCCATGTACCTCGACTCCAGGCCTTAAAGCCCTCCGTTTCTTCCTCGACCGCAGAACCATCCAATTTCTCTCTACTCCACCAGTGGAGCTGGTCCTCACCCTTAATAACTTCTCCTTCGACTCCTCCCACTTCCCCCAAGTCCAAGGCGTAGCCATGCCTGCCTCTTTGTTGGGTACATTGAACAATCCCTGTTCCTGGCATGCACTGGTCGTATCCCCGAACTCTATATCTCCGTAACATTGACGACTGCATCGGTGCGACCTCCTCCACCCATGCAGAACTCAAGGACTTCATCAACTTCACCACCAATTTCCATCCTGCACTCAAATTGACTTGGACCATCTCCGACACCTCCCTCCCCTTTCTTGATCTCAGTCTCCATCCCAGGAAATAGACTATGGACTGACATATCTTCCAAACCCACTGACTACCACAAATATCTCGACTACACTTCTTCCCACCCTGCTTCCTGCAAAGACTCTATCCCTATTCCCAATTCCTCTGTCTAAGCCGCATCTGCGCCCAAGATGAGTTCCATACCAGGACATCCGAGACGTTCGCATTTGTTTATGGAACAGGGGTTCCCCTCTCCCACCATAGATGTGGCCTGAAGTGAGAGAACTCAATATTCATTCCACTGGGCTGAAAGCTGCCCAAGCAAAATACTGTAGGAGATGCTGTTCCTTCAATATTGACCTCTAACTTCAAGTAGTCCCGGCATTCCCTCTCTCTCTATCCCTCCCCCACCCAAGTCACACTAGCTTCTTGTTTTCACCTAACAAGCAGCTAACAATGACCTGTTTCCTTTATCATCGTTACTTTTTGCATATCTTTCATTCATTGTTTTTTATCTCTCTACATCTCTCGTTTCCCTTATCCCTAACCAGTCTGAAGAAGGGTCTCGACTTTGCTCCAGAGATGCCTGCCCCACTGAGATACTCCAGCTTTTTGTGTCTATCTTCGGTTTAAACTAGCATCTGCAGTTCTTTCATAAATAATACCACGTAGTGCAAATAATAGTAACTAGACTAAGTGGGACTTGTGAGTCCCTGTCACACAGGAGGCTTGGTCCCTCAACCCAATATTCCACCACTCACCCATCGCCCCCAACTGCACAGGTGCAGCTCATTTCCCCTCGTCCTTAGCACTCTCTCCCACTCCTCTTCACCGTCCCTCTTTCCTCTCCTCCCCTCCCCCAATCCCCCCCCTCACCTCTCTCTCCCACTCCTTTCCCCTCTCAGTCACTCCCTTCCTCCCTACATAACTCCTCTCCCTCTAACTCTCCCTCCCCCTGTTTTTTTGAATTCTCTCTCCACCTCTCCTCTCCCCCTCTCCCTTCTCCCCCACCCCTCTCCTCTCATGTCCCCCTCTTTTCTCCTCTCCCCTCCCCTTCCCCCATCCCTCTCTACCCCCTCTATCACCTCCTCCCCCTCTACCTCCCCCCTCTACCACCCCCTTCCCCCTACCCTTGTCTCCTCCTTTACCCTCCCCACTCTCCTCCCCATCCTCATCCCCCCCCTCTCGCTTCTGCCTCCCCACTCTCTCCCCATCTCCCCCTCCCCATTCTCCATCTCCCCCTCCCCACTCTCTCCCCAACTCCCTCTCCCCTCCTCCCCACCCTCCCCCCCTCACCCACCCATCCTCTCCACCCCCACCCTGTCTCTTGCCCTTCTGTCTCTGCCCCTCCCTCTCTGTTTCTCCCCATTCTCTCTCTGCCCTCACTCTCTAACCCCACCCCCCCCCCCCCCCCCCAGACGCGCCTGCAAGTTGGGGGCTATGCGTCAGTGGATAGGGCGGTTTTGGGGTAAAAGGAGCAAATTAATAGTAATATAATATCAAGGGGGGTAGTTAGCGTGTGTGCGGGGTGGTAGTTAGTGTGTGTGACCAGACATACTGCCCCCCCCCGCAACCGCACGCTGGGGGAACAGACCCAACGGGTCAGCAGTTGGTCTAGTGTGTACATAAAAATGCCTAAATGTAATGAGGAGTGCATTAGTGAATGTTAAAGTGTAATGTCTAGCGAAATGGGAAAATTCGCGGAGTTTGAGCTTGTGTTTTTGGCAGACCATGAAATCAAAGGGCAAAAATCTGACACAAATAAACACACGCAAAAATCTGACAAATAAACACACACACACACACACACACACACACACTCACACACACACACACACACACACACACACACAGGAAGGAGGAGGAGGAAGAGAGAGGGGGAGCTCGGGGGGGGGGGCAGACGATTGTGTATAGGATCTTTGGTAGAGAGCAGAGAGGAAGAAAGGAGAGGGGAGGAGGTGAGTAAAGAAAGGGGGGGGGAGCCGGGCTGCTAAACGAAGAGGGAGAGAAAGAAGCGGCTTCTGACTCTGGAAACTCACAGCTGGAATGAGCACGCGGGGGGGAGGGGAGGTGGGGGGGGCTGAAGAAGGGTCTCGACCCAAAACGTTGCCTATCTCCTTCGCTCCTTAGATGCTGCTGCACCCGCTGAGTTTCTCCAGCATTTTGTGTAACCCTCCTTTGTAAGTTCATCTGGAGTTCGGCGGGAGGGGCGTGTGTCGTCACACACACTAAGCGTTCCCGCCCCCAGAGTCACACACAGTAAGCGCCGGCTCCAGTCACACACTAAGCGGAGAAGGGGGAGAGAAGTGGAAGAGTAGGGAGGGAGGGAGGGGTAGGGGGAAGGGGGTGGGGGGGAGAGGGAAGGAGGGATGGGGTGGGAGGAGGGGGAGGGGTGAGGGAGGAGAGAGGGATGGGGAAGTGTGAGAGAGGTGTGGGGGAGGGGGAGGGATCGGGAGGAGGGAGATGGGGTAGGGGAGGGTGGTGGAAGAGTGTGGAGGGAGGGGGAGAGGGGTGGGGGAGATAGGGGAAAGAGTGGGGTGGTAGTGGGGGAGGGGTAGGGGCAGTCCATCTATTCCCCACTCCCTATCACCCCAAATCCTCTTTCTCTGTTCCCACAAGGCTGCTGGGGCTGGGGCCAAGGCAGATGTAAATGAGATCCATTCTGATTGGCCATTTGTGAGGGATGGCATTGTGACATCACACAATGGAACGTGCTGGAACATCAGGCAGGGGAGGGGGGGCTGAGGCAGATGTAAATAACAGAGAATTAAAACTGTTAAAAATGCTGTAAATTGAAATAGAGAATTTTTTTTAACGGATTTTTAATAGGGTTTTTTTAAGCATTTCTAAAAAATTACTTGTCTAATGTAAAGTATAGATACGCAATGAAAACCAGAAAATGAAATAAAATTATCACTTGTCTAAAGATAACATTTGATAAACATGGCTGTGGAAATCGGCAAAGAAAAAAGCAATCTCTTCAATGTGGAGTAATGGAGTCCTTTGAATAAAGAGAGAATATATAAAACGAGAAAAAGTGTGTTAATTTGGCAGAGCAAATAACGGAGAACTTAATAAAAATAATTATTCAAATATAAATCAATATTGAAAACATTGTCTACGTTTACCTTTTGAAAAAAGTGTAAATCGATAATAAGATTTTCAAAACAAAAGTGTCAAATGAAAAATGAAAAAATGGCAGAAATCCAGCGTTTAGATCGATCGCTGTCGAGAAACGAAGTCCGAATGACCGTTGGGGAAGAATGTTCTTGAAAAGGTTTCCAAGGCAACGCGAGCCGGCAATGTCCCCCCAGTCACATGTCCACACAGCCTATGGGGGGAGGGGCTGGAGCCAAGGTAGATGTAAATGAGATCCATTCCGATTGGCCATTTGTGAGGGATGGCATTGTGACATCACACAATGGAACGTGCTGGAACATCAGGGGGCTGGGGCAGATGTAAATGAGATCCGTTCCGATTGGCCATCTGTGAGCCTTGGGCATTGTGACATGGCACGATGGAATGTTTACCAACGTTCTATGGGTGAGAGCAGTTCGATTTTCAAAAAAGGGGTGGGGGAGGGGACGGATTTTATTAAAAACGGTGTAGGTAACGACGTCCAAACGTGACGGGGAGCGCCGTCGGGAAAGCGCGAGCGTAACGTCCGGGCAGGTGGGAAAAACGGCGGCGTCCGAGGGTCCTGTTTCGGCGGAGCGCGACATCAAAAGGCGGAGACGCAGAGTTTTAATATATATATATATATATGATAGATAGATAGATAGATATGATGATAAATATGATATGATGGAAGATAGATAATAAAGGATATGATGACATAGATAGATGCTTAGTCAGATTACAAGAGAGGTTGAAAATCTGATTAATTGGCACCAGAACAACAGTCTTACTCTTATCAGCAACATCAAGTAGCTGATTGTTGACTTGAGCCATAAGGAGAGGAAAGCTGCATGTGATGAATGTGTTTTCATTAATGGCATGGTGGTGAAAGTCAACAGCTTCATGTTGCTGTGTGTGCATATTATTCTTACACTTCTTGGGCGCTAGTTTTATTGGGATCCATTTAAAGCAGATGGGAACCATGGATAAAAGTAATGAAAGATTAAAGATGTTCACAAACACTTCAAATAGTTGGGCGACACAGGTTTTAAAGACACGGTTATATATACCTTGGCACTCTCTGATATTTCACTCTTATGATGATTTTTCTGATATCGCCCTCTGACTGTGATTACAATGTCATTAGTTATTATGGTGGCCCGATAAGGTACATTAAAGTTCTGACTTTCGAAGCGAGCATAGAAAGCATTGAGCTCATCGGGGAGTATTGCCCCTATCAATCTTTTCATCTATTCTGTTCATGTGGTAATCTTTTCCTATGACAGGTCAGAATAAAATGTCTATTTTTGGAGAGTGCACTCAGCATGTGAACAATGCGACTTTATCAATGTCATCAATGGATTTAATAAAGGCTGCTAGCCTAGGTGAGGACATTGGCATTGGTTCACATATCTGTCCAATGAATCTGCAGAATTTTGTGGAGGAAACGTTGGTGATATCTTTCCAGTGTCTTGAAGTGCCTGCTCTAGACTGTGCGTTTTGAGGCCTTGATCTTCATAATTCCTAAATTTTTCCTCAATTGACCAAAGACTATGTTGGCGCAGAGGTGAATTTCATCAATGACAAGTTTTGCCAAGAGGTGGTTCACAAATTATGTCCATGTTTGCCAGGTCTTGTCATGAACCTTTATTGCTGGCGAGTAGCATGATAAGTTGACAGAGGACCTTTGTCTTGCCCTTTAATTTAAAGTCCATCTTTTTTTCTTGAGTGAATGAGCCCACAATAGCTTCATGCTTGGCCTTGGGTGGAGGAGAGTGGATAATCTCATGCAATGCCTGTATGGTACAGCTCGACTACTGAAATATGGGTGATCTGCTTCTGGAGTGTAGGAATCATAGGTTGAATAGTTTCCTATTAGTTCTAAAGATAGCTTCAATCCCCAATAAGTTGTTTAGTTTATTGTTAAGAATACCGAGATACAGAAAACTAGTGCAAAAGAGAAAATAAAATGTGGTAAGTAGTATTGAAGGCAGACCTAATAAAATGTATTCTGACAAGGGAAATCTTGCTTTTCAGATACTGCGTGTGGGGGCAGCGAGATGCGTTGGCCATGGAACTGTTGTGGCATTAGGCCAATTTAAATGGATCACTGCTACCTCGGAGGTTGAAGTTACTGTGTGCCAGCCTATCAAAGCGTTTCATGTTGTCAGAGGATGTCAGAGCCACTGGGTATTCATCATTAAGGCACATTATCTTGCTGTTCTTTGGCACCCATATATAATAGTGGTCGTCTTAAAATAGGTGGAATCTATCATTGGCGTTAGGAGAGGTTAAACGTGTCTGTGAATACTCCTGGTAGCTGGACAATTCAAGGACTTTATTTGGACCAGCTGAAAAAGTATCACATCATGACACAGCCTTGTTTGACACTTCTCCACTAACACTTCTTCATTGAGACTGTCTCTGTTGGTGACCTATTTTAGTATTGCGAATTGCATTTCACTGTAGAACACTCATACACCAGCAAAACATTTCTTATGACAACTGAACTTGAGGAGTTGGCGGCAATAGTGAGGTTAAAACAAAGTTACCATTATTGCTGGTGCTGTTCCTTACACAGGTGTATAGCTGGAACAGGTGTGCAGAAATGTGGCTTAGTGCGTGAAAAATACAAAGAATGTGGATGGGTCTGTAACTGCAATTGGAGGTCGAGAATGTGAATAATTTTGTTGCTGCAGCAAGGGACTTGGAACAAGGCCAGATATGTAGCCTGATTAGGGAGCTAGAGTCTAGAATATGAATGGGTGACTGGATGAGGGGATAACAAATTATGAGGAAGGTTGTGGGCCAGTGTTCCATTGTACAAGAGCACACTAATCTTCGTGGGTGTGTGCACAACTGAGCAAATGTGTGGTACCTATGCCAGCTGTTTTCTCCAGCTGTCTGGGTCTGTCTTACCACTGGATCAAGATCTTACCCACTTGATAACATTATATGAATATCAGGGCCTGGAATATCGGGATCCTTGAGGACAATACCAACAAAGACGGACTAGATTGCTCCGCTATCAACCTAGCTTTGGAACTCCGCTGCTTTATCTATCTATATCTATCCATACATAACTATACATAACTAAAGCTCTGAGTTATCTGGTTTGCGTGTTCATTCTATTTGCACAAAAATGGTACACGATAGCTCTGCGATTTTTCGCCAGCTTGCTCACCGTTCTCCTATGCTGCAATCGCACCGAGTTCGTTCCGATCAGTGTTCTAATGTAAAGGTTAGCGGGGTTTTAAAAAAATCTTAAAAACCGTGCGTGCGCAGATCGATCTCCTCTCCTGCCAGTTGACGCCGCGTGGATTGGTCTGTTCTCCTGTCACTCCGCGGGACAGTCTGCCCCTTCCTGCGCCATCGCGTCTTTACTGTAGCTAAGGGTGGCCGGCGGAGGTTACAAACACCTGTGAAGCCATGATTCTCCAACATTATAGTGCCTTGAAATGGGGGGACTATGCATAAACACAGCTGTAATTTCTACATGGTGAAACTAAAATGTATACAAATACCCTTTAATAAAATCTGACAATGTGCACTTTAACCACATGTGATTTTTTTCTATGCAAATCTCAAATTGTGGAGTACACAGGCAAATAAATAAATGATGGGTCTTTGTCCCAAACATTATGGAGGGCATTGCAACATGCATAATTCAGAAATCAACTACTGATATTTTATGTTAATTATTTGTCTATGTATGTGTGACAATTTTAAACAGTTCTATGTGTGTATATGCCTCAGTGATATGGTGCAATCTGCATTTGCAAACCTTGCTGTCTGTGACTCTGGCATAATACATAATTCCTACAATAATAATTTTATGATCCCACTTTAAACTATCTGGTTCAAGATTTGCCTAATCTTTATCATATTACCTCTCTTTTACAGTACTGAGCATTGGCGAAGGAGGTTTCTGGGAAGGGACAGTAAAAGGTCGCACTGGGTGGTTTGCAGCAGAATGTGTGGAAGAGGTACAAATGAGACAGTACAACGCACGGCAAGGTAAGGATGGCTGTTTCAATTCAGGGCAATTGATGTGATGAAAATGATACATTGATTTGCTATGAAGGGAATTATATTAGCTGCTTGTCGCTGTGTCAAGCACATTTCTTTCATCTTCCCATGGATTTTCTCTGCTGACAGGAGATGTGATTTTTAACCTTGCAACTGGCACAGGGCATGAGGGCTCCATAGGACAGGGTAGTTAATTTGCAGGTCCAGTCAAGTTTCCACTAAACTTAATAGAGTCATAAAGAGTGGAAACAATTCCTTCAACCCAACTTGTCCACGTCGACCAACATGCCCCATCTGCACAAGTCCCACCTGCCTGCCTTTGACTTGTATTCTTTTAAACCGTTCCTATCCATGTAGCTTTCCAAATATGTTTTAAATGTGGTGTTAGTACTGCCTCACTACCTCGCTGGTAGCTCGTTCCAAATACCTACTACCCTTTGTGTAAATAAAAATATGAAATTGCCCCTTATAGGTTCCTATTCAATCTTTCCCCCTTCACCATAAACCAATGTGCTCTGGCTCTTGATTCCCTTACTCTGGGTAAAAGACTGTGCACTTACCCTATCTATTCCTCTCATGATCTTGTATACCTCTAAGATTATCGCTCATCCTCCCGCACTCCAAAAAATAAAGCGCTAGTCTGCTCAACCTCTCACTGTAGCTCAGCTTGTCGATTCCAGGTAACATCCCCGTCAATCTCCTCTGCACCCTTTCAGTTTAACAACATTTTTCCTATATAGGATAACCAAAACTGAACACAATACTCTAAATGTGGCTTCACCAATTTCTTGGGCAATCACCAATATCTTCTACAAATGGCTTGTAATGAAAAACTGTTCCACAAAGTGGAAAGACCCCTTGTTTATTCATTGGAGTTTCAGATGAAGAAAATTTGCATTGCAGTCATTTGCATTTTGAACAATTCAAAAATAATTGCTCACACTCTAATTAATTCACCTCCACTGGTTAGTTGCCCATTCACCAAAACCTCACCATGCCCCCTGCAATCTTAAACCTTTTCTCTTTGCTACTGCCTCCCCTCTCTTTGGGATACCCTCCTACCTTGCTTGGAAGCTACCATAAGCTAGCAATATTACTATGTATACCTTCAGTGACCACATAGATCTTCCAGGCCGGTCTGCTGACACCACCCCTGGATCACATCACCACCCGGCCACATCTAGCCCGGACCTACTGACCTACACTGCGAGGCCAGGCTGCCGATGGTGGTCCAGTAATTGTCAGACTGGACCTAGTGCTGCCACCACAGAAGTGATGATGAAAATTATGATGAAAGAATGGAGTGACTGGGCTTGTATTCACTGGAATTTAGGATGAGAGGGGATCTTATAGAAACATGTAAAATTATTAAGGGATTGGACACGCTAGATGCAGGAAACATGTTCCCGATGTTGGGGAGTCCAGAACCAGCGGTGGGCCATTTAGAACTGAGATGAGGAAAAACTTTGTCACCCAAAGTTGTGAATTTGCGGAATTCTCTGCCTCAGAAGGCAGTGGAGGCCGATTCATTGGATGCATTCAAAAGAGAGTCAGATAGAGCTCTTGGGGCAAGCGGAATCAAAGGATATGGGGAGAAGGCAGGAACGGGGTACTGATTGTGGATGATCAGCCATGGTCGCATTAAATGGCAGTGCTGGCTCGAGGGGCCAAATGGCCTCATCCTCCATCTATTGTCTATCATGTATCTATGTATCTAACTTCCTTGAATGCTGCCGCCACTGCCAACCCTTGCTTGCATTCCGGCCACCCGTGGGCTGTGTCCAAGACTCCACCGATCCTCTCCTCTCTCCCAGCCTCCAGCAGGCTGGGGTCGTAAAGCACCTGGATTCCAGGCCCAGTTTCAGACAGAGTCTGAAGAAGGATCTCGACCCAAATTGGCATCTATACATGTTCTCCAAAGATGCTGCCTGACCTGCAGAGTTACTCCAGCACTTTGTGTACTTTTGTGTGTAAACCTGCATCTCCCATTCTATTACCTACAGAGTTTAGTTTAGAGATTTAGCATGGATACTGGACCCACTGAGTCCACGACAACTAGTGATCCCCGCACACCAACACTATCCTACACACACTATGAACAATTTACAATTATACCAAGCCAATTAAAGTACAAACCTGTACTCCTTTGGATTGTGGGAGGAAAACGCAGATCCCAGAGAAAACCCGCGCAGTTCACGGGGTGAATGCAAACCTCCATACAGACAGCCCCCATAGTCTGGATTGAACCCAGGTCTCTGGTAATGTAACTCTTCCGCTGCGCCACCGTACCACCCCACCATGCGGTTATAGCAGACAATCGTCAATAACCAAGATCATTTCTTCCCCCCCCCCCCCCCCATGGTCCATTATAACAAGGGTCTACTGTACTAAGTTATAGAGACAATAACAAAATTAGCTATGAATCAAAAGATAAAACCAGATAGTGATCCAGATATTTTACATTATGCAATTTTTTTTTAAACTTTACTCTTAATTTCTGTCCCAAATATCAAAGTAAACATATGTACATTACCCAGCAGACGATTTCTCATGTGTGAACTCAAACTGTGAATGAACTATTCCACTACCTTGTGTTACACTAACCAAACATCCATATGCATGCACAATTCAGACATTTTCTCTGCCTTGAAAGGAGAAATTTAAATACAGCTGACATGATCAATTGTTTTTAAAAAAAATGACATGCTGAAACATTTCTTCAGGTCAGACAATGGCAGTATGAACAACAGTGGGAGAAACTGGAGAGTGGGTGGGTGGAGCCTGTCCTCACCACCAACAATGTGAAAGAGACCCACAATGGAAGGGAATAGCGGTTTCGAATGTCTGTGTTGATATCAAAGTGTGTTTGCTGCATGAGACAACACAGGCCTGTGGTTCTGATATCTGTTTATGTGAATGTTTTTGGATTGGTTTGGAGCATGGATAGAGTTTCAGCAGAAACAGTAGAGTGTGTTAATTCTGAAACACACTTGGAGAGTGGATTTAGTGATGCAGTAAATTGGCAACATGCTTTTTATCACTCGGTCTTTGGATCAAATTCACACAAAGGCTGGTAGCCTCCTCCTTGCTGAAGATTGCAATAGAAGGTACTTTCAATGTTATTTTTAATCTTATTAGGACATAGGTTAAAATCTAATTCAGGCAGACTGAATTTCGGTAACTTCTCTGGCTCACAAGAATGTAACATCAAATGATACCAAGCCACTGTTAACCGAGATCAAAATATAATGCAGGTGAACTTTGTCTCTCTGGACTTTATATATTGGCTTTTCAAAGCACCACATAGCTGACCTGATGGCAATATAAAGGCAAATAATATTGAAGAGATAAACTTGGTTACATCATTAGCCTAGGGATGGATGAAAAATAATAACAATGAAAAGATGTTGCTCCAACTAGAGCTAAGTGGCATCAGTGTTCGAAATGTTGCTTTCTTTGTTAACATAATGGTTCGAGACAGTATCTTTCGTATATCAACTACTCTGCAAAACAAAATCCCCTCAAACCCCTGTTAAAATTCTTTCCTTTTAAATTAAACCTATACCTCTAATGCATGAAATATTCTATCTACCCTATCTGCGTATCCTATGGAGTCGTAGTCATACAACATATAAACAGGGTTTCAGGCCAAATTGTCCATGCTGACCAAGATGTTGATCCAAGCTGGTCCCATTTCTTAGTGTCTGGCTCATATCATTCTAAAGCATTTCTATCCAGGCACCTGTCCAGATTTATTTTAAACATTGTAATTGTACGCCCCCCCCCCCCCCCCATATTGCCTCCTCTGGCAGCTTGTTTAATCTGCTCGCTGTTCAGTGTGAGGAAATAGTTGCACCCTGGGTCCCTTTCCATTCTCACATTTAAATCTATTTCCCCCAAAATGGCTGACCCTCCACAACCCTCGTGGATAGAGAAATACAAAGATTCATTACTATCTGGTGAACAAATTCCTTCTCATTGCTGTCTTGAATGACTAATATCCCGAAGAGGGTAAATGTCCTGTGTTATCCACCACTCTATCCCCAGGTACTTTTCACTGCAACCACAAGAGATATAACACCTGACCCCACATCTCATTTTTCATTTACATCCAAGGACCCAAGCAGTCTTATTCATGAGTCACCGGAACAGGATTAGGTTATTTGGCGCATCAAGTTCACTGCATCGTTCAATCATGGATCATCTACTTTTCCCTCTCAAACTAGCAATGTTACAAAATTTTGAGATTTAAAAAATCAAGTCTGCAATTTATCCCATCAGATAAAGCATAAAAAGAAGTTTAATTTGACACCTAATTTACTTTCATATCTTCAGTATTAAGAAAGTTATGGCCATTTTCATACTCGGAAATTAGCATCTTGCTCCCCATTGCCTTTCAATTGACTTAACTCAAAAGCTGTGATCTGGAAAAGTTAAAAGCCCATAACTTTCTTAAAAATTAAGAGAACTCAATGAAATTTTCAGTTATTATAGATTGAAGCATTCTGAAACAAATATGAAACAATCTTACTTGGATGACCTGAAATTAAAGCATATAATTAGTTAGTTATCTAATTGTAGCTAATTACAAAATTCAATGAGTAGATCTAAACATCTATCCATTTCTTAAGAAAAGATAAACTTTTTTTTAATTGCCCAAGTGTCCAAATAACATTCACACAATAATCCACAATATAACATAATTTTTAAATCTCATTTTCATGAATTTCTGGGCCAAATGGAAGGAATTTAGTGTTTGATTCCTGTAAATTAATGGCCATTTAAATCAACTAGCGAGTGGGTTTTAGTGGAATGCAGTGGATTAGAACGTTGCGGTTAGCGGTGAAGTCGGGAGGAAAAATATTGTTTGTTCATACATTTTTTGGGACCTCATTTCGCAACATAAAAATATTATTAAAGCCTCCCGAAAAACCAACTATTAATATAAAAATAAACTACCTTTTTTTTCTCCCCTACGCAAAATCCTTCCGGTTGTCGGTGCTCACGGCTTTTGAAGGTGATTTTTAAATTACTCTCGTTAATAAATAATTTAGAGTAATTTAAAAATACCTTCATTGATGAAATGTCGGAGCGATTTTTCTTCCGCAACGAAATCGCCCGACATTCATCGATTTTCCAGGTCTGTTGAAAAACGGCACTTTAAGCCCACCCCCCTCTGAAAGGCGCCAAAGTCGCGCACACGGGGAGCGGCAGAACTGCAGCGCTGCTCAAGGTAAGTTTTGCAACATACCTACTCAACCCCATTCTCCTGCCTCCTCTCGTAACCTTTGATACCCTTACTAATCAAGAACCTATCAAATATTCACTTTAAATATACCCAATGACGTCCTCCACAGCTGTGTGTGGCAATGAATTCCACAGATTCACCACCCTCTGACTATTCAGGACTTTCACTATTCGTAAGTTTTAATGAGGTCCCCTTTCATCTTTCTAAACTCCAGCAAGTACAGGCCCAGAGCTGTCAAACATTCATCATGTGTTAACCCAATCATCCCGGGAATCATTCTCATAAACCACCTCTGGACCCTCTCCAATGACAACAAATCCCTCCTCAGATATGGAGCCCAAAACTGATTACAATACTCCTAATGCTGTCTGACCAATGCCTTATAAAACCTCAGCATTATGTCACTGCTTTTATATTCTAGTCCTCTCAAAATGAACGCTAACTTTGCATTTGCCCTTCTTACTACTGATTCAACTTGCAAATTAGCCTTTTGGAAATTTTGCACCAGCACTCTAAAGTCACTTTACACCACTGATTTCTGAATCCTCTCCCCATTTAGAAAATATGCCTTTATTCCTACCTCCAAAATGCATGACTACACACTTTGCTACGCTGTATTCCATCTACCACTTCTTTGCCCACTCTCCCAACCTGCCCAAGCCCTTCTGCAGAGTTCCTGTTTCCTCTATATTACCTGGCCCTCCACCTATCTTTATAGCATCCGCAAACTTGGCCACAATGCCATCAAATTCCCCATTCAAATCAATGAAATACAGCATGGTGTAGCGGACCCAGCACCGATCCCTGCGAAACACCACTAGACACTGGCAGGCAACCACTAAAAGCACGCTTTATTCCCACTCTTTACCTTCTGCCATTCAGGCAACTTTCTATCCATGCTAGTATCTTCCCTCTAATACCAGGGGCTCTCATCTTGTTTAGCAGCCTCATGTGTACACCTTAGCATAGACCTTGTGGAAATCCAGGTAAACACAATTCACTGACTCTCCTTTACTATCCTGCTATTTACTTCCGCAAAGAATTCCAACTGGTTTATCAGATAAGATCTCACCCCTCCCAGAACCATGTTCACTTCGGCCTATTTTATCATGTTTCTAAGCCCTCGCTATAATGGACAACACGAGGGAAGATAGGTAGACAAAAGTGCTGGAGAAACTCAGCGTGTGCAGCAGCATCTATGGAGCGAAGGAAATGGGCACCGTTTCGGGCCGAAAACCCTTCTTCAACCCAAAACATTGCCATTTCCTTCTCTCCATAGATGCTGCTGCACCCGGTGAGTTTCTCCAGCACTTTTGTCCACCTTCGATTTTCCAGCATCTGCAGTTCCTTCTTAAACACGGGGGAAGATAGTGTCCTTTAAAGCCGATTGTCTGCTATAACCGAATAAGGGGGTTAATATGTACAATACTGTTGGCAACACAGCCAATAAACAGTAAAGGACACAAAATGCACAATTCCTTGGGAGATCACAATGGCGCTGCAGTAGTGTTGCTACCTAACAGCACCAGAGACTAGAGTTCGATCCTGACCTCGGGTGATGTCTGTGGCAGAATGGGTTTCTCCTGCATTCTTGTGATTCTTGAAAGATCACTACTAATGCCTCCACGATCTCTAAAGCTACCTTTTTCAGAATCCTGGGGTGTAATTCATCAGGTCCAGGTGACGTCTATCTTCAGATCTTTCAGCTTCCCAACCATCTTCTCTTTTGTAATAGTAAAACTCCAGTAACCTCTGCCCCTTCCAGGTGAGACAAATTTTCAAGTGCATCTATTCCAAATTTGTCTACTGCGTTTGGTACTCCCAGTTCTTACATTGTAGCAATTCTTACATTGACGAGACCAAGAGTAGACTAGGTAACCATTTCACTGCACTCAGTTTGCCAAGACCTGCTGGAGCTGCTCGTTCCGATCTACACCTGTCCCACCTGCCTGTGTTTGGCCCTTATCCCACTAAACATGTCCTATCTATGTATATTCCCAAATTTTTCTTAAACATTGCAATACTACCTGCCTCAACTACCTCCTCTGGCAGCTTGTTCCATACACCCGCTGTCTTTTGTGTGAAAAAGTTACCTCTCAGGTCCCTGTTAAATCTTTCCTCTCTCACCTTAAACCTATGGCCTCTGGTTCACAATTTCACCTACTCTGGGCAAGGGACTGTGTGTCTACCCGACCTATTCCTCTCATGATTTTGTACACCTCTATAAGTTCACCCCTTATCTTCCAGCGCTCCAAGGAATAGAGACCTAACCTGCTCACCTTATGGCTCAGGCCCTCGAGTGCTGGCAACATCCTCGTAAATCTTCTCAACACCCTTTCCAACTTACGATATGATAGAACTTTATTTATCCCAGGAGGAAAATTGATCTGCCAACAGTCATAAAATGTTGCCAATTTCAATGAACTCCTCGATCCCTCTGCTTTCAACACGCCCCAGAGCCCCGCCATTCACTGTGTATGTTCTGCCCAAGTTAATCTTCCCAAAATGCAACACCTTACATTTGTCTGTATTAAATTCCATCAACCATTCCTCCGCCCGAGTGCCCAACTGACCAAGATCTTACTGCAATTTTGGACAACAATCCGCACTATCTACAATACCACCCACCTTAGTGTCACCTGCAGACATGCTAATCATGCCTTGTACTTACTCATCCATATCATTAATATTCCTTTTTGTTCCTTTTTAAACCCCCTCCTTCCCCTCCCCCATATTGCATCCCTCCCTCTGGTTTCACATTTTGCTGCTCCGCTTCTATTCTTATCTGACACCCTTTGGTCTCCTTTTCACCGCTAGTCTTTGTCACTTCATCTATCTACAAATTACCCTCTCGCCTTTCTCCACTTTCGCTTGCCAACCTTTACCCCATCCCCAACTCTCTTTTCCAGTTTTCTTTTCCCCACTCCGATAAACTGAGGAAGTTTCCTGACCCAAATCATTGTCTGACCTTTCTCTGCACATATGCTGACTACCCCATTGATTTCCTCCAACCTTTTGACTTTGCTACTTAATATTTTGTATAACTACAAACCTTCCGTCTCAGGACTTATCTTTCAAAGAATTGTGTGTTAAAAGAATATTGCAAGATTATGATTGTCCTCACAATTTCCTCCAGTACTCCATCAAAATCTAAAGATGCATCCCATTTGGTCCTGCCCACTTTAAAACTTCAACCAACTTTTTTAATAACTCTGTGCTATCAATTTTGGATATATCCAGTGTCTCAACGACATTCTCTTTTACTATTATTTTGAAACATCTTTATTCCTGGATTCATTTGGTATCTTTACAGTGCTTTCAGTATACTTGTGCAAGTTTCCAATTTTAACCTTCAGACCTACTCTTCCATGTCCTATCATTTTACCAATTATATGCAAAACGAACACTTTTGTGTCGACATAAATGAAAATCCAATCTTTTCTCATTAGCTTTCATGCTTCGTTAATTTTAATATCTTCGATAATCTTGTTCTTCCTTTGTCCGTCAGTTGGAATGTGCCTTAACAAAATATAACAAAACTATATTTTTGTTACTGTGAGTGTTCATTGTTCAATTACAGTTTTGTCTATCAATTTTGCGTCCACTTTACCAGATACCTCTTATCCCATTGGTCTTCCCCCAATTATTTAATTGTACTTTGGATTGTTCTCCTTTTATAGCTAACCTAAATCTTAAAAATGTTACGAACACTATCTCTGAAAAATTCTTCTTTTGAACAGCTTACCTTTTTTAATTTGAGTCTCTGCATCTTTTTTTTTAATATTCCCTCTCTCCCCCTTAAGTCGTTGCTACATCCTCAAGTTTTTCTCCGTCTCCGAATGTTTCTCTGGGTCACTCTTTTGCTCCACCATTTTGGATTTTTTGTTGTCCTACTTGGCTCTCCTCTAATTCATCCTTGGATCTCTCTGTTTTCTCCTGTTTCTGAGGTCTCCATTCCTCCTGTTTCTGAGGTTTCTATTCTCTTTCATCATCTTGTATCTCCCTCTGTCTTCTCATCCATCTCCTCCATAATACTCCCTCTTTACCTTGGTCTCCATCCTTCTCGCACTCTCTTCCTGGATTAGATAAAATGTCCATCCTCCTTTTCCTCTTCTTTGATGTCTCCTCTTCCTCCTTGGTCCCATTCTCCTTTCACTCTCCTCCTCATCCTCATAGTATTTCTGTCTCACACTTTTGGTGTTTGCTATGTAGGGCTACTCGTTTCTTTTCTCCCTCTATCTTTCTTTCAAACAGAAGCTATAAAGAGATTAAAATAATATCAAAATAAACTTTATTCATAATTTTAAAATATATACAAAACACAAAATATGAAAAGTTTCTTCCAATATTTTCTGAGGCTATACTTATTTTCTGAGGCTATACTGAGGCTATACTTTAGCATCGTAGTGTTCACAGAAACGTAATTATACCCAGCACCCTTGCTACTCGTATGGTCCCCTGTGGTGATATCACTTCCCTTAACATAGAAACATAGAAATTTAGGTGCAGGAGTAGGCCATTCGGCCCTTCGAGCCTGCACCGCCATTCAATATGATCATGGCTGATCATCCAACTCAGTATCCCGTACCTGCCTTCTCTCCATACCCTCTGATCCCCTTAGCCACAAGGGCCACATCTAACTCCCTCTTAAATATACCTAGCTTGATGGGCGTCTTCAACACACTTGTCCCAGCATGTCCAGCAGCAAAAGAACCCTAGACTGCGGTCCTCCCCCATAGAGATTTGGCATTCAGTGGGTCCCTCAGCAAGTACTCCAGCAGTCGGGAGTGGGCTAGTCAGCAACATTCTCTGATCTACATCTCGCTTTGCTGGGAGGACAACAGGTTTTGCGCAGACCAAAGAGCGTCTTTCACTGAGTTAATGACCTTCCAGCAGTACTTGATGTCTGTCTCCAAATGTGTTCCTACGAAAAGTCCATAAATCAGAGAGTCCTCTGTTACGGACCTGTTCAGGATAAACGGTGACAAGGACCCTTGCATTCTTCTCTAGAATCTCTTTGCAAATCCACACTTTGTGAAGAGGTGCGCAACTGTCTCTTCACCGTAGCAGCCGTCCCAAGGGCAGCATGCGTCGGTAGTAGGATTCCGACGGTGCAGGATAGATCTGACTGGGAGGGCCACTCTCACCACCAGCCAAGCAAGATCTTGATGATTGTTGGTGAGCTCTGGCGATGAGACATTTCACCAGACAAGCTGGGCAGTCTGCTCAAGGACCCATGCCACAGGTTCCATCAAGTACTAAGGAGAAGTTGCTAGGAAAACTGAATGGTCTGAGGGTGGATAAATCACCTGGACCGGATGGACTGCACCCCAGGGTTCTGAAGGAGGTGTTCTCAGAGATTGTGGAGGCATTAGTTGTGATATTTCAAGAAACACTAAATGGGCCTGTCCCAGTTGGGCGACTGGAACGGTGACTGTCAGAATGCAACACATACACACATTGCTTCCTTCACCAGCCAATTATGCAGGCGACCATAATGAGGCCGCGCAACTAGTTCCCAGAATGCGGAAACTCCTCACGACCATGAAGGCGACTACCCGGCAACCACCTGCGAACATGTGGCGACCACATAGTCTCCTGCAGTGACCTAAAAAGTTGCCTAGTTGGACAGGCCCATTGGGAGTGGTTCCTGAAGATTGCAAAATTGCGACTATCACCCCACTGTACAACAAGGGAGCAAAGCAGAAGAGTGGAAACTATAGGCCGGTTAGCATGACTTTGGTTGTTGGTAAGATTTTAGAGTAAATTATAAAGGATGAGGTTACGCAATACTTAGAAGTTCAGGATAAAATAGACCAAAGTCAGCATGGTTTTGTGAAGGGAAGATCTTGCCTGACACATCTACTGGAGTTCTTTGAGGAAGTTAATAGCAGGACAGACAGAGGGGAGGCTGTAGATGTTGTTTAGCCTAGATTTTCAGAAGGCCTTCGATAAGGTGCCGCACATCAGGCTGCTAGGGAAGATGAGAGCCCATGGTATTAAAGGGAAGATACTAGCATTGATAACCGGTTGGCTGGATGGCAAAGGCAAAAAAGGCAAAATAATTCAAACGATTCTTCACTCTATAAGAATAAATTTCTATTTATTTTTGTTTTGAATGACCAGCCCCAATCTTGAAACTATACCTCTTATTCAAGATTCTCCCATTAGGAGAAACATCTCCACATCAACCAGATAATAAGATCACCACTCATTCTTCTGAATATTTTCATGGTGTTAGTGTCGGGGTTTGCTGAACCTTGCTGGCCAGTGGTGATAGTGGCCACTTCTTATTCAACAGCTTTTGGCAGCCCTAGTGGTTTTTGCAGCAAAACAAGAAAATGAAGGAAGATTAGAGAAAACAACTCAAATAGAGCGATATAAGAATTATAGTGAAATATCAAGTGGCAACGGTCAGTTTCTGAGTTGAAATAGTAATTTATAAAATTCAAGCTGTTTACCCAATTTTTGAAAATTAAATCTTGAATCTAGCTGTGAAGCGATTACACGCACACCAGGTAGAACATTAGCTGGTGCATAGTTGTTACAATTACTGAGAACTTCTTTACCACATGTTTAACCTGTGTCTCCCTTGCTTCTCCAGCAATTCTCTGATGCTTTATTTTAGAATTGTTTTGCTACCCTGGTCAGATAATTGATTTATGTTACTTTAGGGCAGTTTGTCCATTGAAATCCAAATACACAGAATAGGAAATATCATATGTTATGCATGCCCCAAGACTGTTGGTGGGATAGTGTAATGGAAGTTTTGCTCTGGATGTAAAATGCTACACCTACCCTGGGAATGTTTGATGGGGCAATATAGTTGGAGATTTGCTATGTACACAACTTGCATTTGATTCTGGTACTATGAGTTTGAATTACAAGTATTCCACTCCCTTGTGTTCAATAATGCTTTGTTAACACAAAAAGTGTGCACTAGAAAACATTGGCAAAGGATGGAATTGTAGTAGAATTGTCAAAGAGCATAACTACACAAATATAAACGTTATAGTTCAATTGCATGTATCCAAGTAGATGTGTCCATGTGTTGAATTTGCATTCCAATTGCATGTGCCGAAGTAGATGTATCCATATGTTGAAAAGTCCTCAAAGATTCTTTACAGATAGTGGTGACTTCTGAAGCAGTATTGGGAAGATCTTTGAGTACTTTGCTTTGTGCCTGATGATAGCTCCCGGTTACTCCCTAACCCATACACTAGTTCTACGCTATCCCACACACATCCTACACACTAGGGGCAATTTACAGAAGCCATTTAACCTGCAAACCTGCATGTCTTTGCAATGTGGGAGGAAATCGGAGTACCCAGAAAAATCCCACATGGTCAAAGGATAACATGCAAACTCCACACAAACAGCACCCGTAATCAGGATCAAACCCGGGTCTCTGGCACTGTGACGCAGCAGCTCTACCACTGCTGCCCTAACATTACATAGTGCTGTCAGACATTTCTAGACAAATGGTAAATAAGAGGGTCTATGACATAACATCATATAATTTAGATGCGCTTTCTGATTGATAAAGGCAGATAACCTGCATATTGCAAAGTCCCTTCACAGAGACTTAAGCATGTAACATACCTCAATACTTCTGTGTAGTACTGACCAATTTCAGCATTGTCACAGGGAGCATTTTTCAGTTGGAATTTTAAACTGAGATCCAATCAGCTACCTCGGATATGTGCAACAAAAAGTCACTGTGCAATTGGAAAAAAGAGTAGGTGCATTCTCCTTGGTGTTAGGGCAATATTTAGCCCCAAACAAACAAAGTGTACTTGTTTTAAGAAGACCATTTTCATCCTGATATAAAAAGAAAGATAATGATTACCATTCGGTGGCTCTGACATCGACTGTCATGAGGTACTTTGTAAGGCTGATCATTTCACACATCTTCAGCCTCCCAGGCAACCTAGATCCACTGTAATTCACTCGTGCTACAACAGGCCTATGGCAGGCGCCATCTCGGTGGCCCGGCACTCATCCCTGAAATATCTGGATAACAAGGACACCAAAAGCAAATTCCTTCTTATTGATTATACATCAACATCATAATTCCAAACAAACTCATCTCCAAACTCTTGAACCTAGGTCTTAGCACCCACCCCTGCAACTGGATCCTTTTTTCCTGACCTATGGACTGTAATCAAGTAAGGATAAGCAGACATTTTTCCTCCTAGATAATTCTCAACACTGGTGCCCCGCAAGGATGCATCCTCGGTTCCTTTCCATACTACAGATGCACCTGTAATTACTGCCACATTCTGCTGTAATTCCTTTTACAAATTTACAGATGACATCACCATTGTCATCCAGATCATGAACAATGATGAGACAGTACAGGAAAGCAATAGAGAGCCTCGTAGCATGGTGACAAGACAACAATCTCTCCCTCAGTGTCATTGAAATGGAGAAGCTGGTCTTTGACTTCAGTAAGTGAGGTGGAGTACACACCCTGATTTGCATCAATGGTGCTGCAGTGGAGATGGTCGAGAACTTCAAGTTCCTTAATTTAAATTATCACCAACAATTTGACCTGCTCAAACCACATTAATGATACAGCCAAGAAAGCATACTAATGCCTCTACTTCCTCAGAAGACAAAGGAAATTCCACGTGTTTCTAATGACTCATCAATTTCTACAGATGAACCATGCAAAGCATTCTATCTGGATGTCAGTACACCTGGCAAATAAGTACTCCTGTTTGAGTACGGATGGGGGTGACAGCCTACCCGAGGGTAGCGACAGCGGACGGGCCTTCAGCACAGAGGCCGGCCCTGTTGCTCCGAAAGGTAGGGGAAAAAAGAGGAGGGCAATAGTAATTGGGGACTCTATTGTTAGGGGGTCGGATAGGCGATTCTGTGGACGCAGTCGGGAGACCAGGATGGTGGTCTGCCTCCCTGGTGCCAAGGTCTTGGACGTGTCTAAACGTGTCCAAGATATCCTCAAATCAGAGGGAGAGGAGCCGGAGGTCGTGGTACATATAGGTACCAATGACATAGGTAAAAAAAGGGAAGAGGTCCTGAAGGGAGGATTTAAGGACTTGGGAGGAGAGTTGAGGAAAAGGACCAAAAAGGTAACAATCTCAGGATTACTGCCTGTGCCACGTGACAGTGAGAGTAGAAATGGAGCAAGGTGGAGGATAAATGCTTGGCTGAAAGACTGGTGCAGAGGGCAGGGATTCAAGTTTCTGGATCATTGGGACTTCTTTTGGGGTAGGTGGGACCTGTACAGAAAGGATGGGTTGCACTTGAACCCGAGGGGGACCAATATCCTGGCGGGGAAATTTGCAAAGGCCACTGGGGAGACTTTAAACTAGAATGGTTGGGGCGAGGGATGCAAATAGCAAAAGCTAGTAGACAGAATGGGAGGCAGGAAGCAGAAAAGGGAAGCACTCGGACACAAGAGGAGAAAGAAAAAAAAGGAAATAAACAGAGAACAAGAGATAGGGGGTTTCTTAAATGTGCATATTTTAATGCTAGGAGCATTGTCAGAAAGGTGGATGAGCTTAGAGTCTGGATAGACACCTGGAAGTATGATGTTGTGGCGATCAGTGAAACATGGTTGCAGGAGGGCTGTGATTGGAAAATAAATATTCCAGGATTTCGTTGCTTCAGGTGTGATAGAATTGGAGGGGCAAGAGGTGGAGGTGTTGCATTGCTAGTCAGGGAAGATATTACAGCAGTGCTTTGGCAGGATAGATTGGAGGGCTCATCTAGGGAGGCTATTTGGGTGGAACTTAGAAGTGGGAAAGGTGTAGCAACACTTATAGGGGTATATTATAGACCGCCAAATGGGGAACGAGAATTGGAAGAGCAAATATGTAAAGAGATAGCAGATATTAGTAGTAAGCACAAGGTAGTGATTGTGGGAGATTTCAACTTTCCACACATAGACTGGGAAACACATTCTGTAAATGGGCTGGATGGTTTGGAGTTTGTAAAATGTGTGCAGGATAGTTTTTTGCAGCAATACATAGAGGTGCCTACTAGAGGAGGGGCAGTGCTGGACCTCCTGTTAGGAAATGAGACGGGACAGGTGGCGGAGGTATGCGTAGGGGAGCACTTCGGGTCCAGTGATCACAATACCATTAGTTTCAATATAATTATGGAGAAGGACAGAACTGGGCCTAGGGTTGAGATTTTTGATTGGAGAAAGGCTAACTTTAACGAGATGCGAGATGATTTAAAAGGAGTGAACTGGGACATTTTGTTTTATGGGAAAGATGTAGAGGAGAAATGGAGGACATTTAAAGGGGAAATTTTAAGAGTACAAAATCTTTATGTTCCTGTTCGGTTGAAAGGAACCAGTAAAAATTGGAAAGAGCCCTGGTTTTCAAGGGAAATTGGACATCTTGTTCGGAAAAAGAGGGAGATCTACAATAATTATAAGCAGCATGAAGCAAATGAGGTGCTTGAGGAGTATAAGGAATGTAAAAAGAATCTTAAGAAAGAAATTAGAAAAGCTAAAAGAAGATATGAGGTTGCTTTGGCAAGTAAGGTGAAAGTAAATCCAAAGGGTTTCTACAGCTATATTAATAGCAAAAGGATAACAAGGGATAAAATTGGTCCATTGGAGAGACCGAGTGGACAGCTATCTGCAGAGCCAAAAGAGATGGGGGAGATATTGAACAATTTCTTTTCTTCGGTATTCACCAAGGAGAAGGATATTGAATTATGTGAGGTAAGGGAAACTAGTAGAGTAGCTATGGATACTATGAGTTTCAAAGTAAAAGAAGTACTGGCACTTTTGAAAAATATAAAAGTGGATAAGTCTCCAGGTCCTGACAGGATATTCCCTAGGACATTGAGGGAAGTTAGTGTAGAAATAGCCGGGGCTATGACAGAAATATTTCAAATGTCATTAGAAACGGGAATAGTCCCCGAGGATTGGCGTACTGCGCATGTTGTTCCATTGTTTAAAAAGGGCTCTAAAAGTAAACCTAGCAATTATAGACCGGTTAGTTTGACTTCAGTGGTGGGCAAATTAATGGAAAAGATACTTAGAGATAATATATATAAGTATCTGGATAAAGAGGGTCTAATTAGGAACAGTCAACATGGATTTATGCCTGGAAGGTCATGTTTGACTAATCTTCTTGAATTTTTTGAAGAGGTTACTAGGGAAATTGACGAGGGTAAAGCAGTGGATGTTGTCTATATGGACTTCAGTAAGGCCTTTGACAAGGTTCCTCATGGAAGGTTGGTTAAGAAGGTTCAACTGTTGGGTATAAATGCAGGAATAGCAAGATGGATTCAACAGTGGCTGAATGGGAGAAGCCAGAGAGTAATGGTGGATGGCTGTTTGTCGGGTTGGAGGCAGGTGACTAGTGGGGTGCCTCAGGGATCTGTGTTGGGTCCTTTGTTGTTTGTCATGTACATCAATGATCTGGATGAAGGGGTGGTAAATTGGATTAGTAAGTATGCAGCTGATACCAAGATAGGGGGTGTTGTGGATAATGAAGAGGATTTCCAAAGTCTACAGAGTGATTTAGGCCAGTTGGAAAAATGGGCTGAAAGATGGCAGATGGAGTTTAATGCTGATAAATGTGAGGTGCTACACCTTGGCAGGACAAATCAAAATAGGACGTACATGGTAAACGGTAGGGAATTGAAGAATACAGTTGAACAGAGGGATCTGGGAATAACCGTGCATAGTTCCTTGAAGGTGGAATCTCATATAGATAGGGTGGTAAAGAAAGCTTTTGGTATGCTAGCCTTTATAAATCAGAGCATTGAGTATAGAAGCTGGGATGTAATGTTAAAATTGTACAAGGCGTTGGTGAGACCAAATCTGGAGTATGGAGTGCAGTTTTGGTCACCCAATTATAGGAAGGATGTCAACAAAATAGAGAGGGTACAGAGGAGATTTACTAGAATGTTGCCTGGGTTTCAACAGCTAAGTTACAGAGATAGGTTAAATAAGTTAGGTCTTTATTCTCTGGAGCGCAGAAGGTTAAGGGGGGACTTGATAGAGGTCTTTAAAATGATGAGAGGGATAGACAGAGTTAATGTGGACAAGCTTTTCCCTTTGAGAATAGGGAAGATTCAAACACGAGGACATGACTTTAGAATTAAGGGACAGAGGTTTAGGGGTAACATGAGGGGGAACTTCTTTACTCAGAGAGTGGTAGCGGTGTGGAATGAGCTTCCAGTGGAAGTGGTGGCGGTAGGTTCGTTGGTATCATTTAAAAATAAATTGGATAGGCATATGGATGAGAAGGGTATGGAGGGTTATGGTATGAGTGCAGGCAGGTGGGACTAAGAGAAAAAAGTTGTTCGGCACGGACTTGAAGGGCCGAGATGGCCTGTTTCCGTGCTGTAATTGTTATATGGTTATATGGTTGTTGTATGGATGCATCATAATTTGGTATGGCAAATGCCCAGCCAAAAGTCATAAGGAATTGCGGAAAGTTATGGATGCAGCCTAGTCAATTACACAAATCAGCCTTCAACCACCCTCAACAACACCATCTACCCTTCTCACTGTCGCAGGAAAACAGTCAGCATAATCAAGGATTACTTACTCGGTCAATTTCCCCTCTCCCTTTGGGTAGAAACTACAGAAGCTTAAAAGCAAGTACTACCAGATTCAAGAACAGTTTATTTCCTGCTGTTATCAGAGTCTTGAACAGACCTTTCATGTGCAAATAATTTATTCCCAATCTTCCACTCCGCTTCCAATCTAACACATTGTGCCCCTTGCACTATTTTATCTGCAATTGCTTTGCAGCTGTAACACTATATTCTGCACACAATGTATTTTCACTGTTGTACTCCGGTATGGTATGATATGCCTAGATACCGTGCACAACAATGATGTTCTCAAGTCAAGGACTAAAAGGCTTAGATTTTAGGTGAGTGGAGAAAAGTTTCAAGGAGATGGGCAGGGTAAGTTTAAATTTTTGCTCAGAATGTAGTGGATGCCTGGAACGCACTTGCAGGAATGGTAGTGGAGGCAGGTAGGATAGTGGCATTATGGAGGTTTTTAGACAGGCACAAAAAGCTGGAATAACTCAACATGTCAGACAGCATCTCTGGAGAAAAGGAATAGGTGATGTTTCGGGTCATGACCCTTCTTCAGACAGAGTCAGGGGAAAAGAAAACAAGAGATATAGACTGATATAGAGAAATATAGAAGAAATGAATGAAAGATATGCAAACAAAATAACGATGATAAAGAAAACAGGCCATTGTTAGCTGTGGGCTAGGTGAAAATGAGTTGCAGACAATGAAACTCACCAGGGCGACATTGAAACTAGTACAACGATTAGGGTGGGGGAGGGACAGAGAGAAGGGGGGGTGCAAGCATTACTTGAAGTTAGAGAAATCAGTATTCCCACCGCTGGGTTGAAAGCTGCGCAAGTGAAATATAAGGTGCTGTTTTTTCAATTTGTGTTTGACCTCGCTGTGACAATGGAGGCACGGGACAGAAAGGTCAGTGTGGGAATAGAAAGGGGAATTAAAGTGTTTAGTAATCGGGACAGCAGGTATGCCCAAGCGGAGTGAGCTAAGGTGTTCAGCAAAATGATGGCCCAGTCAGCATTTCGTCTCGCCGATGTATAAGCGTCCACACCTTGAACAACGGATACAGTAGATGAGGTTGGAGAAGGTGCAAGTGAACCTTAAGTGAAGTGTAGATAGGCAGACATGGATATGCAGGGAATGGACAGATATGGATCACTTGCAGGCAGAGATTAGTTTAACTTGGCATTATGTTTGGCATGTTCTATTCTTGTATGTTCTGTTCTTTCAATATTGTATCGCAGTACAATTGACAAGAATAAACAAAACTCAGTAAGATAGATAATCTGGTTATGACATTATTGCTGCTTGATTGCAAGCATATTTTGAGGTGCAAGTTGGCAATTTTGTTAATATTTTTCTGTGTTGACCAAGTCATTACACTAGTTTGGACTGCATGATCATTGTCTCCTTTAGTTTACATTTTTGGTTATCAAAAATTGCAGCAGAATCTTGATCAGTTGAGCATGTGGAGTAAGGAATGGTTAATGGAGTTTAATACAAACAAGTGCAAGGTGTTGCATTTTGGGAAGTCAAATCAGGGCAAGATCTTCACAGTGAATGCAAGGGCTCTGGAGTGTGTTGTAGAGCCGATGGATCTAAGAGTGCAGGTAGATAGTTCGTCGCAAGTGGCGTCACGGGTAGAAAGGGTGGTCAAGAAGGTTTTCGGTACATTGGCTTTCATCAGTCTGAGTATTGAGTACAGAAAAGGACACAAAGTGCTGGAGTATCTGTGGGTCAAGCAGCATCTCTGGAGAACGTGAATAGGTGACATTTGGGGTAGAGACCCTTCAGACTGATTATAGGAGGTGGGGGGAAAGAAAGCTGAGAAAGGGGAGAAAACACATAGCATCACTGGTAATCTGTTAGTAGGTTGACACAGGCGGGTGCATGGGGGGGGGGAATAGGCATATGTTGAGAACAAAGGTGAGAGAACTGAAGGTGTGAAACAGGTTTGAAGAGTTGAGAATTATAAAGTCAGAGGAAGGGAAGTAGTGAGGGGGAGGGGGGGGGGGTGTAGAGGGGAAGAATAGGGATTCCAGGTGGGGTGTAGGGATGGCTGGGGGATAATTGGGGGGGGGGGGGTTGGGGAAGCGAGGAGGGGTAGTCTGTAAAAGATTACCTAGAAATGGAGAATAGTAAGATTGAACGAGAACTTACCAAGTTTGAAGGTTGATCTTTATTTCATGAGGAGTTGCGGTGAGGGATTTCGTGAAGAGCCCGCCGGCACGCATGCGCGACATTCTTCAAAGCAGCGGTGTGGAATCACAGAAACAACAACAGAAATGACTTGGCATAGTAAGATTTAAAGAGACTCTGATTACCAGCTGAAGATGATCGAGGGTTGGGAGCGGAGGGCACGAAATCCCTCACCGCAACTCCTCATGAAATAAAGATCAACCTTCAAACTTGGTAAGTTCTCGTTCAATCTTACTATTTCATTTCGGAGTCACGTGAGTGACTTCGTGAAGACTTCAAAGCTTCTGTGATTACATGCCCTGGACAACGTCCATGCGGACACACCACTAGCAAGGATGGATTGGAGTAAACAAGTTGACGAAACGAGGTTATACTGAAACAAAAAGAAGATTTGTTAATAACACAACAAATAACACCCTTTTAATCAGGGACATCCCCACGTTCACACCCGGCGTTCAGCACGGCCTCTGCGAACTGAAGGGGAGCAGCAACAGGCTTATTATAGAATCGCTGGAACACAGCTTCATTCGCCCATCCTGCTGTGGCGAGGATATGGTCCATGGGTACCTCCATGACTCTCGCCGCCGACGTAGATGCAGCCCTGGTGGAGTGGGATGTAAACACATTAGTGTCAATACCTGCCTTATTCAGGACGATCCGGAGCCACCTGGATATCGTCTGGACTGTCACTCGATGGTGAGGTCTTTTGTGAGTGACAAGCAGGTACAACTCCATTCCTCTGATGCTCCTCGTCACCTTGATGTAGTAACGGATGTGAGTGGCTAAACATAGCCGAGCATCTGCAGGGTATGCCGGGAACTTCAGCTGCAGCCCTGTGCACCCAGGTCTATGCTGCTTAAGTAGCTCATCGATAAAAAGGACTACTTCTCCCGGGGTCGACGTCATCCTGTCAATACGTAGTTTGTGGAGCGTCTGAACCCGCTGTGCTGAAGTCAGCGCTAGTAACATCACCAATTTCATAGTGGGTTGGTCCAGCTGTAACCCTTCCATGGGTGACCACGACCTGAGCAGGGTAAGTACATCCCTGACATCCCAGGTGATGTTGTAGCGTGGTGTAGGCGGATTCAGATTGAATATTTCCCGCATAAGCCTGGACACTAGCCTGTTCGATCCTACCTCGATGTTGAGGTAGAATGATAGCGCACTCCTGGCGCTGTTGATGGCAGTATAACTCAAGTGCTCATCATGGTGCAACCCCGCGAGGAATTCCAGGACGTCGGCTATGGAGACATCATCACAGGTGATGTGAGAGCGACTGCAGTAGGCTTCACACTTGGTGATGTGGGAGAGATATCTCCGCCTGGTTGACTCTTGACATGATGCTCCAATGGTGTTCATGGTCCGGGTGGTAAGGCCATACTGCATCCATGGCCTGGTCAGAACCTGCAAGCCAGTAATTTTAGATAGGCATGGCAGGGGTGTAACTCCCCTGAGACAGGGTGAGAAAACCAAATGTGGGCAACCCTCTAGAGGGACCCAAGGTTGACTAATCATGTCAGAGACCACCGGATACCAAGGCTGTGTGGGCCAGTCGGGTATGACAAGAATGCCTCTGGCAGAATCCATCCTGATTTTTTTTTTGTAATACCCGACTGATGAGGCAAAACGGGGGGAATGCATAGAAAAACCACTTCCCCCAGTCTAGCGAGACTGCATCAATCGCTAATGCCCCAGGGTCTGGTTCCCATGAAACATATGTCGGTACCTGATGGTTCAACCGGGACGCAAAAAGGTCGATATCCGGCTGGCCAAATTTGGCTGTAATTTGGGCAAATATTGGAGGATGCAGCATCCACTCAAACTATCATTGAATTTGCGTGACCTGGTGTCTGCCACAGTATTAAGCCTACCTGGCAAATAGGTAGCTGAAATCCAAATATCTCGATCAATACACCAGCACCAAATAGTATTAGCCAATTTGTCACAAGAGACTGACCTGGTACCGCCCATATGGTTTAAATATGCCACCGCTGTAGTGTTGTCTATTTGGAGACGGACATGAGTACCACTAAGATTAGCACAATATGCCCGCAGTCGGTGAAATGCTGCAAGCAGCTTCAAATAGTTAATCCCTTGTATTAGCAAGATGCTAGCTTCAAGGGGATCCCACCTGCCTCCACAACTAGAAGAGCTGTCCGCAGCTCCCCAAGCTTGCGTCAGTTTTGCAAATATACCACCGGATTGGGCACAACAATGGGTTTGAATGCCTTGCCAATATTGGACACCCACCATTGTAGCTCAACCTTAGCATCGGAAGGCAGCCCCATAGGTCTGTCAAAATGACCAGCGTTCTTTTTTTTTTTTTTTTTTCTTTAACGCAGCAATCGTGGCCCTTCGCAGATTTTGATAATGCAAAGGTCCAAACCGGGCTGCCGGAAATAAAGCTACGATTTTCCCAATCATCTTAGCTGTAGGCCGAATAGATGGTATACTGGCGGATGCGAGATCCTGACATGCAAGGGAAACATCCTCCACCTTGTGAAATGGAATGTTGGCCCTCATTAGAATAGAGTCCACCGTGAAACCCAAATAATCCATAACCTGGGATGGGTGAAACTTCGATTTTTCTGGATGGACTATAAACCCCAGCTGCTGAAATATAGTAACAGTTGCTGACACAGCGCTTCCAGAGTGTTGCCAATAAGCAGAATATCATCTAAATAAGCCATTACAATATGATGTTGTATACGTAATTTGGCCATAATAGGTTTGAGTAATTTAGTAAAGCCTAGGGCGGTAGTAAGCCCATTTGGTAAGGCCCGATATTGCCAGAGCTGATCCATCCAGACAAATTTCAAAAATTTCCGGTGATGTTTCCGGATGGACACTGAATAGCATGCATCTTTCAAATCAATACATGCCATAAAGCAACCATGCGAAAGCAGTGATTTGGCTGTCTCAAAAGGTGTCCATTTTAAAATGTGTATATGTTACAAAAGGTATTCAACTGGTCAAGTCAATAATCACCCGACAACCTCCATCCTTTTTTGGCCTAGTAAAAATATGGGAGACGAATTCAATGGGCTCGTGAATAGTTTTCTCTATCACGCCTTTTGTTCCGACGAAAATTTTCAGCCGTGCCTGCTGCCTGCTCAACGGCAGACAGCGTAAACTTCCGTTGAGGCATATGCTGGGATGGAGGACCCCGAATATCCTTCCCTCTTGGAGAAGTCTTCCCCGAATTTTGTTGATTCTGCTGCAGGAGGGGCTCCAATATCCGCTCCATCCTGGCCAATACGCCCCTTGAGCTAAAACTCGGGCGGCCGAAGTCCTCATGTTCTGCTGAACTGCTGGGGCTTCGTCCATCGGCCCACACCTCATCGAGGTGACCCTGGTGCCGGAAAGTTGTCGCCGGTAGCCGCTGCAGCGAAGCTGAGCGATTCCCGCGCGGGAGGTACTCTCAAACGCCTCCTCGGCGGAGCTTGGTCTCGCTGCCTCGGAGGGCAAATGCGATGGGAAGTCGGCACCTGACTTAGCATGGAGATCCGACGCCCGCGCGGGCTTGCCGGCTGCCCATATCATGGACCTAGCCGACGCATAGTCTCGTCCTCCCATGCATGGGGGACTCGGCGACCGTGGCGTATGGGCTCGTTGAAGGGAGGAGCAGTTCGCTGGGCTTAGTGTCTGCTGACGGTTCTCAACTTCTGCTGACGGCGGTTAACCTCCCTGTGCCTACTGGAGCTGGATGGCTCCTCTCCAGTAGCCGCGTCATGCGGCCATACGCCCTTCACCCTGAACACTGGGGTGGTCGGAGACCTCCGGCTCAGAAAGATTGCCGGGGCTCCTTTCATCGGCCCGCACCTCTGAGAAGTGATCTCGGTGCCGGAAGTTGTCGCTATCGGCCGCCGCAGCGAACCGCGCGATTCCCGCGCGGGAAAGGTGTTCAACCGTCTCCGTTGAACGGGAGCGGAAGCCGTTGCCACAAAGGGCCCTGACGGCTTGGGGTCGACTCCAGCAGAAGCATGGAGCGACGCCCGCGCGGGCTTGCCGGCTGTCCACATCGTGGACCTTGCCGACGCACGGTCTCGTCCCCCCCATCGACAGGGGACTCGGCGACCGAGGCGGGACCGTACCCAAGCCCCCCGTCCCTGCGGCGGGGTTTGGGAGTTGGATAGCAGATCTCACAGACCCAGGTCCCGCCGTTGCACCAGACCGCACCATGGCGGCTGGTGGAGCCTTGGCCCGAACCGGGTTTAGGCTTACGGGCTCCTCCCCTGCCCTTCAACGAAGGGCTAGCGGAGGGGGGTCGGGCCGCAGCACGACCCCTTCCCCGTGGTCGCCAATGGCGAACTTGTGGCAGGGTCCCCCCTTTCGAGAGGCACCCCGTTCTCGGCTCCTGGAATCAGCATTGGAGCTGCTGCTCCTCGAATCAGCACAGGAGCTCCTGCTCCTTGAATCAGCACTGGAGCTCCTGCTCCTGGAACCAGCACTGGATCTCCTGCTCCTTGAATCAGCACTGGAGCTCCTGCTCCTCGAATCAGCACTGGAGCTCCTGCTCCTTAATCCAGCACTGGAGCTCCTGCTCCTGGACCAGCACTGGAGCTCCTGCTCCTCAAATCAACACTGGAGCACCTGCTCCTTGAATCGGCACTGGAGCTCCTGCATAGCGGCGGGTCGGGCCCGGTAACAACAGGGCTCCCCGACATCCACGTCTATTTCCCCACGTACCTGCAGGGAGAGAACATAATATACACCCGCCACAACAAAACACCAACTCACACTGGAGTCCGGTGTATCGGCGGGTCGGGCCCTGTGCCAACAGGGCTCCCCGACTACCACGCCTGTTTCCCGGCCCGACTCGCAGGTGAGCCGCTGAGAAAGGCTCCGGGATAAGTGGCGGCGACTCCAAATCCACGTTCCTGTAGGGAGAGAACACACTGCTCCCCCCCCCCCCAACAGGAAACACCAACTCTAGGGGCTTAGCCTTACCTGAGTCGGCCCTCTGAAGGGCTGGTCAGGAGCCGCGCTCCCGACCAGCCGTCGACAGCAATGCGATGCGACGATATGTCGCGCATGCGTGCCGGCGGGCTCTTCACGAAGTCACTCACGTGACTCCGAAATGAAATTCAATGTTCATATCGTTGGGTTGTAAGCTATCCAGATAGAATATGAGTTGCTGTTTCTCCATTTAGAATATTGTACTACAGTTGTGCAACACATTGTTACGGCCACATTTGTAGTTTTGTATCCAGTTTTGGTCACTCTGTAATAGGAAAGATGTTGTTAAGCTGTGTGAAAGATACATCTAGATGCGCTGGGCGCATCCTCAATGATGTGGCCTGGGGTCATCGGGTGTTTCGGGTCTCACAACATCAGACACCCTCGCCCAGGCGACCCAGCCGGGGGTTGATCAATGCCCGACTTGCATCCCAGCAGCAACCGCCCACGGATCAGCCCTCTTAATCCGAAGCCACCTAGTGGCTTTCTCTGCGGATTGAATGGCCCTCTTCTTTGCCAGCCCCGCAATACCCAACTGGTTGAGGACTTTACAGAGTGAGCATCCTGCAAAGCCTCTACAGCCCACCTCTATGGGCTCATAATATATCTTCCAGTCGCTGCCCTGGCACATCTCCACCAGTTCCTGGTACTTTGCGCATTTCCTCTCATTAGCCTCTGCCAGTTGCCGTGACTCCCACCAATGCATTTTGCCTTAGGCGTGACTGCCACCTCCACTGCTTTCTCCGCCCTAGATTCCCTCTCTGTTCTCACCTCAATGCCAGCCGATTACACCTTTTGGTCACTGGAGTCCCTGTACTGCAGAGCTTCTCTTGTTTGTGCCACCATAAACTTTTCCGTGAGGCCACTGAATGGGAGCTGCAAGATGCTACTGATCCCATACAGTGCAGAACTGTTGAGGCTGCGGGGAAGGCCAAGCCTCCTGCGGAGAAAGCCGCTGATCTTCCTTTCGAGGGACTCAACTGTGGTCAATGGAACAGCGTAAACCATCAGAGGCCATAGGACTCGGGGCAGGATGGAATGCTAATAGATCCAGGCATTGAATCTGCCTGGCAGACCTGACTTGTCGACTTTGGTGAGCCAGGCTTCAAGGTCTTTGATGGACATTTGAATGGCGGCAGAGTCTTAAAGAGTTGCGTCAAAAACCTTCCCCAAACTCTCAACAGGTTGCTCAGTGATGGAGGGAATGGCAGTTCCGGATAGTAAGAAGTGGAATCTGTCAGTCACCTTCCCCTTCTTCAGCACCATGGACCTTGTCTTTGTTGGCTTGAAACTCATCCTTGCCCAGGTGATAAGTTTCTCAAGACCTAGTAGGATTAACCTACACCCTGAGACTGATGTTGTGGTGACGATAAGGTCGTCAATAAAAGCTCTTATTGGGGGCTGTCGTACACCAGACTTGGTTAGGGGGCCTCTGCATTTCACCTCGGCTGACGTGGCCACCATGTTCATGGCAAGAGCAAAAAGAATAACAGAAATGGTGCAGCCCGTTATTATTCCTTTTCCAAGCCGATGCCAGTCTGATGTTTCTGACCCAGCAGTCACCCTCAGCCAGAAATTATGGTAATAATCCAGGATCAGGACCTTGATATTGCTGGGAACATGGTGTCGGTGTAGTGCAAGCTCAACCAGTTTGTGCGGTATGGACCCATAGGCATAGGCGAGGTCCAACCACAGAACAACTAGGTCGCCTCTGTTTTCATGGGCTTCTCTAATGAGCTGCGTGACTACTCCAGTGTGCTCCAAGCAGCAGAGAACTCCCGGAATCCCACCCTTCTGCACTTAGGGGTCGATGTAGCTGTTTTTGAGGAGAAACTCAGTTAATCGTCGGGAAACAATGCTGAAAAACACCTTCCCTTTGACGCTCAGCAGCGAGGTTTACCGAAATTGATTGAGGTTTATTTGAGTTTTCCTTGTTCAGAATCCAAACTCCCTCAGCACACCTCCACTGGTCAGCAACTCTCCCCCTTCGCCATACCACCTTCAAGATCTTCCATAGGTGTCAACGGAGTTCTGGGCAGCGCTTATACACTATGTATGGTACGCCACTAGGGCCTGGGGTTGGGGAAGCGAGATGGGGGAATCGGTAAAGGAGGAGGAGGGGGAGTCTGTAAAAGATTACCTAGAAATGGAGAATTTAATGTTCATATCGTTGGCTATCCAGACAGAATATGAGGTGCTGTTTCTCCATTTAGAATATTATACTACAGTTGTGCAACACATTGTTCATGCTACATTTGTAGTTTTGTGTCCAGTTTTGGTCACTCTGTTATAGGAAAGATGTTGTTAAGCTGAAAAGGTGCAGAGAAGATTTATGTGGCTATTGCCTGGACTTGGGGTGGGGGGGAACTGAGTCATAGGGAGAGGTTGAGCAGGCTAGGACTTTATTCCTTGCAGTGCAGAATTGTGAGGGATTATCTTATTGAGCTGTGCAAGATCGCGAAAGGAATAGATAGGGTAAATACATAGAGTCTTTTACTCAGAACAGGGGAATCAAGAATCAGAGGACAAAGGTTTAGAAGGGAAAGATGGAATAGGAACCAAAGGGGAAACGTTTTCGCACAAAGGGTTGTGAGTATATGGAATGAACTGCCTGAGAAGGCGGTTGAGGCAGGTACTATCACACCATTTAAAAGGCATTTGGATAGGAAAGGTTTAGAAGGACATGGGCCAAACGCAGGCAGGCGGAACTAGTATAGATGGGACATCTTGGTTGGCGTGGGCAAGTTGGGCCTGAATCCATGCTGTATGACTGTGACTCTATCTGCTCCGACAAGGCTCTTGGTATCTTTGTCGAACATGGGAATAATTGCTAACCTCTCAAGGTAATACAGTACCCAAATGGTCCTTAAAGGGGCTGTCCCACTGCTGCGACCTAATCTGCGAGTTTAAAAGACTTTGCCCTTGACTCAAACTCGCAGCATGGTCAACACGTGGTGCTAGGAGGTCCTATGAGGTCACTGGAACTCTCCTTCATGCTCGAGGGAAGTTCCCGAATACTCGCAGCCTCATCTAGGTCACGTGTTGTAAAACTTTCAGCGAGTAACAATTAGTCGGCATGGTTCTTTTGAACTCGTAGTGCAGTGGAGTGGGGTCGCTATTTAGTTACAGGCAGTCGAGGGCAGCCATAGACAATCTCCTTCACTGACCGGGGCATTTTAATTGGCTCATTGGAGTTTTCAGGACCAAAGAAAAATGACCGGTAGGTAAAATGCCCGTTAAACTTTATTAAAAGTTGTCTGACTTCTTAAAGGTTTCTCCCCCCCCCCCTACCCCCCCCCCCCCCTTCTCTCTCCCCCTTCTCTCTCCCCCTTCTCTCCCCCCCTCTCTCCCCCCCTTCTCTCCCCCCCTTCTCTCCCCCCCTTCTTCTCCCCCCCCTTCTCTCCCCCCCTTCTCTCCCCCCTTCTCTCCCCCCCTTCTCTCCCCCCCTTCTCTCCCCCCCTTCTCTCCCCCCCTTCTCTCCCCCCTTCCCTCCCCCCCTTCTCTCTCCCCCCTTCTCTCTCCCCCCCTTCTCTCTCCCCCCTTCTCTCCTCCCCCCTTCTCTCCTCCCCCCTTCTCTCCTCCCCCCTTCTCTCCTCCCCCCTTCTCTCCTCCCCCCTTCTCTCCACCCCCCTTCTCTCTCCCCCTTTCTCTCCTCCCCCCTTCTCTCCTCCCCCCTTCTCTCCTCTCCCCTTCTCTCCTCCCCCCTTCTCTCCTCCCCCCTTCTCTCCTCCCCCTTCTCTCCTCCCCCTTCTCTCTTCCCCCCCCTTCTCTCCTCCCCCTTTTCTCCTCCCCCTTTTCTCCTCCCCCCGTCTCTCCTCCCCCCCCGTCTCTCCTCCCCCCGTCTCTCCTCCCCCCGTCTCTCCTCCCCCCCGTCTCTCCTCCCCCCCGTCTCTCCTCCCCCCCGTCTCTCCTCCCCCCGTCTCTCCTCCCCCCTTCTCTCCACCCCCCCTTCTCTCCACCCCCCCTTCTCTCCACCCCCCCTTCTCTCCACCCCCCCTTCTCTCCACCCCCCCTTCTCTCCACCCCCCCTTCTCTCCACCCCCCCTTCTCTCCACCCCCCCTTCTCTCCTCCCCCCCCTTCTCTCCTCCCCCCTTCTCTCCTCCCCCTTCTCTCCCCCCCCTTCTCTCCTCCCCCCCTTCTCTCCTCCCCCTTCTCTCCTCCCCCCTTCTCTCCTCCCCCTTCTCTCCTCCCCCCTTCTCTCCTCCCCCCTTCTCTCCTCCCCCCTTCTCTCCTCCCCTTCTCTCCTCCCCCCTTCTCTCCTCCCCCCTTCTCTCCTCCCCCTTCTCTCCTCCCCCTTCTCTCCTCCCCCCTTCTCTCCTCCCCCCCTTCTCTCCTCCCCCCTTCTCTCCTCCCCCTTCTCTCCTCCCCTCCTTCTCTCCTCCCCTCCTTCTCTCCTCCCCCCCTTCTCTCCTCCCCCCCCTTCTCTCCTCCCCCCCTTCTCTCCTTCCCCCCTTCTCTCCTCCCCCCCTTCTCTCCTCCCCCCCTTCTCCTCCTCCCCCCCTTCTCTCCTCCCCCCTTCTCTCCTCCCCCCCTTCTCTCCTCCCCCCTTCTCTCCCCCCCCTCCCCCCCCCTTCTCTCCCCCCCTCCCCCCCTTCTAGTTGTGTCTGGTTGAATAACTATGAAGACTATTCCATGCTTTAATTGTGCAGGGGAACTCCATGGAGCAGAAATTGGGTGACGTATCGGGTAGAGGCCCTTCTTTAGACTACCTCTGGTTTTAGTGTTTTTAGTTTAATTTAAAGATACAGCGTGGAAACAGACCCTTCGGCCCGCCGATCACCCGTACACTAGTTCTATCCCACACATTAGCAACGCAAGGCAAAAGTGTTTTATTCTCTCACGTCCCAGTTAAAGCCCTGTCTCACGGTGCGAGTTGACCCACGAGGTACCCCGAGTGAAAGACTCGTGGTTGTGTACGAGATTCCAAGTGTATGATCAAGAGTTTAACTGAGTTCCCACGGGTATGACTAAGTTTGCCATTTACTTGTCATTTCTGTGATGTTCCAAGTTCGTCTTCCGAGTTACCAAGTTCCTTTCCTGAGTGACTCTTGTGTCATGATGCTTTTTTTGCACTATAAAACGCCTCCCTTGTTTAAATCGGCTCATTGGAAACATGGCTGCAAGCAGGCAATTGAAGTCCAGGATGGTGATGTTTTTTATTTGAGTGTTGTATGCAGCAGCCCTTTATGTCATGCAAGGATGTTTGTGCAATGAAGGCAGAAGGGAAAGAGTACTCTCTCTCCACTGACCTATTCAGTGATTCCAGCTCTTTCTGTTTTCACTTCAGATTTCCAGCAGCTGCAGTTCTTTTGAGATTTAATAGTAAGATTAAATGAGAACTTACCTGTTCGAAGTTTGATCTTTATTTTATGAGGAGTTACGATGAGGGATTACGTGACTCTTATTATTAATGTGTGAAGTGTTGATTTTAGCCAGAGCCATTTTACTGGCGTATCTTCCTCAGCAGAAATAGGCTACAAATGAATAAACCTCAAATATTTCAGGAATAATCTGTATAAATATGTCTCATTTTCAAATAAATGCTTTACTTCTGAGATACTTGTACTGACCAGAGGCGCAGCACGGTTTAACAATTTTTTCGTAATGGTACAACACTTGTGCCCAGTGATTGGGTTAAACATAATCCTTTACTGTATTGTAACCTATGTTGTTTAAAATGGTTTTAAAATGTTGACTTAAACCTTGTGCTATTTGTGGGAATTCAAAAAGCAGACGCTTTTAACCGCATTTGATGCACTAACTCCACACGGACAGCAGCTGAGCTCAGGATCAGACCTGAGACCACGAGGCAGCAGCATTAACTGCTGTACCACCGTGCAGCGGAGATGGTCCATGTCTAATCCAATGTGATTCCTGATGTCTGAGGGTCAGGGGAAAATGATCTCGCGTCTCCATTTCCCCTGACTCACAGTCTGAAGAAGGGTCTCGACACGAAACGTCACCTGTTCCTTTTCTCCAGGGATGCTGTCTGACCCGCTGAGTTACTCCAGCTTTTTGTGCCTCTCTTCAGTTTGAACTAGCGTCTGCAGTTCCTTCCTGCACATGATTCCTGATGTGTCTGAGTATGGTCTAAGAAGACGTCCAGAGAGCTTCCAGCTGTGCTCCAGTACAATTCCAGCTGTGCTCAGGCATCATCCCAGGGCTATTTCTGTGTGATTCCAGATGGGCTTCTGTAGGCTTTCAGTCACAACCAAAGATTATAGAGGAGCAAGATGTGCCACTCAGTGGAAAAAGCGTAGTATCACATGTGTGATTGTCGACGCCATTTTAGCGGACCAAAGATGGCGTCGACTATGGCGTCTGCATCATTGGGAAACTAGGCTTCTCTATAATCTTTGTCTCTCGGTCTCCCGCTGTGTAATCCACTCCAAAGCTGCAGAGCAGTTGCAAGCAAAGATTATAGAGGAGCAAGATGCAATAGAAAGTTATTAGATTTATTTGTAATAGATGTTTACTTATCGATCCCTCTCTATCCCCTCTCTTATCTCTATCTCTCTCTCTTCTCTCGATCTCCCTCTCTTCTCTGTCTCTCCCCTCTCGATCGCTCTCTCTCCCCTCTCTTCTCTCGATCCCCCTCTCTTCTCTCGATCTCCCTCTCTTCTCTCTATCTCTCCCCTCTCGATCGCTCTCTCTCCCGTCTGTTCTCTCGATCTCTATCCCCTCTCGATCTCGATCTCTCTCTTATCTCGATCTCTTTCTCTCCCCTCTCGATCTCTTTCTCCCCTCTCGATCTCTTTCTCCCCTCTCGATCTCTCTCTATCCCCTCTCGATCTCTCTCTCTCCCCTCTCTTCTCTCGATCCCCCTCCCTTCCCTCTCTCCCTTCCTCCCCTCTCTCCCTCCTTACCTCCTTCCCTCCCCCCTTTCTCTCCCTCCCTTCCCTCTCTCTCTCTCCCTCCCTTCCCTCTGTGTGAGAGTTGGCAGCCCTGCTATGCCTTGGGTCCAAAAGAGGATAGAAATAAATTACATAATCGTCTTTGTAAGAAGATTTTAATAAGGTCTTCTACCTGCCCCATCATATATTTATACGAATGTGTGTTTGTGTGTGCCTGTAATTTTGTGCAGTGTGTGTTAAAGCAATACAAGGGAAGCTGCACAATGTAATGCAAGGGAAACTACGCAAAGGTGGCGGCTGGGGAGGAAAGATGGGAGGGAAATGGGGGAACAGGGGGAAAACATTACAATTAAATTAACTAAAATATGTGAGGTGATAGATGGGCTATATCAAACACTGTTCCCTACAACACTGATTACACCAAGGATGATAGAGCGGATCGAAGGATCTTTGGAGCTACTATTTTACATGTAAACGTATATGAATCAGTAAATATTTGACACTAACCCAATGGCAATTTACATAGCCTGCCATAGACAAACGCATGCAATAAAAGTCCACATCAAAATATCATTTATTCAAAAGATAATGAAACATTCCTGTTTACAGGCAGGGTTACATAAAAAGCTGGAGAAACTCAGCTGGTGCGGCAGCATCTAAGGAGCGAAGGAGATAGGCGATGTTTTGGGTCGAGACCCTTCTTCAGACCACAGGCATCTCACTTACAACTGCTCTGTAGCTTTGGAGCGAATTACACAGTGGGAGGCATTCCGCCAAAATGGCGGCCGTGACGTTCCGTTACGTACTACACACCAGTCCATTGGATTTCAGAGGAGTGGCCTATCTTGCTCCTCTATAATCTTTGGTCACAACCGTGACCAGGTCTTGCTTTGTGCTGCCTTTGTCGCAGTTTCTGCTGACAATCCCCTCCGTCTTCAGCAAGGACCTCAGGAAGTTCCAAATCGCGAGGGGCCAATTATGATCATGGGTTGATGGGGGTGGGGGAGGAAAGGTGAGACAAGGGCCTGGACCAACTAATTCCAGCACAACACGCTCACTGCAAATTCCTCCCCACACTGCTGTCTGCATCAACTGCAAGTTACAGAATGGTGATTTAATCTGAATTAAACTTTTTTTTTCTCTGTCCAGCTGCCGAGTTCAGAGTGCCCACAAGTTTAAATGTTTCCATTTTTAACCTCAACAGTACATTTTACTTGTGGAAAACTTTAAACATGTTTGAATTTTTTCAAGAGTTATCAAGTTTCACGGGTACCTGCCGTTAGCGTCACGAGTCGCTAAGTTGCGTCCACGATTTCCGACGTTCCCGCTACATTAATTGTACGTGATTACCACGAATTAAATTTGTTTTAAACTCGGGGTACCTCGTGGGTCGACTCGCACCGTGAGACAGGGGTTTTAGAACAATGAAATCCTTACTTGCAGCAGCACAACAGAAAATGTAAACATTGTACTCTGTAAACAATGTTATAAACGAGAAAACAAAACAGTGTATATTTAAATATAGACTTTTTGTGTCTATCTCCGGTTTAAAACAGCATCTGCAGTTCCTTCCTACACACACGATACTATATGATAGAACTTTAGTGTGTGTGTGTGTGTCCAGTTTGCGTTTGCTTGTGTGTGTCCAGCTTGCAGTTGCATCGCTGACGGTTGATCCAGCTCCATGTTTTCCAGTCGAGTGCACTCAAGCTTCAAGGTCGAAGGCACTCTTCTGAACTCGCGGATTACGTTGCCGCAGTGGCACAGCTCCTTAAGACTAGTCAATTCTGCAGCATGGGGATGCAGCAATTTGTGGTTTGTACCTCAATCAAGTCATGATTCCCTTGCATACTCAGGTTAAGACTTTATGGCTACTTAACAGGAACAGCCATTAATGTCAATTTTATTTCTGGAATTGATGAGCATACACTTCGAGCGGAAGACATGGGGGTGGCCGAAGCTTATCAGTCAGTCTCACATTGAAACTGTAATTAATTTACTAATAAATGTAATAAAAATTCTGATCCAGGATTTAATACGAAGTTGTGGCTGCTCCCAAGGGTCGGGCCATTCCACTATCGAACCCCTCGGCACGAGAATGGACTAGTCCAGGGGCGGCCCTTAGCTACAGGGATAAAGGGCAGGGGTTTAGGCGTGATCTTTCTCTTGCAGACCGGACTGGACAAGAGAACAAGACCTAATTAAAGTCCTTCTGATATACCTGGCTAGGCGCCTTCATTTCGGGCTTATCACCGCGCCAGATTGGTCACCCCGATGGTCCATTAGTGTCATAATGGAGTCAAAGGACAGATCCGCCTGTCCGTCCGCCTCACAGGCCGAACAGGCCCTGTCTCTCGATGCAGTCTCCATTAAACTACCTAGGTTCTGGACCACCCGGCCACGCATCTGATTTCAGCAGGCGGAGGCCCAATTCCAGCTGCGGGGCATTACGGCGGACGACACCCGCTACTTCTACCTGGTGGGGGTCCTCGACCAGGGCAAGGCCGGAGAGGTCACTCAGTTCCTCGAAGACCCCCTGGTCGCCGAGAAATACCTCGGCCTTAAGGAGCTCCTGCTCCAGGTTACATGCTCAGCCAGATGGAATGGACTGCCAGGCTCCTTCACGTGGAGAGCCTAGGTGACCGGCGGCCATCCAGCCTCCTTAACGAGATGGTCGCGATCCTGGATGGGCACATGCCATGCCTCCTGTTTGAGTACACTTACCTGCATCTGCTGCCGCCCTACATCCGCCTGCAGCTCACTGACGCCTCGTTCATCAACACCCGGGCCCTCGGCAGGCACGCTGACGCGCTGTGGATAGCAATGTTACAAAATTTTGAGATTATAAAAATCAAGTCTGCAATTTATCCCATCAGATATAGCATAAAAAAAAGTTTAATTTGACACCTAATTCACTTTCATATCTTCAGTATTAAAAACATTATGGCCATTTTCATACTCGGAAATTAGCACCTTGTTCCGTATTGTTTTTCCATTGACTTAACACAAAAGCTGTGATCGAGGATAGTCAAAAGCCCATAACTTTCTTAAAAATTTAAGAGAACTGAATTAAATGTTCAGTTATTATAGATTGAAGCATTCTGAAACATATGAAACAATCTTACTTGGATGACCTGAAATTAAAGCATATAATTAGTTAGTTACATAATTGTAGCTAATTACAAAATTCAATTACTAGATCTAAACATCTATCCATTTCTTAAGAAATGGAGAAAACGGCATTTTAAACCCCCCCCCCCCCAAAGTCGCGCACATGGCCAGGGACAGAACACAGAACTGCTGAAGGTAAGTTTTGTAACATACCTACTGTGGATGGCGTGTCGAGATGACGTCAGCGCGCTGGCCGTCACCCCTGCAGCGCCCGATTTCCTCTGGTTGGACGGGGGTGCTGTGGAGGGAGTGACAGCTGTGCCCTGGAGGCCTGTGTGATCTCCACCACCCGTGACCGGGGCATGTACCGCACCTGCAGTCCCACACCAGCAGGCTCCAAGCGCCACCAGCAGAAGTCACTGGAGCTTTTACCACCAGCGCTGGGGTGCTGCAGCACGACAATGCTGCCAGTCATGCACGTTCCAGGGAAATGCCAGGGCCGGCTGCCAATACGCCCCGCAGCTGCCGGCCAGATTCACCACCTCTTCGCCTGGAATCGACGCTCTGGGAGTCGCTTCCTCATGGATATCGGGGCGGAACTGAGTGTCCTGCCCCCTTCACCGGCGGACATTCGTTCCGGTAAGTGGGAGCCCGTCCTCACAGCGGCGAATGGCAGCCCCATCCGTATGTATGGTGCTCGCTCGGTCCCGATTGTTTTTGGCTCCTGCCATTTCTCGTGGAAGTTTACCATCGCCAATGTCTCCCAGTCATTGCTCGGTGCCGACTTCCTCCGGGCTCACTCCCTCCTGGTGGACATCAGGCGGCAGCGCTTGGTCCACGCCGCCACGATGAAGCCAATCGCGCTGCGTCTGAGTTAGCCGATTGCACGTCCCCTGTCGTCCGTGGATTCCTGTTTTGCTCGAGTCTTGACACCTCAGTTCCGGTTGTCGACCCCCAAGCACAGGGTGGTGCATTTCATATCGACTACCAGCCCACTCCTCAACACACGAGCACGCCGAATGCTGCCTGATACGCTACGGCTGGCATAGCAGGAGTTCCACACGATGAAGACCTTGGGGATCGTCTGCCCTTCGAACAGCCCATGGGCATCCCCACTCCACATGGTCCCCAAAACAAGCCGGGGTTGATGATGTTGCTGGGATTATTGGCAGCTGAATGCCGCTACCACTGCAGACTGATACCCCGTGCCACACATCCAGGACTTCAATGCCCATTTGGCCGGGGCCACTATCTTCTCAAAAGTGGATTTGGTTCGGGGCTGTAACCAGATCCCGGTCCACCCAAGACAGTAATCATTACGCCGTTTGGATTGTACGAGTTTATGCGGATGCCATTCGGCCTTAAGAATACTGCACAGGCATTTCAACGGTTAATGGACGGGGTGTGTCGCGGTCTCGAGTTTGGGTTCGTCTACCTCGACTACATCTGTCAACGGCTCTGAGCATGGTTTGGCTGTGAACCTCACAAAGTGCCTGTTTGGGGTGACCACCATTGACTTCCTCGGCCACCGCGTGACTTCACAAGGCGCGGTTCCCCTGCTGGACAGGGTCGAGGCCATCCGCTGGTTTCCTCATCCATACACTGTGCGCGGCCTGCAGGAGTTCATCGGCAGGGTGGCCTTTTATCACCGTCTTGTTTCTTCATCGAGGGGAAGGAGAACCGGGTGGCCGACGCGTCGCCCCGCCCCGCAATCGAAGCCGTTTTCGAGTTGGCGCACGGCATTCACTATTCTGCCCTGGCAGAGGCTCAGCTCACGGACGGTGAGATCTCCGGCCTTCGCCTTGAGGGTGTCCTTCTCGGCCCTGGAGGAGCAACAATACTGTGCGATGTGTCGTCCGGTCAGCTGCGTCCTATCGTCCCTGCCGCCTGGCTCCGGAGGGTTTTCGACATGATCCACGGGCTGGCTCACCCATCCATCCGGGTGATGACGGCATATGTGCTGCTCGGTTCATGTGGCACGGTCTGCGCAAGCAGGTTGGCCACTGGGCCCACACCTTCATTCCGTGCCAGATGGCAAAAATCCAGCGCCATGTCCGGGTGCCCCTCCAGGAGTTTGGTCTACCACGCCGGCGGTTCGACCACCTCCACGTGGACATTGTGGGGCACCACCCACCACCTCACGGTGGTGGATCTCTTCATGCGGTCACCAGAGGCCATACCGCTGGCTGATACCTCGACAGCTATGTGTGCTTGTGCGTTGTCCACGCACTTGATTGCTGACTTTGGAGTGCCGGTGGACATCTCCTCGGACCGGGGACGGGGGGGGGCACAGTTCACCTCTGAGCTATGGTCTGCCTTGGCTCACCTGTTGGGTGTGTGGCTGCACCACACCACGGCCTATCACCCGCAGGCAAATGGTCTGGTGGAGAGGTTCCACCGGCAGTTCAAGGTAGCGCTGAAGGCACGATTCTCCGGCCCGGACTGGATGGACGCACTGCCAAGGGTCTTGCTGGGCATCCGAACTGCGCCTAAGGAGGACTTGGCCTCTTCTTCAGCGGAGCTCGTTTACGGGTCACCGCTCACGGTGCCCGGGGAGTACGTGCTGTCAACGCCGGGGCAGCAGGGACGGCCCTCATCCACCGTACAACGCCATGGGACATTCCGCCCACACGTGCCATCAGCCCTCCGGGCCTGCCCCTAAGTTTTCCTGTGCCGACGCCTACCGGTCGCCACTGCAGAGGCCGCATGAAGGCCCATTCGCGTGCTGGAGCACGGACAGACAACCTTTGTGTTGGATATGGGGGGTCGGCCGTGTTGATTGACCGGTTAAAGCCGGCACATTTGGACATTGGCCAGCCGGTGCTGGTTGCCCAGCCTCGGCCACGAGGTCGCCCCCCTTCGCGGCTCCCTCCACCTGTCCCTCCGCCGGCCCCTCTGTCGGCCAACTTCCGTACACCCGCTGGTGTGTTTCATGACTTGTTCGGGGGGTGGGGGGATGGTCCTGTGGCGGCTCCCAAGGGTCGGGCTATTCCACTATCGATCCCCTCGGCTCGAGAATGGACTCATCCGGAGGCGGCCCTTAGCAACAGGGATAAAGGGCAGGGGTTTCGGCGCGATCTTTTTCTTGCAGACCTGACTGGACAAGAGAACAACAGCGAATAAAATACCTCCCGAAACATCTGGCTCCTCGCCTTCATTTTGGGCTTATTGCAGTGCCACAAAACCTACATATTGTCATTATCTTAGTTCAAATACACCAATGCAATAATACCACTGGTGTGTGTCCCATGAGTTTATGTCAATATTATTTTTTGTTTACTACTTGACATACCATGAAACATCTTGCATTCTTGCCAAACATTGCCATATGTTGTAATATTCTTTATTTGGCCAAGTTTTTACTTCAATCTGTCATTTCAATAATAGGTAAGGGTGGGAACAGAGCCAAAAAAAATTATGTCCTCATTTGTGCCAAAGATAACCCACAGCAAATTGGGGAGAGAGGCCCAGGGTGAGAGAGAACTTAATTTATATAACGTTTCATCGTAAAGTTGCGATTGCTCATTAGTTGCAAAAATCATCTCCTTAGTGAATGTTTATATTCGGCGTATCACAATGGCCTTAGAAGCCGTTGCTCCCAACAGAGCTGATGCCTGCCAAAAGTACACAGTGTACGGAGATTATAATGTTATGATGGTATTTGCATACTGCAGCTTTAAGCTTAAAGCTTTAGTTAACATCCTCTCTTTTATCTTACACACCATGTATATTTGGTTTAGTTTAGAGATATCGCGTGGAAACAGGCTCTTCGGCACACCGATCCCATGCTGATCATCGATCACCCATACACAAGTCCTATGTCCAACACACTAGGGGCAATTTAAGGAGAAGCCAATTAATCCTGTAGACCCACACATCTTTGGAATGTGGGAGGAAACCGGAGCACCCGGAGAAAACCAATGTGGCTACAGGGAAAATGTGCAAACTCCACACATGTGTTCAGCAGCAGGAAGAACTTGCTGTCTGTTTTCTGAAAGGATAATCAAGCATAATAGGTTAATTGCAGATATTGTTAGATATGTATCTTGGAGTGCAGTATGATTAGAAGAATGATTGGAGGATGCACAAAGCATAGCTGTTCTGACAAAGAATGGTGGAAGTTCAAATGTGTCCTAGGAATATCTGGAAGTAATTTTTCAGCATTGTAAGATATCAGCATTTTAGCAAATAGGAGAAGATGAGGAGAAGAGGGTGGGGTGGAGGGAGAAATGAGTGTGCCAGAGTGCAGGTGCACAGGAAAGGGGTGGGGGAGTGTTATCTCAATTTTCATAACATCTGGGTTGCAAGTTGTAAGTTAATTACCTATTTAATCACATAAAATTGGACCCTTTACGATACAATACTTTGCAGTTACAAATGGCTGGAGACCTAGACTGAGCTCCCAAGGGACTGGAAAAATGCCTCAATGTGGTAACCATGAGATTTACTGAAAGGATAATCAAACTAACATCCAATTCCTCTCCCAAAATCAAGGCCCTATTTACACTGTTATTTCTGTTAGGTAGTCCACATCACTCATTTGCTTATCTCTTGACTACTCTGAGTTCTATCATGAAAAGAGGGCAATTGGAGGACAGAAGAAAAATGCAACATTCAAAGCTTTCTTGACAAAATACAACATTTCACAGACACTTGGGAATCCCTGACCTATGATCAACACCCAGGAGTCCTGTGCAAACAATAGAAACAGCTTGCCACCTCACAAATTATCTACCCATCTGACTTCATCTGTGAGGTATCCACAGTTCCAACGGCCTGTGCTGGTGCTTCAATTTTACACACTTCAACATCATACTTTCCAGAGCTTGGAAGTTTTATCTTGAACTCAGTGACAGTCATCCCAGAACGATGTTCCAAAGCATTTCCTGCCAATGCTTGGTGCTTTGTTTCTGTCTCTGCTCCATGGTAATTCTCTCCAATCCACTCTGTGCTTCATCAGTCTCTAAAAACCTGCAAATAAGGTCAGAGTAGGAAAAATTAGTTATACCGTCATACTGTACAGTTATACAGTCTATTCAAATGTATACATCTTCCACATCAAGACAGATGAATTGATGGCACAAATACCAATAAACGGAAATTATCATGAGCTGTTTCAGGTTGTAAAGTAAACAAGGCTGGGGGCTGAATATTTCTGCATACCATGGCCTTTCAAAAGTATCGGAGTAAAGGAATAGAAGGGTGGGAATGGCTATTTTAATGAGGATAAGATCAGTCTAATCATGAGAAGTGACGTTGGCTTATGGCCCTGTTCCACTTTCCCGAGTTGCTCACAAATTCTTCCGAGATTTCCCCTTGATTCAAACTCTGAAAATGTCCATAGCGAGTCCGAAAGAGGCCGTAGGAGTCCATAGATAATTTGTAGCGGCTCGTAATTTCGGCCGCAGGTACTTGGGGCATCATGTAAGTCTGGACGTGTTTTCAGCATGTTGAAAAATGTCCTCGAGTGAAAGAAATAGCCCCGAGTACCTACGGCTGGCTATTACCATAATTCCCCGAGTTTGAATCAAGGGAAAAACTCGGGAGAATTTGTGAGTAACTCGGGAAAGTGGGACAGGGCCTTTAGACCATGATAAAGGACTATTTTAGATGGAGATGAGTGATAAAAAGGAAAGGAGTCATTGGCGGAAGTAATCCGCAGATTACCCAACAGTCGATACACTGTCTGTATTGACTGTCGACACAGTGTGAATCAAGAAATTATGATGACATAAAGAGCATTAATGGTGAGCGGCTTTAATCTTCACATGGATCAATCAAATTGACAGAGTTGAAGTTCAGACATTGTATATGGAAAAACGTGGAACAAACCAGGGAATGATATTCAAGAGAGTGAAGAGTGTGTTATTGTCATATGTCCCAGATAGAACAATGAAATTCATACTTGCTGCAGCACAACAGAATATGTAAACATAGTACACTGTAAATAATATGGTGAACGAGAGAGGGAAAAAAAAGTTCAGCGTGTATGTATACATATATTTATATATAGGTATACACATACACATATTCAAAAAGAACGAACAATAATAGAGCAATAATAATAATAATAGTCCATTGCAGTTCAGAGCTTACATGAGGTTGTAGTGTTTAGTTGCCTGATGGCTGTAGGGAAGAAGCTGTTCCTGAACCTGGACGTTACAGTTTTCAGGCTCCTGTAATTTCAATGGTGAAATGAGTGTATGGCCATGATGGTGTGGGTCTCTGATGAAGTTGGCTGCCATTTTTAGGCAGTGACTCCGATAAATCCCTTCGATGGCGGGGAGGTCAGAGCCAGTGATGGACTGGGCAGTGTTCACAACTTTTTGCAATCTTTTCTGCTCCTGGACGTTCAAGTTGCCGAACCAGGCCATGATGCAACCAGTCAATATGCTCTCTACTGTGCACCTGCAGAAGTTCAAGAGAATCCTCCTTGACATACAGAATCTCTGTAATCTTCTCAGGACGTAGAGGCGCTGATGTGCTTTCTTTATAATTGCATCAGTGTGCTGGGTCTAGGAAAGATCTTCGGAAAAATATGCACGCCCTGGAATTTGAAGTTTTTGACTCTCCCCGCCATCGTCCCATTGATATAAACAGGATTGTGGATCCTCATCTTTCCTCTTCCAAAGTCCACAATCAGTTCTTTAGTTTTACTGATATTGAGAGCCAGGTTGTTGTGCTGGCACCATTTGGTCAATTGGTCAATCTCACTTCTATACTCTGACTCAAAAAGGGTTCTAAAAGTAAACCTAGCAATTATAGACCGGTTAGTTTGACTTCAGTGGTGGGCAAATTAATGGAAAAGATACTTAGAGATAATATATATAAGTATCTGGATAAAGAGGGTCTAATTAGGAACAGTCAACATGGATTTATGCCTGGAAGGTCATGTTTGACTAATCTTCTTGAATTTTTTGAAGAGGTTACTAGGGAAATTGACGAGGGTAAAGCAGTGGATGTTGTCTATATGGACTTCAGTAAGGCCTTTTACAAGGTTCCTCATGGAAGGTTGGTTAGGAAAGTTCAACTGTTGGGTATAAATGCAGGAATAGCAAGATGGATTCAACAGTGGCTGAATGGGAGAAGCCAGAGGGTAATGGTGGATGGCTGTTTGTCGGGTTGGAGGCAGGTGACTAGTGGGGTGCCTCAGGGATCTGTGTTGGGTCCTTTGTTGTTTGTCATGTACATCAATGATCTGGATGAAGGGGTGGTAAATTGGATTAGTAAGTATGCAGATGATACCAAGATAGGGGGTGTTGTGGATAATGAAGAGGATTTCCAAAGTCTACAGAATGATTTAGGCCAGTTGGAAAAATGGGCTGAAAGATGGCAGATGGAGTTTAATGCTGATAAATGTGAGGTGCTACACCTTGGCAGGACAAATCAAAATAGGACGTACATTGTAAACGGTAGGGAATTGAAGAATACAGTTGAACAGAGGGATCTGGGAATAACCGTGCATAGTTCCTTGAAGGTGGAATCTCATATAGATAGGGTGGTAAAGAAAGCTTTTGGTGTGCTAGCCTTTATAAATCAGAGCATTGAGTATAGAAGCTGGGATGTAATGTTAAAATTGTACAAGGCATTGGTGAGACCAAATCTGGAGTATGGTGTACAATTTTGGTCGCCCAATTATAGGAAGGATGTCAACAAAATAGAGAGGGTACAGAGGCGATTTACTAGAATGTTGCCTGGGTTTCAACAGCTAAATTACAGAGATAGGTTGAATAAGTTTGGGCTTTATTCTCTGGAGCGCAGAAGGCTAAGGGGGACTTGATCGAGGTCTTTAAAATGATGAGAGGGATAGACAGAGTTGATGTGGACAAGCTTTTCCCTTTGAGAATAGGGAAGATTCAAACAAGAGGACATGACTTTAGAATTAAGAGACAGAGGTTTAGGGGTAACATGAGGGGGAACTTTTTTACTCAGAGAGTGGTAGCGGTGTGGAATCAGCTTCCAGTGGAAGTGGTGGCGGCAGGTTCGTTGGTATCATTTAAAAATAAATTGGATAGGCATATGGATGAGAAGGGTATGGAGGGTTATGGTATGAGTGCAGGCAGGTGGGACTAAGGGAAAAAAGTTGTTCGGCACGGACTTGAAGGGCCGAGATGGCCTGTTTCCGTGCTGTAATTGTTATGTGGTTATATGGTTATCATCACCATCTATAATTCGTCTCACAATGGTGATGTTGTCGGCAAGCTTAAAGATGGAGTTTGTACTGTGTCCGGCTACACAGTCATGAGTCTAGAGTGAGTAGAGCAGGGGGCTGAGCATGCAGCCTTGAGGTGCTCCCGTACTGATTGTTACTGAGGATGAAGTATTTCTGCCAATTTGAACAGTCTGTGGTCAGTGGATGAGGAAGTTGAGGATCCAAATGCAGAGGGATGTGCACAGACCCAGTTCCGTGAACTTCCTCCGAATTCCAAAAAGATGTTTAAATTTAAGGCCCTGTCCCACTTACCCGAGTTACTCATGAACTCTCCCGAGTTTTCCCCTCGATTCAAACTCAGGGAATGTCAGGTAAGGTCGGTAGCGAGTTCGTAGGAGCCCGTAGGAGTCCGTACATGTTTCCTAGCGGCTCGTAATGCCAGCCGTAGGAACTCAGGGCATCAGGTAAGTCGGGACGTTTTTTCAACGTTGAAAAATGTCCACGAGTAAAAAAAATAGCCCCGAGTACCTACGAATGGCTATTACCATAATTCTCTGAGTTCAAATCAAGGGGAAAACTCGGGAGACTTCGTGAGTAACTCGGGAAAGTGGGACAGGGCCTTTACTATTTTTGTGTAACCAGCTTTTTTTTTTGTATCAAAAAATAATTTATTTAATTTCAACACGATACTAAAGCCCAAAAAAAGGGGCAAACCGGGATTTGCTCGGGGAAAGCCCTCTTCCGCCTGGCATCGTGACTCCCAGATGGCCAGCTTGGCCAACCCAACCAGGACATCCTCAGCACTGGCCACTCCCTAGATCCCGTCACCGGTCCTTTAGTCACTGACAGCAGAGCCACTCCTCCCCCTACGGACCATAAGTGGAGTGGCAGTGCTCCCTGCCCTCCGGACCCTGGCCACAAGGGACGCTCTACTGGTCCCTCTACCCTCAACAGGTTCGACGCTGCTCTTGGTCGGCTTCCATCTTCAGGTCGTCCAAGAGGACCTGAGCTGACGAAGGTCGTTCCCCTTCACCCCATGCGCCCCCTTGCCCATCTGCCTCCTTCTGAGGATGAGGTTCAGAGAGCGGGTGAGACTGTGTAGGGAAAGCAGTCTGGGCCGATGTTGGGCTCCTTCCGTGGCCTCGATGAACTTGCGGAATTCCTCCATTGGAATGATTGGAGTGGCGTTATCCTAGGACTCACTATTTGATTCATTATCCTAGGAGTCCCCTTTCACCTGCTCACTGCTGATGGAGTCCCATCCCCATACCCGGACACCCTTCATGCTCGATACTCCCACATCTCCCTGTGCGGCGGTTGCCTCTTCCCCATGCGCTGGTCTCACCTCCATCTCAGTCCCAATCCTGGGACCAGTAGCAGAGGGGCCTTCCCCAAATGTACCCGGGGACTCAAGACCATCAACAGTGGGGGCGACTATCCCTCCCCCAGTTGGGCCCAGAGTGGACTCTGGTGTACCAGACTAAGGGAGGGAGTCCCTCCGGAGCCAGGTCCTGAGGGAGAGGAGGGCTGGTTTCCCCTACCTCTTCCCCGCCTACAGTCTCTACCCTCAGACTCTGCACTTCATCCTGGATGGGTTGCTCCTGGGCTCTCTCCCCAACAGGAATCTCCTCCTGCTCCATATCACCCGAGTGGTCTCCATCGCCACCCTCCCCAAAATCTCCTTCAGAACATGGGACCGGGGCCCAACCCAGAGGGTGAGAGTCTTCCTCCACCACAGTACTCCCCTCTCTCCTGGCAGATTCCCGTTCGTCCCGCTTACGCTCACCCCGCAAGAGATTCCTCCTCTTTTTCGATGGGGAGGAGCTCACAGACTCTGGGGTCACCTGAGCAACCTTCTGTGGCACCCCCTATTCCCACCTGATCCACACTGCCCCGGGCTGGATTATGGAACTTACAGACTCCCTAACAGGAGGTGGCGGGATGGGTGGAAAGTACTTGTCTCTGGGGGTTTCGTTCCCAATGTGCTTAATCTTCTTTGCCATCTTGCCCCCCTTCTTTCACCCTCCCCTGTCCCACCTGCACCCTGCGCAACCCCAGGGTTCCCTGACTCTACCACAGAGGGGTGGGAGCGGGGGGGTTAGTAGCACCGAAGGCGGAGACCTCTGCCCGGGATTTGGGGCAATTCCTCCGAATATGCTCCACTTCCTTATAGGCATGGCACCTTGGGCGCTCCGATGTCCAGTAGATGGTGAATTTACGCCCATCCTGCTAGACACAGAAGCTCCCGTCAACCACCTCCTCCAGGTCCAGCAACATCATCAGCTGGTGCCGCAGATCCTTCCTGCGGAAACCCGGGATATCGGGGTGATGTCCATGAGGACCTTCCCCAGGGTATGAAGGTGGGGAAGGAGGGCCTTGTTTGTGATGCGGGACGTTGGACAGGACCACCCACTGAGCGATGGTCACCAAGGGCTCGACCTGCAGGAATGTTCCTCCCACTGAGATCCCTTTACTCACGGCCTCATTCACCCCCTAAACAGACTCAAGGAAAAACACGGCCTTCCCAAATATCCTTCCCACGTACAGGACGCCTGCAGGCTTGGCCGCCATGGCCACGGCAGCTGAGCAGTCCCCCAGGTTCATCTGAGAGGGCAAGTAGCACTTCATATCATCCTCGAAAGGCAGGTTCCTCATGGAGAACCAAGCCCCGAGAGGAGCAGCTGAAGCAGCCGCCTTTGCATAGCTTCTGGAAGGCCCCGATCCCCCAGAACACTGACTCTGCATGGTATCGAGAGCTACGAATTAAAACATAGCACTTCAACACACTGACACAGACAGTCCAAATGGCACGAGGCCAAGTCCAAACACAAAATCAAATGGAACAGTTCGAGGGAGGGAGGCAAGTGGTGTCACCTTGAACGTTGATAATAGTGGCTCCCGCGAAAAACTGCTGTGTCACCATCTTCGCCTGGCTATCTCGGCTCTCCTGCATTCCCTGGTAAGCTGCTGACATGCGCAGGCAATCCCAGCTGTTTTTCGCCGCTCCTACAGCAACGAAAAGGTCTATCTCCGTCCGTCGTACTGGGAGAAAGGAAGCTCAGTCGTTATCTCCTGGCTCCAAGGCCGCAGATAGAGGTCGAGACGGTGCAGGTGCAGACAAGCTCCAACACAGCAGAAAAGCCATACCTACCCGAGCATCTGGCTCGGGCAAAGCCCTCTTCCGCCTGGCGCCGTGACTCGCGGGTGACCAGCTTTGCCATCGTGTGACCAGCTTGGAGGGGATAATGGTATTGAACGCTGAGCTGTAGTCTGTAAACAATAGCCTGACGGAAGTGTTTTTATTGTCCAAGTGGTCCAGTGCTGAGTGAAGAGATCGCATCCTCCGTGGACCTATTGTGACGGTAGGCGAACTGTAGTGGATCGAGGTTCTTGTTGAGGTAGGATTTGATAGACCCCATAACCGACCTCTCAAAGCACTTCATCACCACAGACGTTAGTGCCACTAGTCGATAGTCGTTCAGGCACGTCACCTTACTCTTCTAGGGCAAGGGTATTATTGATGCCCTCAAACCAGGTGGGAACCTCTGACATCAGTAGTGAAACGTTGAAAATGTCTGCAAAAACCCCAGCCAGTTGGTGTGCACAGGTTTTAAGAACTCGACCGGGTATACCATCAAGTCCAGACGCTTTCCGAGGGTTCACCCCCCCGAAGGATCTTCTGACGTCGTCCTCTGTGACTGTGACTGTAATCACAGGGCGTTTTGGGGCTTGGGAAGGCACATCAGCGTTCTCCCTATCATAGCGTGTGTAGAACGCATTGAGCTCGTCGGGGAGTTATGCTTCGCTGTCGCTTGAGCTGCCTCCTGATTTCGCCTTGTAGGAGGTGATGGCATTCGAGCCCTGCCACAGTTGCCGTACATCCATCCCATTCTCCAGCTTTGAGCGGAAGTCCCTTTTGACCTTTTTGATGGCCTTGTCAAGGTCGTATCTGGACTTCTTATAGACCTCTGTGTCACCAGACCTGAATGCCCCGGATCTGGTCTTCAGAAGTATGCGGATCTCCTGGTTCAACCAAGGCTTTTGGTTGGGAAACACTCAGAAGGTTTTTGTAGGAACACAGTCCTCCACGCATTTCCTTATGAAGTAAGTAACGACTGTGGGGTATTCATTCAGGACCATTGCCGAGTCCTTAAACATTGCCCAGTCTTCTGACTCGAAGCAGATCTGTAGTTGTTCCTCTGCCTCCCCAGGCCAGCTCTGTACAGTCCTCACCTGTGGGGGTGCACTCTCCAGTTGCTGCCTGTATGTAGGAAGAAGCAGCACCGCTGAATGGTCGGATTTCCTGAAGTGAAGGAGAGGGATAGAATGATAGAGGGAAATCTTAGAATAAAGGGGAGGTCATTTAAGACTGAGCGGAGAAAAAACTTTTTTACCCAGAGAGTTGTGAATTTATGGAATTCCCTGCCACACAGGGCAGTGGAGTCCAAATCACTGGATGGATTTAAGAGAGAGTTAGATAGAGCTCTAGGGGCTAGTGGAGTCAAGGGATATGGGGAGAAGGCAGGCACGGGTTATTGATAGCAGACGATCAGCAATAATCACAATGAATGGCGGTGGTGGCTTGAAGGGCCGAATGGCCTACTCCTGCACTTATTTTTATGTCTATCTATGAGAAAGAGACTAGTTAAAACAAATTAATTAGTTAAAACAAATGTTGGTCCCTTGCAGTCAGAAACAGGTGAATTGATCATGGGGAACAAGGACATGGCAGACCAATTGAATAACTACTTTGGTTCTGTCTTCACTAAGGAAGACATAAATAATCTGCCGGAAATAGCAGTGGAACGGGGGTCAAATAAGATGGAGGAACTGAGTGAAATCCAGGTTAGCCGGGAGGTGGTGTTGGGTAAATTGAACGGATTGAAGGCCGATAAATCCCCAGGGCCAGATAGTCTGCATCCCAGAGTACTCAAGGAGGTAGCCACAGAAATAGTGGATGCATTAGTGATAATTTTTCAAAATTCCTTAGATTCTGGAGTAGTTCCTGAGGATTGGAGGGTAGCTAATGTAACCCCACTTTTTAAAAAAGGAGGGAGAGAGAAAGCGGGGAATTACAGACCAGTTAGTCTAACATCGGTAGTGGGGAAACTGCTAGAGTCAGTTATTAAAGATGGGATAGCAGCGCATTTGGAAAGTGGTGAAATCATTGGACAAAGTCAGCATGGATTTACGAAAGGTAAATCATGCCTGACAAATCTGATAGAATTTTTTGAGGATGTAACTAGTAGAGTGGATAAGGGAGAACCAGTGGATGTGTTATATCTAGACTTTCAGAAGGCTTTCGACAAGGTCCCGCATAAGAGATTAGCATACAAACTTAAAGCACACGGTATTGGGGGTTCAGTATTGATGTGGATAGAGAACTGGCTAGCAGACAGGAGGCAAAGGGTAGGGGTAAACGGGTCCTTTTCAGAATGGCAGGCAGTGACTAGTGGGGTGCCGCAAGGCTCAGTGCTGGGACCCCAGCTATTTACAATATATATTAATGATTTGGACGAGGGAATTCAATGCAACATCTCCAAATTTGCAGATGATACCAAGCTGGGGGGTATAGTTAGGTGTGAGGAGGATGCTTGGAGGCTGCAGGGTGATTTGGATAGGCTGAGTGAATGGGCAGATGCATGGCAGATGCAGTATAATGTGGATAAATGTGAGGTTATCCACTTTGGTGGCAAAAACACGAGGGTGGACTATTATCTGAATGGTGGCAGATTAGGAAAGGGGGAGATGCAACGAGACCTGGGTGTCATGGTACACCAGTCATTGAAAGTAGGCATGCAGGTGCAGCAGGCAGTGAAGAAAGCAAATGGTATGTTAGCATTCATAGCGAAAGGATTTGAGTATAGGAGCAGGGAGGTTCTACTGCAGTTGCACAGGGTTTTGGTGAGGCCACACCTGGAGTATTGCGTACAGTTTTGGTCTCCAAATCTGAGGAAAGACATCCTTGCCATAGAGGGGGTACAGAGAAGATTCACCAGACTGATTCCTGGGATGTCAGGACTTTCATATGAGGAAAGATTGGATAGACTCGGCTTGTACTCGCTGGAATTTAGAAGATTGAGGGGGGATCTTATAGAAACTTACAAAATTCTTAAGGGGTTGGACAAGCTAGATGCTGGAAGATTGTTCCCGATGCTGGGGGAGTCCAGAACAAGGGGTCACAGTCTAAGGATAAGGGGGAATTCCTTTAGGACCGAAATGAGGAAAACATTCTTTACACAGAGAGTGGTGAGTCTCTGGAATTCTCTGCCACAGAAGGTAGTTGAGGCCAGTTCATTGGCTATATTTAAGAGGGCGTTAGATGTGGCACTTGTGGCTAAAGGGATCAGGGGGTATGGAGAGAAGGCAGGTACGGGATACTGAGTTGGATGATCAGCCATGATCACATTGAATGGCGGTGCAGGCTCGAAGGGCCGAATGGCCTACTCCTGCACCTATTTTCTATGTTTCTATGTTTCTATGATAGGCATCCTTGATGGTCATGTAGCATTGGTCAAGGCTGTTTAATCCTCTGGTGCTGCAGGAAACATGTTGATGTTAGCTTGGGAGTGATTTTTTCTGGATGGTTTTGTTGAACTCCCCAGCTATTATGTTAAACGCCTCGGGGTAAGCTGTATGGTACTTGTTGACCACATCGTGCAGCTCCTCCACTGCCAGACGGACATCTGCCTGATATTGGATGTAGACCACGGTCACGATGATGGAGGTGAATTCCCTCGGTAGGTAGAAGGGGCGGCACATCACCGCCAGATGTTCCAGGTGCGGAGAGCAGGAGTTAGACAGAACTGCCTGAGCACTCTCCTTTTCCCAGATCCTGAGGACGGTCCATACGATGGATGGAGAAACCTTCAGGCTGGATGGCTGAGTCTGGGGGGCTGGGGTTGAGCCATGTCTCTGTGAAACAAAACATAGAGCATTCCCTCAGCTCCCTTTGGTAAAGCAGCCTTGATCTTAAGTCCTCCACATTATTTTCCAGTGATTATACATTGGCAAGTAGGATGGAAGGGAGAAGAGGTCGAAGTCCCCTGCACTTCAGTCTGACTTGTAGTCCTGCCTGCCGGCCACGTTTCCAGACACCACAAAGGCCTGCCTGGTGTTTCCAGGTTCAATACTTACTGTTCCTGCGATCCTCCGCCAGATCGGTGAATCCCCTGTGATCGGGAATTCCCTTACAGTCGACAGCTACGTTGCTGCCAGTAGATCACAATAGCGTTAATGCGTTTAAATGCATTAGCAGTTTGTCGGTTACAGCGCTGGTTTCTGCTGTTTCTTTTATACACGTAAGCTGAGAACAATTATATTTGTTGATTTTCTGTTGTGCTACTGGCAACATGTCACCACAGGCAGGCACCATTTTATTTAATTTTTTAAATTTTTTAAATATATATTTCAGGCATGGTCATTTCTTTGAGAAGCCTCTGGGATACACAAAGCATTCAGAAAGTATTCACACCCCTTCACCTTTTCCACATTTTGTAACGTTACTGCCTTATTCTAAAATGGATTAAATTCTTTTTTTAAATCATCAATCTACACACAATACCCCATAATAAAAAAGTGAAAACAGGTGTTTAGAAGTTTTTGCAAAGTAATTAAAAAGAAATAACTGAAATATCACATTTACATAAGTATTCAGATCCTTTACTCAGTACTTTGCTGAGGCACCTTTGGCAGCGATTACAGCCTCAAGTCTTCTTGGGTATGACGCTACAAGCTTGGCACACCTGTATTTAAATAATTTCACCTATTCTTCTCTGCAGATCCTCTCAAGCTCTGTCAGGTTGGATGGGGAGCATCGATGCACAGCTATTTTCAGGTCCCTCCAGAGATGTTCAATCGGGTTCAAGTCCGGGCTCTGGCTGGGCCACTCAAGGACATTCACAGACTTATCATGAAGCCACTCCTGCGTTGTCCTGGCTGTGTGCTTAGGCTCATTGTCCTATTGGAAGGTGAACGTCCGCCCCAGTCTGATGTCCAGAACTTTCTGGAGCAGGTTTTCATCAAGGATCCCTCTGCTCCGTTCATCTTTCCTTCGATCCTGACTAGTCTCCCAGTTCCTGCTGCTGAAAGAAATCCCCACAGAATGATGCTGCCACCACCATGCTCCGTAGGTATGGTATTGGCCAGGTGATGAGCAGTGCATGGTTTCCCCCAGACGTGATGCTTGGCATTCAGGTCAAAGAGTTCAATCTTGGTTTTGTCAGATCAGAGAATCTTGTTTCTCATGCCTTTTGGCAAACTCCAAGCGGGCTGTCATGTGCCTTTTAATGAGAAGTGGCTTCCGTCTGGCCACTCGACCATAAAGGGCTGATTGGTGGAGTGCTGTAGATATAGTTGTCCTTCTGGAAGGTTCTCCCATCTCCACAGAGGAACTTTGGAGCTCTGTCAGGGTGACCATCAGGTTCTTGGTCACCTCCCTGACTAAGGCCCTTCTCCCCTGATTGCTCAGTTTGGCCTGGCGGTCAGCTCTATGAAGGGTCCTGGTGGTTCCAAAGTTCCAAAGTTCTTCCATTTAAGAATGGCGGAGGCCACTGTACTCTTCAGGACCTGCAATGCTGCAGAAATAGTTTTATACCCTTCCCTAGATCTGTGTCGTGACACAATCCTGTCTTGGAGGTCTACGGACAATTCCTTCATCTTCATGGCTTGGTTTTTGCTCCGACTTGCACTGATAACTGTGGGATTTTATGTAGACAGGTGTGTGCCTTTCCAAGTCATGTCCAATCAATTTAATTTACCACTGGTGGATTAAAATCAAGTTGTAGAAACACCTCAAGGATAATCATGGAAACAGGATGAACCTAAACTGAATTTTGAGTGTCATAGCAAAGGGTCTGAATACTTATGTAAGTGTGATATTTCAGTTATTTATTTTTAATTACTTTGCAAAAATTTCTAACACCTGTTTTTGCTATTTTGTTCTGGGGTAATGTGTGTAGATTGATAATTAAAAAAAAAAAATTTAATCCATTTTAAAATAAGACTGATTTCAGTACAATCGGCACTTTATGTCGTCTTAATACTGAGCTGCAGTAAGTTTCGCAGAAAATCATCATTCATGATTTTACTTAAACTTGTGGATTAGAGCCAAAATAATTCAATTTAGCACAACTGACCAGAGCAAAATTTGTGAATAATGCTGAGTAAAAATGGTATAAATTAAGGAAAAATCCTCATTACAGCAATCAATTATTCAATCAATCCACACTGAAATCACGAATGACCTCAAAATTAGTGGATTAATTACCTAGTTCATAAAGTAAGATTATTTGGGGGTAAGGAGTATTTCATCCTGCTCTATATGGAAATGATTCAAGGACAAAAAAAGCTGTCTGATTTACTGACCCAAACGTTATCCGTCTAGGGCTGTTGATTAAATAGCTATGATACTGTAGTATCCAAATTATTCATATGTGAAAAGCAGTTGTTACAATGACCAAAGAAATGGAGAAAACCCCATGTTAAGTCAGTTATGAAAATTATGAAAAGACACCAGGAGAATCTTATTAAAATAGTTCACCCCCCTTGATATTCAATCCTTTTTCATGGAATCTTGGCCTGCATTGTCATAAAAATGTTAAATTTAAGCAGAACATTTTATATGTTGAAGTGTTGTTGAAACCCAACTGATTTTCTAATGTCTTGGAGGGTTGTTTTCCTGCAGTCCCTTTGAGTGGCCTAGCTGGTCACTGAGTTATTAAAATAGATAAGATTTGTCCTTGTCAGTGGTAGTACATCTCAGAAAATAATTTATTCAGCTAGTTCAATTATTGATTGAGAACAGTTAGTGAACTGAGTTTCATTTATTTCATTGAATTTAATGGGTGATTTGAATCATCAGTTTTCATCAGTAAATGATTTTGTAAATATTATAGTCATAGAAACAGGCTCTTGTATCTTTTCCTTGCTCCTTCAAGTACCTGTCCCAATGTCTCTTAAATGTTCTTACATCCAATACCACCTCTGACAGGTTGTTTTAGATACCAACTACTCTGTGAAAACAACTCAATAGACAATAGACAATAGGAGCAGAGTAGGCCATTCGGCCCATCATGGCTGATCATCCCCACTCAGTACCCCATTCCTGCCTTCTCCCCATATCCCCTGACTCTGCTATCTTTAAGAGCCCTATCTAGCTCTCTCTTGAAAGTATCCAGAGAACCTGCCTCCACCGCCCTCTGAAGCAGAGATTTCCACAGACTCTGTGAGCAAAAGTGTTTCCTTGTCTCCGTTCTAAATAGCTTACACTTTATTCTTAAACTGTGGCCCCTGGCTCTGGACTCCCCCAACATCGGGAACATGTTTCCTTTCTCTAGCGTGTCCAAACCCTTAACAATCTTATATGTTTCAATAAGATTCCCTCTCATCCTTCTAAACTCCAGAGTGTACAAGCCCAGTTGCTTCATTCTCTCAGCATATGACAGTCCCGCCATCCCGGGAATTAACCTCGTGAACCTACGCTGCACTCCCTCAATAGCAAGAATGTCCTTCCTCAAATTAGGGGACCAAAACTGCACACAATACTCCAGATGTGGTCTCACTAGGGGTCTGTACAGCTGCAGAAGGACCTCTTTGCTCCTATACTCAACTCCTCTTGTTATTGGACTCTCACCTCAGATCCCCTTAGAATCTCCTTCCTCTTACCCATACCCTTTTAGAGCTCTCTACAATTGGAAACAGACTCTTATTATCTACCCTATCTATGCCTCATAATTTTATATACCTGTCATGTCACTTGTATGCCTTTATCACGACTTCCCTCTCTCCAGGAAAAACAGGCCTGGTTTATCCAAACTCTTGATAAATAAAACCCTCCAATCTGGTAATATACTTGTGAAACTTTTCTGCCCATTTTGCGGCTGAATCTTCCTGTTGTATAGTTACCAGAACAGCACACAATATTGCAAGTGTAACTAACTAACATTTTGAACAACATGACAACCAACTCATACTCAGTATGATGAACCACAGAGGACCCAGCATTGCTTCCTTTAGCACATCAGTGATGTGAAGGCTCCAATCTGAACACAATCCTCCCCTAGTTCCCAATTAATCTACCACCTTCCAATTTTATATCCAGTTCGCCATCTACGCCTGGATCCCATGTGTTCTAACCGTCCAGGCCAACCTACAATGTAGGATTCTGTCAAAGTCCTTGCAGACAACATCAATCACCCTGCCCTTATCACTCATTTTTGGTCATCCCTTCTCACATGCAAAGCAATGCAACAATTTCCAATCACATTTAAAGCCATGCCAACCATCGAAAATAAATAAATTCTGTCCCCCAGAATCCTGTCCAGTAACATTCCCATCACTGAAGGTTAGACTCACCAGCCTGTTGTTGCCTTGCTTATCCCTGCTTTTTTAAATTGAAGCACATTAGCTATCCTCCATTCCTCCAATACCTCCCCTGTAGCTAACAAACATACAAAAATATGTATTTTTTGATTCCTGGAGAACAGCTCCAAAAATGTATCCACCCTTATGTCTCAAGACTGTTCCTACCTCCTACTTTGCTTTGTTGATATCTCCCAGGATATAATTTTTCCTCCCCTGAAATCACTTGCTTTTATGACAGCCTCCATGATAAATACAGACAAGAAATGTTCACACAAGACTTCCCTTTATTCTTAATATTACTTGTATAATCTTTTAGGATTCTTCTTTATCTTTCTGCCAAGTATATCTCGCATCCCTTTTCTCTGACTAACATTTTTCTTAAGTGTACAATAATTAAGTCCATTATCAAACGTAATCAATTATTAAAGAAATTATTCTTCAACTGTCAATTATTAAGGGAGTTAGCAAACCAGAGTTAGAGTTTAGAAAACCAGGATTACCTGTATAATGAATTATCAAATAGTTAAACTGAATCATTTCATTAAATAAAATAATTATTAAACTGGGTCAGTTACTGAATTAATCTAAAACTGGGTTAATTCTTGAGAGGCCTCATTTAGTGTATTAGTGATACAGAAATGCATCACTAGTTGAATTACTTTGATTAAATGGGATAAATGAATTGGCGAGTTTAGCCATAAAAATAAATATTAATTGAGTCCAATAGTTGAACTGGATAAATAGGACCAATTAATAATTGATTAATTAAATGGAACCTGATAAACAATACCAATATTTAATCTTGGTAATAATTCTTATTAAACAGGATTAAGGTATTAATTTGAGTCTTCATCAAGGTGTCATCCCACATTGGGTGAGAATTTTACAATTTAACTTAATGTAAATTATTGTAAATTATGTTTGATCATGTATCCAAATATGAATAAATTGTGTAAATTATGAACATTTTCACTTAAGGATCTGCAAATATGTGAGGCAATCCAATCATTAAACTGAATCAGTTTATTGCACAGTTCAACAGGTAATTAACATTTTCAACCATTACAAATGGAATTGTTGAAGAAATCCAGTTACATATTTTGGCTAATGAATAAGACAAATGTTTAAATTGCATCAATTAATGTCATGCCTAATCATTAAACTTTGATGAATTCACAAGCAAATCAAATAAAATTGGATGAACATTTAGAAGCCCAATTGTGATGCCTCAGTCATTGAAATAATCATATCAGCTGTTGGTTCAGTTGCTTTTGGAATCCTTACTGAAGTACATCAGTTGTAGAATTAATCAGATTAAATAGAATCATTAATTGCATGAATGTTATCGTTAGAACATAAAACAATATAGCACAGGAATGGGGGCTTCGGCCCCAATGTTTGTGCGAAACATAATGCCAAGCTAAAATCTGATCTCATTTGTGTGTACATGATCCATATCCCTCTATTCCCTGCACTTCCATGTGCCTGTCTAAAAGCCTCTTAAACACAACTTCCGTATCTGCCTCCACCACCACCCCTTGCAATGCATTCCAGGGCCCCGCTACTATCGATGTAAAAAAACTTGCCCTGCACATCGCCATTAAACTCTCCTCCTCTCACTTTATAGTGATGCCCTCTAGTGTTGGAAATTTCAATTCCGAGAAAAAGATTCTGACTATCTCTATCTATCTATCTATCTATCTATCTATCTATCTATCTATCTATCTATCTATCTATCTATCTATCTATCTATCTATCTATCTATCTATCTATCTATCTATCTATCTATCTATCTATCTATCTCTAAAACTCTCATCTTGTTTGTTTCTCAGTCTGTGAGTGTGTGTGAGATCCTGATATTACGCCAAAACGGTACACGATAGAGCTACAATGTTTGCATCCCCATAGTTAATAAACTTTGACATATTTATATATTTAAGAAATATTATGGCTACTGAACTTAGGAGTTAGTTTTAGACACTGGTAATGAAACAACCTCAAGAATCTTAAGATCAACTTAAGATCTGGTTTATTGTGCAAAAACAACAATTTAATGTAACCATTTAACATAAGCATCGACTGCAGTGGAATCAACATTGCAAAAACAATGATTTAACAACAACCAACACAATTTAACATTAACATCCACTGCAGTGGAATCAACATTCCTCACTGTGACGACGGCCCGATGTTCAGACCCTCTCGTCGGGATGATCAAAACTCCGGCGTTGGGCCGGATTGCAACACGACAAGAAAAGTTTCCCCCTTTTCCCCGCTCCCTCCCCCACATAAAACATACGAAGAACCACCAAAACATACCCTTAACGCGCACTCAAAACAACAAAAACAGAGAAGGGCCACGACAGGCTGCTTGCGAGACAGCCATTACAGACTCACCCCTCTCTGTCTGTCTGTCTGTTTAAAAATATGACTACGGGCCAGCAGCAACTCTATTTCTGCGCCATCGTGCCGACCTCTATTTCTATTCTTCATTGCTTCTATTTCTTTTTTTTTAATTGAATCAGGTTGAGAGAATACAATGTGGTTCTTCTTCTGTCGTGTGGCATGCACAGCCTAAAGTTGTTGGTCAACTTGTTCTTTTTGATCTTCTGTTTGTGCACGTCGAGTTGATTGCATTAATCGAAACAGGGCGGACCACGTGAAGGCTGCAATCTTCCACCCCACAATGTGGTTGAACTGACTTTGAACTGAATGTTTCTGGCATTCAGCTGATCCCTCAGGAATCAAAGCTTTGATTAAAATGCATCCCTTTTTGCATACCTACTACAGGCAGAATATATAGGATTTACTCCATTTACGGAATTTCTATGACAGTTTAAGCATGTGCAATATTTACAATTCACTAAAAATACTGACAAAAGATCTCAAATGCATTTGGCCAAATCACGCAATAAGCACAATTAATATCCTCAGCAAATTTCAGACTCCGAAATTCCTGATGAATGTTCCTGATGGAATGAAAAGATAATATCCTGATTTACCAAATATCCAGATTCAATAGATATTCAAAATAATAATTTGTTTTGATTGGTTAACTCCCTCAAGCAGTAAAATTCTGACAAAATAACTTTCTTTCAAAATAGTGCTGTGGGAATTTGAATGATAGAGAAAGAAAATAAATTGTATATTATATTTAATGTTGCTTAAGAATAATTTTTAGATTTATTCCTGTTTATTCAGCCACTACCTGACTTCCCATTTTTTCTGTTTTTCTGTTGCTATATGACATTGTGCAGTCTCTCTTCAACTACTGTCACTGGATTCTAGTAATTCAGCACAGAGCATACACTTTTGCCATGCAAACCACCAAAAACCCATCTTCTTTGTTTTTCTGTTACTGTGCAATTCAGTTCCAATTTCTGTATTCGGCTTATTTTGTTTCCCTTTTTAACTCTGTTTATATTTTCTAGTCTTTTTTTGCATTTTACTGTTTACACTATTTTCATTATTGTTCATGTATTTCCCTCTTTACCTCCAATTGACATCGTCAATTGGCCTTTGGTTTAACCCTCTTTTTAATTGATTTTTTCTGCTGTTTCATTGGTTTATTTTCCTCTTGTTTCACTGATTGTATTTTCTCATTATTGCTATATGTTCATGTAGATCCTTCACTCTAGGTATTATTGTGGGGTCTGCTTTCTCCCTTTTTCATGTTTATTAAGCTCGAGCTACAACATTACTAATTATTTCTGTGTTGATAATCTCAATACATCACTCTACTGTTCCTTTGCTTCCCACTATCCCATTCCCAATTTAAGTCTTCAACTTTTTTTCAGAAACTCGTGAAGACCGGACAAAGCGACTCTTCAGGCATTACACAGTTGGATCCTATGATAACTTTTCATCTCACAGGTAGAATTTTCATTGACATTTTAGCCTTGGCAATGTGAAAAGAATGATACTGTGCAGTTTTACCTGGTCAATGATGCTATAGAAACGTCTCTCCTAATCCAGTATTTACATAATTCTGGTGATGCCGAACGAGCTGATTTTCTGGACTATTGGATATTACTCCCATTAATGCCCTCACACACTTTTAATTCATTATTATTTTCAAATTTGGCAGTGTGGTATAATAATATTTCAGGAGAACCCAGTAAATTTAAAGGAAGCATGGGAAACAGAGACCTGATGAGTTTAAAACAAGTGTGGGATACAAGGCCCTATTGAGCCAGATGCCGTACCATCAAGAATTCTAAACAATCAGATACTAGATTGTCAGAATGTATTGGTTGCAATAATACAACCCATCAACTATAAAATAGGGCTGGTAAATTGCCATGAACACATACTGGACATGTTAAATTGCCAGTTTTTACAGCACATACAGTGTACATCTTCTCATGGTTTGAGATATATTAACATATCATGGCACTGTTTTCATCTGTGTTTATCGAGTTTCCATCAAAGGAATTTCTGGATATTGAAAAGAATAGTGGTGTTTAAAAGGTTTTTAAATGGGCAAAGAACAGAGAATTAAGAATCACGTGCAGACACAAGGAATTCATTTAATTTGGCATCACATTCGGCACAGACATCGTGCACTGTAAGGCCTTTTCCTGTGATATACTGTGCTATGATTTGTTTAATTCCCATTCTGACGCAGGGGGTTGATATAGAGGATACAGGAGTTAAAGAATAGGAAGAAATTGGGCAAGATGCTGCAAAGTTAAATGCCTAATCTACTGATAAATTATGAGTCTATTTACAAATAAACTGTGAGTTATTAGGGGATGCTTTCATTTTCCTGTAATAGAAATTGCATTCAAAATTTGTTAGAATTCTGGTTGACACCTTATTGCAGTACTGAGGAAGTAGTGCATCGTCAGAGGTTATGTGTTTTAAGAAAATATTTAAATTGAGGTCTTAAGTGGATATAGAAGTTCACATGGCACTATTTGAAGAAGAATAGAAACGTTCTTGCCAATATTCTAGGCATTGTTAATCCTCAACAGTCTTCATTGCTCTGAAACTCCAGCATACAAAATGGCTGCTATGTATATTTTTGAATTTAATTGAATACATTTTATTAGCCAAGTATGTATATATACAAGGAATTTGTCTTGGTGCTTTGTTCGCAAGTAACAACAATATAGTAGAACGTTAAAATTAAAACATTATAATTTAAACATGTGAAGAATGAACTAAAATACCAGAGCACAAGGAGGCTACAGGCTTTTGGTTATTGAGTGGAAATACTGCTCATGGAAAAAAAGCTGTTGTTATGTCTTGCTGTGGCGGCTTTGACAGTCCGGAACCGCCTTCCAGAGGGAAGTGCTTCAAAGAGTTTGTGGCCAGGGTGAGAGCGGTCATAGATGATCTTACCCGCTCTCTTCCTGGCCCTTGCAGTGCACAGTTCGCCGATGGGGGGAAGGTTGCAGCCAACAACCTTCTCGGTTGATCGAATGATGCGCTGCATCCTGCGGATATCATGCTTGGTGGCTGAGCCAAACCAGACCATGATGGAGAAGGTGAAAACAGACTCTATGATGGCAGTACAAAACTGGACCGTCATTGCTTGTGGCAGATTGTGTTTTCTCAGCTGCCGCAGGAGGTATATCCTCTGTTGGGCCTTTTTGACTGTGAAGTCGATGGTGGCCTCCCATTTAAGGTCCCTGGAGATGATGGTTGCAAGGAACTTAAATGACTCCATAGATGTGACTATGGTGTTGTTGATAGTGAGAGGGGAGAGGGGAGGAGGAGTTCTCCTAAAGTCCACAGTCAATTCCACCACCTTAGAAGAATTGAGCTTGTGACAATATCCATGTAAATTATGCATATGAGCTGTACTCATTCTCGCACATTCTCAGACTCACGCATATAATTATGTAAATCAGTCAGTGACCTTTGACATGGAAATAAATCATTCCGGCTTTTGAACCCAACACGAGTGTGTGTGGAGCCATCTTTCTCGTCTAATATGTGCTAGTTTTACCTATATCGTAAGCACCCACATATCAAAACATGGTGGCAGCGGTGAAAGTGAAAATTTGTGGATCAAGTGGACGCTATCATGGTTAGCAAAAATTCTTTGAAGAGCTTTCAGGAATCAGTTTTTCAACGTTCAGCGACCGGACTAGCTGCTTGCATGAGAAGAACGGTATGCAGGTCAGTACACACACAACTCAGTGTGTAAGTCAGTGCTGTGGGGGTCGCGGGTTGAAACGACTTGCTGTGGGAGACTGCTTAAAGATAGCACATGCTGAATGGAAACAGAAAAAAAAAATTGAGTTTTGTTTTGAAAATATTTTCGAAAGTAGAAGATATTACAGAATATTATGCAAATTAGGCAGTCGCGCGTTGTGCTTATAGCTAAATGATACATAAGCTATTAAGAGTGAGGGGATACGCTGATATTTCAAAATGACGCAGGCCAGTCCATCTTTTTATTTATTTATTTATTTTAAAATTTTATTAGAAGCAATTGTACAAGGATAAAACGTTCGGCATCTACAATTATTGCACAGCTTCATTTTTAACCTTATAATCTAAAATTTAAAAAAGGAAACAAAGGGAAAATAAGGGAAGAAGAAAGGAAAAAATGAATGGATAAAATAGTAAAGACCATCAGAGAGAAAGAGAAATAAGAAAAGATGGAGATATACCTTGTCCCTACAACTAGGGGAGACATTTGGGAAGATGTTGTTCAATTTAGACTTTGAGTAATAAAGTTTGTGCAGTATTTTAAATTGTATCAGTGAGTGCCTAACATTAAGAGAGCAGTAATGTATGTATAAAAGGCTTTCCTCCCAACTATCCTTTGAGATTGATAAGCCCAATTCATCTTCCCATGCTCGCCTAATCATTTCAGAAGGTGGGGTATGTGCAGTTAAAAGGGCATTGTAAATATAGGATATTAACTTACTTGTATCTGCCTTTCTATTCATGCATTCGTCTAATATATCTGGGCCCATAGAATGACAGTCTTGCGTGTGTGTTTTCACATAGTCTCGGATTTAAAGATATCTAAAAAAATTACTAGCTTTCAAATGATATTTCTCCTGTAATTCTTGAAACGAGAAGAAGATCCCCTTCTCATAAACATCTCCCAGCGTTTTAATTCCTGAGTTTTCCCATTGTGCAAACGCCTTATCTAAAGTAAATGATTTAAATGAGGGGTTGTTGGCGTTTGGTAAAAGGAGAGAGAGATTTCTCAATTTGATTTCAACTGTTTCCAAATTCGTAGGGTGCTATGAATTATCGGATTTTTCTCCTATGTTGATTTATTCAGATGTATTGGAGAAAGAAGAATCACACCTATATTGAAAGGCGAACAATCTTCCCTCTCTATTTTTAACCAGTTTACTTGTTGACATATATCATCCATCCAGTAGATTAAATTTTTAATATTAGTTGCCCAGTAATAGAAAAGAAAA